>CAWUFW010012806.1:0-427500 GCA_963921515.1 Calotriton arnoldi | reverse complement strand
TATGTGTCTGGGTTTGCAGTTTCTGCTGCTCGATTGCGTGCCACATAAGCCGTAAAATAATCGCTAGCGATCGTTTTTCTTGTTAGTATCCCACTGAACGACAAAAGAAAAATTAGCTGAAGATCTTTCCTCCCCCTTCTTCCGAGTCTGATGGTAGAGTCTACTCAAAAGCCTGCCCCTGGTGTGCTCCGGAAGTGTTTTGTAGTCTCTTTGGTGACGCTACCAGTGTGTGTGAAGGAGGGACTGCTGGAATCATGGGGGCCTGGGAAGGTAATGGTTTATTTTATTCATTTCCCTTGATGCTGAGCTATCGAACTTTGGGAACAAGCCCAATTTAAAACATTTATTCTTTTTTTTTAAAGTCCTGGTGAGGAAACGTTAAGGTTTAAGTGAAGGGATAAAAGTGCAAGGTCTGTAATGAATGGCAACAGTGATCTCACTGGAGAGCCATGGTTATTAAGTGAACAAGTAGTGGCCGCGCGGCCCTGAAAGTGGCGCGGCCGCGAAAGTGTTCTGCTTGCTGAAGAGAGGGGGGGGGCGGGTTGGCGCGGCCCTGAAAGTGACGCGGGAAAGGGCAAGTTTTCTGGTTAATGAGGAAGACAGTTGTGTGCGCGCGCGCTAGCTAAACCGAAATTTAAAAAAAAACACGCGAGTGGTAACGCGATCTGTGGTGGGGGAGGGAATTGAAGCACAAGCAAGGCGGAGAGAGGCACGCAAGGCTTAATGAGCCATGACAGAAACCCACATGGTGGCTGCGCGAGTGCACGCTCGAGTGAACGCAAGCTTGAGGCCAGGAAAAGCCTCTGGTAGCACTTTGAAAACCCCCTTACTAAATGTCTCGCAGCGCATGCGCTGGCTCAGGCGACACCTAAAAAGCGCTACAACAGTGTCAACGCTGGCTGCCTCATAGTGCGTTCTTTTTCTTGATTTTAGGCCATGTTGCACTGCATGTCTTAAAATTATTGCCAAGGGCACTCAATCTCGTGTAGGCGAGTCCTAGCAGCTTTGTCAATGCTTATTTTGAGGGTGCCAGCATGTTGCAGTTTCGGAGCTTGGGATTTTTTTTTACATTGTAAATAGTAGCTCAGAATCCCAACATGCAAATTGTTTGTGGCTAAAAAGTCAGGACTTAATGCAGATTATAGACCAGTATCGCCTCGAGGCATCAATGTGGAGGGTGACTAAATTCCAGGGCATGGGGAAGGGCCAATGTTGAGGGCCAAAAACACCCTAGAATGTCATTGATAATGGAGGTCTAAAAAGTGTGTGAGACTCCAAGTAAGGGGCAATAACACCTTTGGTGCTACTTTACTGAGTCCCAGTAATGTCCTAACTTGTGGGATGTCACGTATTTGGGACCAGTTGCGGAGAGCCTAGAATACTTGGGCTCCCTGGTGAGGACCAAAACCGTAAGAGTGTGGGCTTGTGGGGACAGCCGATCAGCACCAGTCACACCTTGGTGGCTCGCTGAGCAGGTCCAAATACCTGGAATCTCTCTATTTTGGGACAATAACCCCTTAAGTGTTCACTCCTGAGAGCCAGTAACTTTTAGACAAATGACTGCTGAAGGCAAAGCAGACTGCTGATGCAAGTGAGGACATGTTGGAGGCTCAACCCCAACAGATGGCCAGTTGCACTCTGTGGGTTACCGTGGATAAACAGCATGTCTCTCGAGTCACAGCTAATTTAGAGCTAAAAACAACTGGTGAGCTCACTGCGAAGCGAGAGTCAATAACTCCTTGTACAAATGACAACATGTATGGCAAATATCGGATGCGGGCTGCTGCTGCCTATTGATCGATATTCTTAGCCAAGCTCTGACTTTGTCTGAAGTGGCTTCTGAACGATGGGGAGGTCCCCGTTTTACTCAGATTGTCACCTCATTCATACATGCACTTGAGTCCTTAGTGGCCATCAGAAATACTGCCTTTCACAAGCATATTCTGTTTGGCGACTTCTCTGGCGAAAATTGGTTATGGCTGTTTGAGATTTCAGCCATTGTTTAGCAGATTGGTCCACAAAAATGTGTGGTGTTGCTTTTTTTGGGCTGTGGGCTTTGTGTTGGACTGATCCAGATTAGGTGGGTTTCCAGTATATCCTCCGAACAGACAGAATACTTCATTGCAGCCACCTCCAGCCTGAAATATCCCTAAATATAATGGTCTCCCCTACTTCCTGCCTCTGCTTGATCCGCTTTCGCCCCCTACTCTTGGACACACGTATGGCTGCCTCCTCCTCTACTCGTGGTTAACCAGGAGTCTCCCCTTCGTGCAGACCCATCTAGAGCTGATCTCCACAGCTTGAGCGTTTCCCAGGCTTGCTTTGAAATGATGACCGATAATCTAGTCGATTGCGTTTCCTAGATCAACAGCTTTGGCCTCTCCCTCGAGAAAACGCTTAAGTTGTCATTTGCAAGCTCTGCACAAAAGTGCTTTAAAGGGACAGGGCCTTTTAATTACACCACCGCCCAAAGAACTTCACAGAAAGATATACAGGGTATTCCCCACAGGGAGAATTCAAAAGCAGTCAACAGAGAGCTACATTTACACTGATGCCTTCAAATAAAGTGCATGCCAGCGAACCCAATGGCCACAGGACTTTCCCTGTTGTGCATCCCTTTACAAAGACAAAAGCGCTTCCCTAGAAAGTGCATCATGAAGTAGTTTACCAAGACTCTTCAAGACTTCGATATAAATGCCAATAAAGCACTTTACATGCACAAGGTGCGCACAACCCAGAACACTTTACAGAGACAGACTCTTCCATAGAAAGTACATAACAAGCGTGCGCGCCCCGCGCTCAAAGTAAAAAAAAATAAAAACAAGTTTGACGAGAGGCAGCAGGGGGAGGGGAGAGAGGAGGGGGCCTGCGCCTGTTTCCCTTGCGGGAGCGAACAGGAACCATCTGTTAATTACAAACAGATGGTTTGAAAGCTCGCTCCCGCAAGGGAATCGCCAAACCTGCACGCGTTGCCATTCAAAGCAATGCAATGCGTGCACGTTTTTGACTGCAAAACTGAATCGATTTCTAAAGGTCTTTTTCCTATGCAGCGCATGCGAGACCTAAAAAGTCTTTAGGAATGCCAACCCCCAATAACAAGAGGTACACTGCTATCAATACTAAGACCAGTTAGCATCACCTGATCATGTTCTGCACAGCAAAGCCATACCTAACAGATTACCTCGGAACAGCTGCTGATGCAGTATCAATACTGCTGTACAGGCCAGTCTCCCCACAACCTGACATCTGAAAGTGACCTGTATGCAATATCCACCCTTTCTTGTCTCCATATATTTAACAGAATTACACCAAATGTCAAACAGCTCCACAAGCTTCCAGTACTTGCTCGTAAAGCCTTTAATACCTGCTCATTGGTGTACAAAGACAATAACACCAACCCATCGTAACTGGTGACAAAGCTCAAGATTGGAAGAGAGCTTTGCGAAACATACAGAATAGACTGGAATGAGGTAAATGGAGGAATTAAAAGATCTGACAAGCATTTCCCTGCTAAGCGCCAGGAGGTGTTGAATTCCACCAGATTCAAAAATCACCAGGCACTATCCATCCTCTGCTTCAGAAAAGAGGTTGATACGCTACTTCAACGCCTCAGTGCAGGGTGGCTTTATGGTATAGGCAGGGCACAAGCCCTAAAAAAAAAAAGTGGAGGGACTAACCTAATTAATCAGTATGCAAGTGGCGTCACAACGCGTGGCGTCACAACGCGTGGCGTCACAAGAAGTGGCGTCACAAGAAGTGGCGTCACAAGAAGTGGCGTCACAAGAAGTGGCGTCACAAGAAGTGGCGTCACAAGAAGTGGCGTCAGATCTTAAGCCCTCACATGTTTAGCAGGTCTATCATGAGTACATTTCGAGTATATTTGCAAACCCTCCTGATTTAGGTAGAAAATTCACACTTTTGTAAGCTTCACACAAACCAATGTTGCCTTTTGTCAGGGTAAAGCTTCCTCTACCCATAGTGCTTAAAAAGAAAAAATAGTGATATTTAAATTACAACGCCTCCTCGGGGGTAGTATGCACTATATAAATGCTATTTATTTTGTGCAAATACTGGGAAAGACCAACACATCTGACAGCTCATGCATATCTCCTAAACAGAGCCTGAACAAAGTGAAAAGCTGCCTCTCTTAAGAATGTGTGAAGTGCTAACAAGGTGTGAGCCTCCTGACTGCTGCCAGCCAGGAGACTCGAACAAAAGGAGGCCTGATGACTCATCAAATTCGGCCTTTGTTATGGGCCCAGCATGAGTCAGAAATAAGAGCCCCATCCCGTCCCCGCCTGCACATTGTTGCGGATCGAAAGCAGATAACGTGTACCCCCGACTCGTGCGCTGGTTATAGGGTGTGTGAGGAGAACGCCCCCTTCACACTACCCATCAACCAATCCCCCACTACTGCTCCATCTGCAGTGTACTCATTAATGTATACCCACCCACCAAGTCTCCAGCAGTAATCAATCCCTGCCACCTTTATTAAATGCATCCCCTTTGTTGTACGGTGCAGCAGTGCTTTGTAACTAGATTTGTGCTATACATTTAAATATACATGCATAGCATGTTATTTCTGTTTGACTCGCAAAGCACATAATACATGGGATTCTGCCAACCCTGCCTATATTTTCTTTATAATTGGCTACTTTAATGATGTCAGAACTCAACTGTAATAACTTAGGTCATGGAGCATAATTAAAGCAGCTGTTTAAAGAACAAACTAAACCTAACTTTTTTCTTTTTCTCTGTTTTTTAGCTGTACAGTGACAAGCAGAAAGGGGATATTTATGGCAACATTTATTTTTGTACTGCCTAGGTAATTATAGAAAAGTTGGAAAGTTTCTACAGATTCCGAACTAATGTGCCTGTAAAGAAAAAAAAACAACTGATTTTAATATCTTTTTGCAACAAATATCTAACAGCTTTTTTGATGAGTTTTATTTTACCCTAGAGATTTCATTTTTATTCTTTATGTTAGCAAACTTGCTCTCTCTTATATAAAAGAGCTCTCAGGGGTCAATGTACATGGTCCCACTTTAATCCATAAGATAATTTGGACCACAATGCAGGGTGCCAGCCATTGTTGTGTTCTCAACTGACTAAAATACCCTAGCCATAACTAGTTTACTATCATTATGGCTTGTTCCAGACATAAGCTAAGAGTAGTTCCTTAAATGATATTAAAAAGAAAAGAAAAAAAGCAGTCCACCTAGTAAAACCATTTAGACACTACAAAGGTTTGTGGAATGTTTGAATCACAAATGTTTACTTCAAAATGGGTAGGGTTAAGGGAATATGAAGGACTGACATACATTCTTAAATTTACTGCAGACCTAATGGTGTTAATGCAGGCAACAACGTACTCCAGCCCAGTCTTTCAGAATGCCAAGCACCACACATGGCCAACCACTCGTACTGCAACACACTCCAGGAGAAACAGTTAAGGAAGGGAATCTAACACCACATAAGAATTAATGTTAAATTATTTGTTTCTAAATTCAAATATTATACATTTACGTGACAAAACAGAAGTATAATTTTTTATACATGTAATAATTTACTTAATTTAAAAAACTTACATTTAAAAAACAAAAAATAAAAAATAACTATAGCTAACCACGTTTATTACAAAATGAATTTGTGTGCAATTAATTTTAGACAAAGTACTATTAATAATATATTTGAATGTGCTTTAACTTTGAGGAAGTAATGTGTTGTAACTTATTTTATTAGTTTTGCATGAATATTTTTTACTTCAATTTAAATTTCTCTTTCAAATTAACATAACTGTATTTATCATTTCCCTATTTTTTGTATATGGAAATTTTCTCCACAGTAGCAATGATCTCCACAAAACAGCCGAAAGGTTACTAACTAACTTTATAGCTGTAAAATGGGTTGTAAGATGCTCCACCCCTCATTTGATAGGGTGGAGACATAGGGCCTCGTTACGATGCAGTTGGAAACGGCTCCAACAGTTGATCGGAGCCTTTCCGACTGCATCGTAACATGCCGGTCGGATTCCTTTCCGACCGCCTCATTACAATGGAGGTGGTCGGAAAGGAATCCGAACGGTCATTCCGACTGGCTTCCGACGAGCTCGGAGAGCCTGTCTGAATGCGGCCAGTAATCCCAAGGGCGACTCTTTCCGCCCCTGGGATTACGATGTCGGGTTTCAGCAGCCTTTCCGTGCCGGTCTTTCCGACATGGAAAGGTTGTTGGAACTCAACTTTGGGGGGGGCCCCAGCAGGACCCTCTTGAGTGCACGGCCTCCGGTTGGAGGCCGAGGGGGCACCTATGGTGCCCCTCTGTTGACCCCTGCACCTCATGGCAGGCATCTTGAGGTGCCTGCACGGGGTGCAGGGATTAACTGCACCTGCTATTTTACAATGGGAGCATGCATTCCGCCCGGGATACATGCTCCCATTGTAAAGTATAGGAATGCAACAGAACAGTGTTCAGTCGCATCCTAATTAGTCGGTGGGGACCGCCGACCGGGTGTCGGTCTGTCCCATGACAGAGATGATGTCAGGCGGAGGAAACTCAGCCCGACATCGTAATGAGGGCCATAGCGTACACCTAGATTTAACTCTCCATTAGGAAATGGCGATTAGCCTAGATATGAGAATAGATCTACATGTTATTAGATCTACTAATGTAAATTGTCTTCTCCGTGTGTTATCTTTAATTTGACAAACTAAAAATAAAATACACTGATGGAACTCTCCATCAACTTCTGTGCTAGACATCTCTTCCTTAGCCAACAGTGGATCAATGATCTACTTCCACCTGAAAAGGGGTCTCTTGAATTCCCACAGCTAATGCATGTCAATGTCGCAGTTTTAATTTTTTTAACTAACTTTTGTGGGATACCAGAAGACCATTGTTCCACTGCCAATTGAAGAAGGTTCTTTGGGGCTGCAAATGCAGTTTTACATGCCATTGTTGTTGAATTTTATTTTCAACCAGTCCAATAAAACAGGCCTTAAGAAATCTACTCGCTATGGCGAGTCAGATTTTATCAGGGCGAGCTGTTTTTAGGGCCTACTGGTCCGTTATGGCAAGCTGTCAAATAAGTGTTCTGTTCACCCACAAAGTGAATGAGCAATAAAGATGCCTTTAAATCTTGTTTTTATCTGGTCATATTTGCTCTCCATTCAGAGAGAGAGGTCAAAAGTCAGTTTGTCTTACATTTACTTTTCTTTCTCTCACTGCGAAGTTAGAGGATTTTGTAAAGTGAATTGTCTGACAATCGTGCTGTGCAAAGTATGTAAAATTAAAGACTGTATAGTGTTTGTCTTTATCTAAAAACATTTAAATAGCTAATAAGTGAACTGCACAAACATTTCAAATTATATTGCAGTAGTAATGAAAGCGCATTTTTGAAATTCTGTGGTGAAGAAAAAAATCAGAATACTTCACTTAGTGATGTGCAAATGATAAATATTTTGCTGAAACCTATTTTTCAAATATTGTTTATGCTCTATATATAGTTTTGCATTACAGTTAAGTCTAGTAACATTCTATGATTTTTTCGAGGCCTGAAACAATTTGGTGGGTGTGAAATTAGCTGTGGATGGTTGATAATTTTTAAATGAGGAACACTTGGAGGTAGGCATGACTAGATAATTCAGCATAGCTATACCTAGGAGTACATAATACCCGCTTAATATACGTTATAATGACTACAAAGTGTTCTGTTTAACCAGGTTATTTTTGTACACAGGTAGTCCGCCAAACGTAACCTTTTGGCACACAATGTTCTTCAAGCTTTGTCCATACCAAACTAGATTGCTGTCCTGCCAATGTTAACCCAGTTACTACTTTAGTCCCACCACTTCTGCTGAGGGCTTCTACTATCTATTAATTTGTGAATAACACAATGGTATTATACCCGTTTGTAGTCACTCATTTAAACGTGCAATAGCAGTTGGTTGAAATCGATTGAAGCATTTCCAGTAACCATGTTTTGGCTTACCGCAGAGCTCACAGCAAATCAAAAGCAAAAGACAAATCAAAGGCACGCTGCTCAAGGGCATAAACGTCGTCTCATTTGAAACTGCTAGCCTTTTCATATGCCTCAATCCTCAACCTAAAAAAAGTTGATCCCCTACTGTTTGATCATTCATCCTGCAGATCCCGAGTTCCCGAGCTCTCTACATCCATACCTTCCAACCCTACTGATTTTGGGTGGTGGCACTGTCTTTTAGTCAGACCTATCACCTATTAGTTTCGATTCTTCTAATAGATACATTAAAACGCCTCCTGCTGATCTGCCAGATCACAGAATTGTTATAACACCTGCTCCGTGAGCGATTATGGTGTTTGCTGCAGGGAATGGGAAATGGATAGACCTCGGGCAGAAGACAACCCCTTTTTTTTAGCACGATTCCTGTTTCTGAAGAGGGTGACAGTTGAGGAAGGGGCGCAGTGAGGAATAGAAGATTGGGGGCACTCACGGTTTTCATCACAGGAATACATAGTGGAACAGGATGAAGGGAGGATAGGGAAGTACCAACGGAAGGAATTAAATAAATAAAAAAAAGGGGAGGTTGGAAGATGTGGGGAGGAGATAAAGCCAAAGAAAGGGGAGCCTGGAAGCAAAATAAAGTGTGTCTGTTGGGGCTGGAAAGGAGAGGTGTCAAAGAAAGGCGGAAGAATCTGAGGAGGGAGAGAAAACCCACGGAAAGAGAGGGGCTAGACAGAATAGAGAAGATCGAGGACAGAAGTAAACCGGGTTAGATGGATAAAAAGGGAATGAAACTCTCCGAGAGCAGAATATAAGGCAGACTGAAGAGGCGAGATGACAGAGAAAGAGGGAGAAGGGCCAAGGGAGGAAGAAAATAAGATCGAGATGGACTAAGAGGAAGTGGGTAAACAACCCCTAGGAGCACAGGGCAAGACTGGTGTGGTTGCGGAGAAAACTGGGGAGCAGGGCATGGAAAAGAGCGAGGAAAGACTAGAGTGAAATGGAAGAGAGAAGGATGAAAGGATGGAGACAAACGAATAAGGACACAGGGGCGAGTAGAGAGAATAGAACGATATGGAAGAGTTGTAGAGATCAAAACGGCACTATGGTCACAAATCTCTTGATCCTTTCCACCGGTCCATGTCCCTAAGCGTGTAATTTGATTTCCGATGACATCATCGTAGCTTCAATGGTTCGATGATGTCATTAACAGCGACGTCAGCATTATATGTTAACGACAGGGTTCAGAACTTGAAAAAAATCCTACATCCTTTATCCATAGAATGCAGGCACGTATGTACCTCACGCCTTCTTCCGGATACCCTCCATTGATCACCCATTCTTCAGTTCCCGCACATCCTCACGTGCACCTCCACACGTAATATCTATCCTCCAGTTTTCAGCGAAGCCCATTTCCTCCTGCAAGTGCTACACATGAATTCTTCATGCAATATTTCAGATCCGCCTTCTAGGCAATTCTCACGCCAAGCATAACAGTATTTTTGCAGCTTCCCAAATTCGAATCGTTGAATGTCATATCGCCCCTCCTCCCGAAGCTCCCCACAACACAGTTTCATTCAGAAACCAAACATCAACCACTCCGACTACAGTACAATCTTCCGCAGCTTGACACACAACTCACCCCCTTCCCGGGAGCCCCGGGTCAGGTCGGTTTCTGCGGCCGTCTCGCTCCCGGTTCTTACTTCCGGCCCCGCGCGCTCTCCCCGTAAACCCCTTTCTTCGGTAGGTAAACGAACAGCTACTCAAACACGAAGCTGCGCGCCTGCCTCCTAGGTTTGAAAACTCACTTTTGCCCAATCCGCGTGCACTTCCGGTTAGTCGCCATGGAGAGATGTTGGCTTTCTCTACTCCTCCGCAGGGCAATAGAAACTGGCTTTCATGGAGATAGTTAAAGGACTCCCGCACAGAGCGAAACGTTGTGATACTGAGTTCAACAGCTACTGTGAAATGCCGCAGCCCGAGTCACATGAAGGAAAATATTACTTTTGCTAGGGGTCAAACAATATTTCTTACATAAGTCATTTAATTAAACAATATTTAAAAATTCAGTCATACAAACACACAAGCCATAAAAATGTAAACGTAGTATTATTTATGGTTTTTGCTTTTCGGTTTGTTGAAAATTTGAGTCCTTACTGTATCAGAACGATATCAGAATATTTAAGTAACATCAACAATAAGTTTTATGTTTCGATAGAAAGTGAATTAATTAATCAAAGATGGCTGTAGTACATACATGGCAACATTTTAGGACAGGGACTCAGGAGATTTAAAATAAAAAATCGGGAGAATGAAAATTCCCCATTGACTTCTATTGTAGAAAATGCAATTTCAGGCGGGAGACAGCTTAAATAAAGCCATTTTTGGCTTCAAAAATCGGTAGTCTCCCGCCTGAATCGGGTCTATTGGCATGTATGGTAGTATAGTGCTTACATGGTAAGTTGTGTTCCATTATTAGAATTGCATTAAGTCATCGTTAGAACTGTGTATCCTTATCTAGAACCCAGAATTGCATGATGTGGTTAGTATTCTGTTTGTGAGTCATTCCTGCTAAGAGACCGTTCATACTGGTTGTGCCTGCTGCGCAGGGGCTGGAAATAAAGGAATCTACTTAAAATCATTTTACTGCTTGGTGTCCTGTATGGAAATACTACACCAATTTGGCGACGATTGATAGCCAGCCCCTGTCAACCTTACAAGGAAAAAGCCTTGCTGTTTTGAGATTACTATGGATTACAAAATCTCTTTAAAAAAGGCACCAATTTCACCCGCAACAAACAGAAGAGGGATTCCAGCGAGGTAACTTCACCAACTAATTGTGAGTTTTCTCTTTTCTTCGCCTCTTCTGCAACGTACAGACTTTGCTTACCTGCTTACTTTTAAACCTATTACAACCGCCGCTCCACGCGCTGTTTCTTGCTTCGCGAGCGCAGACATTCCATGCTCCTCCTGCGTTTCAGCGATCACTCTGCAACTGGTTGGAACTTCTTAGCGCTCCTGCGTCACAACGTCAAAACGTGCGAGGTCACGTTGCGTGACCCCAGCGGCCATTTTGGATCTCCTATGTTTGTGAAGTGCCGATATTTTATTTACATAGCCGGTCTCATATTACTTCTTCTACTACGACGTCTTCGAGCCTACTGCAACCGGATGAAAGCAATTTATTGTAACTGACATTAAACAACAGTAAGACTATTTTTTTTTTATTCTTCTCTTCATTTTTTTTTCCCCTTACTGTTACGATTTACCTTGCCTTTTAAATCTTTCTGTCATCTGTGTGTGCATTATTACGCAATTACTCATGGAAGGAAATTCAGGCACAACTCCTTCTACATCAACTATTACACAAGCTTCAAGCGTCAACATCACCCTCAACACCCCCAAGGAATTCCTTACCAATCCAGGGGAACCCAGTGACAAGTGGCTAGAATGGAAGGAATACTTTATAAATTATATTGCCACTCTAGAGGATAATGGCAGCGTTTTGTCCCCTGAAAGAAAAAAAAGAATTTTGATGCATTGCTTAGGTCCTGAAGGCCTTAGAATTTATAGTCAAATGCAAAAAATTGAAAGAAGTGGGGACTTGGATGTTTTTAAATGTGCCATTGCTGATCTTGATGACCACTACTCACCAGCTGTGTGTGTTGCCGTATCTAGGCGCGCATTCTACAAACGTAAACAAGATTCCAACTAATCTATTGAGGATTTCATTTCTGCATTAAAACATCTAGCAATTAAATGCAAATTTGGCACGTTACACGATGACATGATTAGAGACCAAGTAGTTATGTGTACCAAGAATAAGAACATCCAGGACAGGCTATGGATTGAGGGTGAGGCACCTCTTAAAGACATTATTACTCTAGTCAAAAAAGCTGAACTGTCAGAAAGGTATGCAAAAGCCGTGATTCCTTCCAGTGATGTAGTGTACGTCAACAAAATTAGTGACGACAAAAAAGGAAAGACTCCTACATTCAAACCACAAAGACAAGTTCCAACATCCAATTTCAGGAGAGAAGTGAACACTACCCATTCAGGATTTGTTTGTTACAGATGCGGAAGCACCGCACACACTGCACGTTTTAACAAATGTCCCGCTAAATCAGCCAAATGTTTAGAATGTGGTATCATAGGCCATTTTTCAAAAGTCTGTAGAAGGAAGCGTTTTAAGCAACCTAAAGTTACTTATATAACAGACAACAATTTGGATTTGTCAGGCAATGACTGATGAGTCTCCTGAGAATTCTGATATTGTGTCCACTAGTACCAAGAAGTATGTGGTTGTGAATATTACTGGGGATAACAATAGCAAACCATTGTGTACAATTTCTTTTGGAGGTATAGATTTACAGGTTGCAGCGGATTCCGGATCACCTTTCACCATAATCGCTCGATCCATCTGGGAAGACAAGTTTTCTAATAACATTGGCCCATTCTTTCAACATACCGATGTCAATCCAGAGAGTTTTACCGGACAAAAAATTGACATGCTTGGGGATAGGTCTCTCATTTTTGAGTTTAAAGGCAGAAAAGCTTTATCTAAATTATATGTAGCAACTGAGGGACCTTCTGTTTTAGGCTGGAAAGACCAACGTGCTCTTAATATCATTTTAGATCACAATAGCCCTGAACAAGTTTTGGTACTTTGTGATGCTGAAAACACAAAAAAGTGGGTTTTAGAAGAATTCCCTAAAGTTTTTGATGGGAGCATTGGGAAACTGGATGGTTTTACTCATAAGATGCTTGTCAAATCCAGTGCTGTCCTAAAATACACAAAGTTCGTCTCATTCCTTTGATTGTTCGAGATGAGGTAAAGAAAGAACTTAAAAAGTTGCAAGATGCTCCCATAATTGAACCTGTTGAAGCGTCTGAATGGGTTTCTCCCATTGTAATTGCCAGACGTGCCAATGGAAAGATTCGCATGTGTATTGACCTTAGATACTTAAACGACAATATTATTGTTGATCAATTTCCACTCCCTAGGATTGACGAAATGCTTTCATTAACAAAGGGTGCCAAATGGTTTTCTACCATTGACCTCTCCTGTGCATATCATCAGATCTCTTTGCATCCCATGAGCAGACGTTTTACTGCTTTCTGTACCCCTTTTGGCTGTTTCCAGTTTCGCCGAATGCCATTTGGCCTAGCCTCTGCTGCAGCCGTCTTCCAGAGGCTAATGCATGAGTAATTTGGTGATATGCAGGGAGTGGTGTTCTTTCAGGACGATATTCTCGTGATGGGAGCCAACAAGAGAATACATGATGAACGCTTAAGAACTGTTATGAGTGTGTTGCAAAACAAGGGAGTCACTGCTGAAATCTCTAAGTGCAAATTTGCAGAGAAACAAGTCACTTACCTGGGCCACAAAATAAGTTCCCTAGGAATCAGACCCAAAACTAGCTTAATAAAAGCCATTACTGAAGCACCCGCACCCAAGTCCAAGGAAGATCTTAGATCGTTCCTAGGGCTTGCAGAGTTCTATTCGAAGTTTGTGGAAAAGTTCTCTGAGAAGACTCATGTCATGAGATCTCTTCTCAAGAACAAAGTGCAGTTCTCGTGGTGTTCGGCGTGCCAACAGTCCTTTAATGAAATAAGAAAAGCCATTACTCAAGCTCCTAACCTTCAAGGCTTTGATCCTTTTGCTGATACCATCGTAACCACTGATGCTAGTGGCAAAGGTCTGGGTGCTGTCTTAACTCAACTGGATGGCAATAATAAAGAAGCGGTCATTGCCTTTGCTTCGCGTTCGCTTACTCCTGCTGAGGAACGTTACTCAGTAATTGAACGTGAAACACTAGCATGTGTTTGGGCCCTGGAGCCCTTCAGGAAATTTCTGTGGGGTAGGAAATTTGTTTTATGATGTGATCATAAACCTCTTACAAAACTACTAACTACAGAAGGTTTGACCAATGCTACAGCCAGAATTGCCAGACTCTCCATGAGGCTGCAAGATTTTCTATATGATATACAGTACGTACCAGGTGTTAAGAATTTCACGGCTGATTTCTTAAGTCGTATGTCTCTACCTTTAACTGAACTGGATAGAAATTCTTGGAACGATTTTTCAGTCGCTTCAGTAACCTTTGACACATCCCAGAGCAGTTTCAGTAACGAAGAATGGTCCAAAGCAGAGAGTGCGGATCAAATTCTGCTTGAATTAAAGCAGTTGATTGTAAGTGGTTGAAGTGGAATGGATAAAAAATCAATCACTGATGAACTCAGAGGTTTCTGGGAAGTACGAGATGAACTCAGTTTGTGTGATTCCTTAATCTTACGTGGTGACAAAATCATTCCTCCTAAAAGTTTAAGAACCAGAATTCTTGATCTTTGTCATGAAGGACATTCTGGCATCACATGTACCAAGTTACGTTTGAAAGAGCTTTATTGGTGGCCCAAAATAGACATGGATGTGGAACGGTGTGTCAGAGAGTGTGTGAAGTGTGAGGTCTCCAACAAAACCCTTAAAACATTTAACCCACCGTTAGCTTCTCCCTCTTGTTCAGAACTACCCTGGGAAGTGGTTGCGGTGGATTTTATGGGTCCCGTTATATGGCAAGATGGTTCACAAAAATATATTTTAGTTCTGGTGGACACTTTTTCCAGGTGGTTGGAAGTAAGTGTGGTAAGTATAGTTAACACTAAGACTGTTATCACATTCCTGGATAACATTTTTATTAGAGAAGGGTTTCCTAGAGTTATCCTTTCTGATAATGGTGTACAATTCAAATCACTGGAAATGAAAAATTACTTGGCTGCCTCTGGCATCCAACAGAGGTTTACTGCACTATATCACCCCAGTGGCAATGGTATTGTTGAGAGAGTCAATCGCAGTATCAAGGGAATTCTCCAATTAGCCAATAAAGGAAGCTTATCCTGGGATGAGGAGTTAAAAAAATTGCTTTGGGTCTATAGGAGTACTATTCATTCCTCTGTTGGCAAAAGCCCCTTTTCCCTTATGAGAGGCAGGATTCCTCACTCCAAAATCAATCCAGGTTGGTTGAACAAGAATGGTATGGTTCAGTCTGATATATCCAAAGTGAAAGAATGTATTAAACTATCCCAAATGAAAAACAAAATTTATTATGATCAAAAACATGGTGCTAAACCAGCCAGTTTGTGTGAAGGTCAATAGGTTCGTGTAAAACGTTCAAAGAATGTCTCCAAAGGGGAAAGCAAGTTCAGTGAACCCAAACGTGTTGTGAAAGTTAGAAACAACACTGCCTTGCTGCACAATGGTGAAGTATGGCATTTCAGTCGCCTTGCACCAGTTTCATCTGACCTCTGTGGTAAAATGGAGAATATTGAGAAGGAAAGCACAAATTTTTGGTGGTTGGAATCTATTGACACCACTCCTCAAGTGGGCCATTCGGATTCCACCTGTTCTGACCCTGCGAGTGCCACCCCTGGGTTTACCTTTCAAACTATTCCTCCCATCATTCAACCTGCTTTGTTGGATAAGAATCCACAATGTATTCCTGATATAAATGCACCAATTTGTAATGACAAAATTATAAAAACTTCTAGTGGTAGAGTTGTTAAGAAATCCAAATCTTTAGAAATGTTTGATTGTCATTAAGTTTTTCTTTTTTCCTTTAGGAGGGGGGGGGGGGTGTAGTATAGTGCTTACATGGTTACTTGTGTTCCATTATTAGAATTGCATTAAGTCATCGTTAGAACTGTGTATCCTTATCTAGAACCCAGAATTGCATGATGTGGTTAGTATTCTGTTAGTGAGTCATTCCTGCTAAGAGACCGGTCATACTGGTTGTGCCTGCTGCGCAGGGGCTGGAAATAAAGGAATCTACTTAAAATAATTTTACTGCTTGTTGTCCTGTATGGAAATACTACAATGGTCCCAAGTTGTCTAGATTTGCCAACTGTGAATACAATAAAAAATTGGCCAGAGGTGCGTTAGTGATTGAGTAGCGACTAGCCGAGCTCAATCACTGAGTTTTTGGTAAGATAAAGTGACGTCATTGCTTTCATAGCCTTAACATTTGTGCCACTTTGCAAATCAAAGTTGCCAAGTTGACCCCTGTCGCGTTCCTGGCTTGTCTTTTTAGGTAACTGCCAGCGGACTCTGGGATTTGTTGTTTCGATTTTAACAATGTACCTATTAGATCAAAAATTGCATAAGCAAATTGATGTTGACTAAAAAGTCATTACTGACTATAAGTAGACCTTTCATGTTTCCCCAGACCATACTCCATGAGAGGATGCAGCGTTATACCCAGTGCTGCAGACTTTGGAACGGGGAAGCAGGTTCGAATTCCTTCGTCGGCACAACAACCTGTGGTGTGGGACCAATTACTTAATTTCACTATGCCTTAAAAAATTAATCTGACCTTGTGTATTGTAAATGGTGCTCATGTAAAGCGATCCAGTGCCCATGGACCGACTTTGTGCTATCTATCTATCTATCTATCTATCTATCTATCTGTCTGTCTGTCTGTCTGTCTGTCTGTCTGTCTGTCTGTCTGTCTGTCTGTCTGTCTATCTATCTATCTATCTATCTATCTACACCTCAGTGCCTGCCTTTTAGGGATTTCTTGCTAGACTTTTTGTTTACTTACAGGGGGCTTAGAGCCCACCCATTGCCATCCATTGATTGGCTTCATCGCCACTCTCATTTCCTTGCTTCTCTGTGGTCAGCACATACCGGCTTCCCTTCCTCTTCTTGTGTTTGTCCATCCCCTGGAACATGGCTCAAGTACTGCTTTCTTGGCCAGTGTCCTTCCACTGCAACCACTTTCAGAGCTACTTTTCTGTTTTAGTTGCAGCACTCCATAAGAGTGTATGTGTTTTCAGGCCGTTTCCTCCCAGTCTTGCTCCACGTTATTGTAGTCGTTGGTTGTCCCGTCCCTCCTGCCCCCCACCCGCATTGTTTCTTGCCCTGCGATTGCTTACCCTGTCTCTCCCGCCCACCCTCCGCTTTGGTGCTTGTCCCATTGTTGCTTTCCCCCATCTCGGCGCTGTTGCTTGCCCTGTCCCATCCACCCCTTCCCACGTTGCTGCCTGCCCCGTCCCTCTTGTGTTGCTGCTTGCACCGTTCTTGCTTTGCCTCCTCCCTCCCTCATCCCCCTCCAGTGTTGTTGCTTGCCTTGTTGTTGCTTTGCCCCATCCACCCGCCCCAGTCCTGCGTTGTTGTTTTGCCTCATCCCCACTGGGCAACCTTGCCTTCCCAGGTCAGCCATGCTCTGCATTAGGTGGCACAGTGCCTCTCCTCGCTCCCATCTTTCTTGAATGACCCATGGCTCCTATGCCTCTGAGGTGGCGCTGTCACGTTTCTGATGGGGCTTGCATCCCCTGGAGCATGTCCTTCAATGTACCTTCTTCACTGTCTGTTATAATGTACTTTTTGTTTATATGCTTTGTCTTTGTTTTTGTATTCTCTGTTTGTCCCGCCAACCCTTCCGCCTAAATACTTCCATCGCTGCTCTGTCCCACACCCTCCCCTCCTGTTTCTTCTTCATTGGTTCTGCCTTAGAATGTTGAGAGAGCCTCTGTGCTCCCAGCCACTAATCCACAGAATGCTCGACGCTGATCTGTGGTACGGAGCATTTCAATAAAAGTGCAGTGTTTACTTACCTTTTCGTATCCTTATCCAATTATTTCACTTGGCGAAAAGGATGGAGGAGCCTGCTGTGGCCATCATTTGACAGATCGGGACACCACTGCACTCCTCCACGCCTATGCTGATGTCTTTTGTTGCTGCATACGTGCAATGAAATCGTGCTTGTCTGTTGTGACACTCCTCACAATCCTGGACTTGTGTGTGTGCTGTTAAACATTCTGGACACTTTATCTGGGTAAATACACTTAGGTCCTGATTTAGATCTTGGTGGACGAGTTACTCCATCACAATGGTGACGGATATCCCGTCCGCCGAAATATAAATCCCATGGGATATAATTGGATTTATATTTCAGCGGATGGGAGAGCCGTCACCATTTTGACGGAGTAACTCGTCCGCCGGGATCTAAATCATGCCCTCAGTCTCCACACTGACCATAAACCCTTAGTTCAGATTCTTTCCCCAGGGGTCGGGAGGGTTAGGGGATGGAGGAGGTGAACCAAAACCACTGCAAGAATTTCCAGATTAAGTTCAAAGTTACATGGCTACAGCATTGATGTTACACATGTTCCTGGCTTCAAAAATCCGCTGTCAGACTGTTTATCTAGGCCTCCTTGTGAACATTTTGATTCTTTAACACAGAAAAAAGATAATTTTGATATAGTCACCTGCATATCAGATGTATGTGGCATTGCTGGTGAGAGAGTTTGCAAAGAAAAGTGGGATTCTGAAAGTGGTAAGAATAACCAATTAACAATTGTAAAGAAATATATTGGTGAAAGATGGCCAAATTATAAGAATCTGAAGGATCCCTCCACTCATTTTTTCAAGTTGCATCTCAACTTAGTGTTGTGGGTGGTTTGGTTTTTCACAGTGATTAATGCATTCCACCTTAAAGTATGGATTGTACTACTGAATATCATCACCAGCAATATCGTGGCATACTAATATCAAAGACAGAAGTTTGAGAGGCAAAATATTGAAAGGTAGGTGCATATAGGGAAGTATAGGTTTACTATTTATTACTACACATCTCTGAACCTTGAAGATGTATGTACAGTGTAGGTACATAAATGAGGAATTTGCAATAGAAAATCTAGACTTACCTGTTGATATTTTATTTTCGATTTTCTGTCCTATCGATATTGTTGATTCAATATTCAGTGCGCACACCAAGGTATGAGAGAAAGCATCATTGATATTTGCCATCAAGGGCATGTGGGTGTGTCTGATCTTAAGAATCTACTTAGGAGTTACTTCTGGTGACCCGGTATGGAAGCTGAACAATAGGTTAGGCAATGCACGTGCAGAGTTTGATCTGCTCTGACAAAGCATCCAAAACTCAGGTGTCTCCTAAACATCGTGTCCCCCACCTTTCTGTTCCTTTGCAAAAAAATTGGGTCTGGATATTGCAGGCCCTTTTAAGAACTTTCCACATGATGTGCAATGTGCCATTGTCCTTATGGACCATGGGTACTCGCAAACATTTTTATAAGGGGCCATAAAGTAGGTCTGTGGTGTGCCGGAGGGCCACATTGATGGCAACAAATGGCAGTGGGGCTTTTTGTTATGCTGTACCAGAGTCCCAATCCCTCTTCCGTACCTTCAGGTAAACCATCTCTGCTTGCTATCACTACTTTGGGAGAGTCAAGTGTAAAAAGAAAGTAGCTTAATTATTGAACTGGAATGAAATAGAATTGCACAATGTGAAACCATAAAACCTGGGATTAATCACGGTTTACCCACTTGACCAAATGTTGTGATCCTAGGCAATTGTCTAATTTCACTTTGCCTCCTTTGTCTTCATTTTGACATATAAGAGCACCTTGAAATACATGTGGTCAAGGTATATGCTGTATAAAACTTTCTCTTGTCTTTGATTTAATAACCTATAATGTTGTCCATTTATAATAACAACCCACACAACCCAGAGGGTTCCACATGGTTACTGACTTGCCTCTTAGTTCAGTATTGGCATTGTTGCCAGATTGGGAGGTTGAGAGGAGGCATGACTGTTAATTTTTCATGTTGAAAACTGTCACTTAAAAAAAATCTTTAAGCACTGGTATAATCTGATGTACTAAGGTGAAACGCATGTTAATGAAATACACTTTTTTAAAATTTTGAAGAGATTTTATTTTTACACGTTTGTTGAAAGATGTCTTAAAAATGAATGTGTTCCTAAAGTTAAATGGTACAGGACACCTTATTTGCTTCTTTTATTTCAGTTAGTGTAAATACATTCTTGCAGGTTCAATTAAAATCCTTATGAATGTTCAAACCGATGCAAGGGGATGATTATGCTATTGGGTTCGCACATCCAAGGGCGGTCAAAGTGAGGGGATGTAGTATTCCGTTGTTGCAAAAACTGTACCTGTAGTGGTGCTCTCCTGGTACTATCACCCTACCACCAAGGATGAATAGTCTGTTCTGGAGCAGAGTCCCAGCACGGTGAACTTATAAAGAAGAAGTACTGAAGCACACAATTCAGTCCAAACAATTGTGATATACACACAGTCCAACGATGTATCAAAAGTAGAGCTCAAAAGAGTTTTTTTTTCCTTCACATTTTTCTACAAATCTTCGTATTATATTACAACATATCAACAAAACGGCAGCTGACACGTGTTGTGTCTACAAGACTTTTTCAAGGCTGTAAATCGATGTGAAACGGTACTCAGTTTCAGAGTAGAAGGTAAAAGTCTGTGCTATTCCAAATATAAGTTCTAATGTGCATCAGTTGTAAGAGATCACATAGAATAATCTCGCTACTACCCCAATATCTAGTGGACATGTGGAAGTTCCAGTAGCTGTCACTGGGGACCCCCAAACGTGTTAAGTCTTGAGCGTTGTAATATTAGAAAAGTACATGGCATGTGATTCGTTGTCAGAATATTTATCAGTATTACTGCATTGGATTTTACCTAGAGCAATGATTGCCTTTTGTGGTACCAACAATTTATGCTGTGAAATGAAAGCAAACAGTCCTGTTCGTTTAGGCCATCGCCTCCATTCGCCTGCGACTGTGTTCCCCTGACAAGGATACAGAGTGTGTGACGAAGTGGTGCATTCTGGTATGCGGAGTACATTAGGCTCAGCTCGTCTTTAAAATGCAGATCTCCACATGGGTGTTATGGAAGCTGCGCTACTTGGGCTACGCAGTCTTGTGCAAAAGGCAATAGAAGAGTGCTAAGGCACAGGCCGGCTGCCAGCTCCCACGAGGTGTGCATTCACTCTTCAAAACTCCAAATAGACCCGGCTAACAATTAAGTATTCTGCATGGAGGCGTTTACAATGAGCGCTTTTAAAGCATTGTAAAACAGTATTATAAGTATCCTGAAACAACGCTTGCATTACAAGGATAGCGCCTCACCAAGCTAGTGTCTGCCCACTGTAGCACAGGAGTCCAGTATGGCTAGGGCAGAAACGGTCCTGTGGTAGGGACATGCTTGGAAGATAACACATGGTAAACAATTCAGTACATATCTGATATTTTTAGGTCTCCCCTACTAGATGAGGCATATCGTCCAATTACAATTGACTTAGAGTCCGCTGGTTTCTTACCATTGGTTGTCTTTATTGTCAGTCTCATTTGCTTGCTTCTTATTGGTTACATTGTGTGGGCTTTACTTCCTCCTCTTTTGTTTGTCCCACCACTGGAGCATGACCAAAGTACTTGTCTCCTTCCACTGGTGGCTTTCGGAGTACTATTTTTTTCTTTGTGATCAACCACTCCATGAGACTGCAAGTGCTTTCAGGCTGTCTCCCTCATGGACATTTCTCCTCTCCTCCACACCGTTCTTGCTCAATCTTGTGCTTCTGTCTCCCACTAGCACTCATGTTGGTATTTCTTGCTCATGTGCCGCCTGCTCTCCTCCATGCTGCTTTCGTTCATTTACTTCTGTGCGCCCACTTCCTCTCCTCCATGTTGCTCTGTGGTCCATGTGCCTCTTTCTCCCCTACTCTGCTCCATGTTGTTCTCTTGAGCCAGTGTGCTTCTGTGCTTCCCCATATCACCCATGCTGCTCTCATTCATTCGTGTGCTTTTCTCCCAACCTTTAACGTTGATGCCTCTCACCCGTGAGCTTCTCTGACCCCAGGCCTCAATGTTGCTTCAATCCCCCTTCTTCCCCAAACCTTGTTAAAAAAGAAAACTCTATGATGTGACAGTGTCATTTTGTAGGAGTGCACATGCATTCAACACACATGTACATGCCTACAAAACATACAAGAATGAAAGTAGGTAAGGGGCAAATGATGATATCCCCTCTGTGGCAGATGCAGGTAGTTAAGTGCATATGTAGCAGTCATGTGCATGCATGACTTTTGAATATTCATGCTGAAGATTAAAAAACACATTTATGAAGACGTTTCTCTTAGAACCGTCTCTATGCAAAATCATCATATTAAACCTATGCTGTTCTTCTAGGTAAGTAAAATTAGGCTTAGCTATAGTGAAAGTGTGCTCAACAGGAGAATTTAAGCCCACTATTAAACCAGTCATGAAAATTGTTAAGACAGTTGCCAATAAGGTTACTATCTCTCTATATTTGTTTAGGTGCGTTAGACACCATGGTTTCTCTTGAGTCAGGTTCCAAGGAGCACAAAAAACAAAAAGTAAAGCATATTCTATTTGTTGTCTTCTACTTGTGGAAATCATCAAAACGTTGATTAGTTCAAAGATGAGTATATGTTCAGTTATCTTCAGAAGTTATCCTTAACCCTACATCTGCGTCTTCTAAAAATGACAACCCTACTCTTCTACCGAAGCCTGGGCCCTAAGAAGTTTAATAATTTTCAGCAAAGTTTCAGTTTGTCTGTACAGTTCACTTGTATTGAGTCAGTCAAAAGAAACTGTCAATCTTCACTGCAGTAGCCCTATTCATGGAGGTTTTTCAAGCACTTTCCATTGATCCTCAATTTCATGTGTTCTCAAGTAGATCCACTCTCAGTAAAATAGGTTTCAGGAGCTGAGTACCTTTGTCTTGACACCTGTGTTCTCTTTGATCTGATTACTGGTCGTTCATCCTCACTGTCACTTTGCTTGCTTGTCTCTGTTTTTTCATCGGCTGTCTCTGGGATGCGCTTCTCTGATAAAACAGCTCTCACCCTTCCTTGGCCACCTTTCTCTTTTTAGATCCCTTCTGGCTGCACTGCTTGGCCCTTCTTTAGGCTCAGGGTTATCGTTCACAGTTTCTTCAGCTTGGTTCACTGTGGTTATTCTTGGCTTATTCACCACAGGCTCAGCACTTGTCTCAGTTTGACTTTGAGACACCTGGGCATAGTCTTCTAACCCCCCCCCCCCCTGGTCATTCAGAGTTCTCTGAAGTTTGACTCTGAAAATCAGCGGTTTGATTTATGATTTGATTTATTTATTTGTAAAGTGCCTGACTCACCCCCCCAAGGGGTATCTCTGCACTAACGGATTGCTGCAGCCAGCTACATACATGGAACAGGTTAGAATAGTACGGTTTTAAGAAGCCTTCTAAACTGTAGGTGATCTGAGCATTGTCGCAGTTGTACCGGGAGAGCATTCCAGTAAGATGGGGCCAGATGGGAAAAGGCTTTGCCGCCTAGACGTGCTTTTTATAGCAGGAAGCCACTAGGAAAGATTTGGAACCCGAACGGAGGGACCTGGGTGTATTTAGTTAGTTTCTCTGCAAGGTAATTGGGGCCTTTGCCGTTCAGAGATTTGTGCACCATGCAACAGATCTTAAACCTAATCCGCATCCTCACTGGCAGCCAGTGGAGCTGTTGCAGTAGGGGGCGGGAGGCTGTTCGAGGAGGGGCATTGGATACCAGGCGAGCTGGGGTATTCTGGACTACCTGCAGCCTGTTTAAAGATGCTTCATTTGCTGTGATCAGCAGGGCATTGCAGTAGTCCAGGCGGATTAGCACTAATGCCTGGATCAGTGTTTTCCGCGTGGTTAGAGGCAAAAAAGGAAATACCTTCCGAAGGAGACCAAGCACATGAAAACATGACCCAGTAATAGATGTATTTTTAAGAACAGTGGTCCCTAGGAAAACGACAATAAAGAGGGGGAATGAATATAGACCCAGTCAGTACTATATTTGTATAACTTGTCCAGCCGGACAGAGGTCAGATATTTAATATTTTAAATTCAGATAGGAACAATACAGACAAAACAATTTTGTAAGTGGGACACAAGTCTGCATCCTACTAAACCAAGAGGGGCAAACAATAGAAAACACAGAAGGCTCAGGCAAAGCTATAGGTTTGTTAAACACAAAATTTCTCAATGTAACAAACAAATCGCAAGGAACCACCTTTACACATTAAATAACAATTTAGAGCAGTGTATAAGGTGTATCGGGTGTCGACGAGCGTTTCGATCCATATAAATAATAAATGGATCATCATCAGGACATTTAGAATAAGCATGCCTGTGTGTAATTGCCTGTAATGACCATCCAGTGATGGGAAGGGGAAGGCACGATGGCTTATGTATGCAGATGGAGGAGGGAGCCGCAGCCGCGTGCTCCTGATTCCAGATAAGGGGTTATTCTAGGTCCGTGTTCCTGGGTGGCAGACAGTGTGTGCCGGCTTCTGAAATGCAGTAATAGATGTGGCGTACTCCTTCATAGTCAGTTTCTGGTCCAGACGGACACCCAGATTTTTTACCACTGTTTTGGGTGTCGGTGCAGTGCCCAGTTCCTCTGGCCACCACCCAGGGGATCACCTCGATGATGCCTCCCCAAACAACATGATCTCAGTTTTCCCCGCATTAAGCTGGAGGAAGTTGTCTCACATCCAGCCTGCGATGGTCATCATCCCCTCTGAGAAAGTAGACTGAGCATTTGGAGCGGTTGTGGTCACTATCTTTTCTCCCACTTCATATGTGTCACAAGGATGACTTGCAAGGGGCCACTTCAAGCAACTCTTCCTGACTTGTTTCTTCACCAAGGCCCAATCTCCTGGACCTAATGTGTGGCACTGTTCGTGGCTCGGACAGGGTGTCGCCGCCTCAACCTAATTAGAGACAGAGCACACCATGTCAGCCAGTCCTTTGAAGTAGTCTAGAATCATATCATGTGTAATATTCACAAGCGCCACTGCAGGCTCGGTGGGAAGTATCATGGCTCTCCCTATGAGGATCTTGTGGGGGGACAGTTCTGTCTTCCTATCCAGAATGCTTCGGAGACTCATCAGGACCAAAGGAAGGACATCAAGCCATTTGAGGGAAGAGGAAGCACACACCTTGGCAAGTCGGGACTTCAGCGTCCTGTTGATCTGTTTGATGGTACCAGATTCCTCAGGCCTGTAACTACGATGCAATCTCTGATCTATCTGCAGGGCTACACACAGCATCCTCATCACCTCACTCTTAAAGTGAGTCCCACAATCGGACTTCAGAGAATCCGGCCAAAAAAAGGGATCAGTTTCCTCAATAACAACTTGGCCACAGTGAAACTGTTATTCCTCCTAGTCAGATACACTTCCACACAATGAGAAAAGATGCACACTACCACTAAGATGTAACAGAGCCCATTGCATATGAGCATTGTGACAAAATCTAGTTGCATGCAACTGAAAGGACCACCTGTTTTTTCTATAGGGCTCATTGTAACCACTGTGCTGCTGCCCGCATTTAACTCCTGGCAGGTGACATATCGGTGGAACAGATTCTCAGCAGTAACACGGAAATGGGGATTAAACCAGTGTGTCTTGAACATATGCACCTTTGCATCTCTACCTATATGGTTCAAGCCACGGAAGTGTCAAGCCACTGGGGACAACATATCGTCCGGCAAGACAGGTTTCCCATCTGTTGAAACTCAAATCTCATGCTGATTCTTCAAACATCCTGCTCTGGCCCACCTTTCCTGTCCACTTTCCCGAGGCTTCAATCTGCACAGCTTTGATCTCTTCCCATGTATCAGCAACTGTTAACAAAAGGCTTGTAGTAACATAATTTTCAGAATCATTTGCACGATCTCTATTTAAAGTGCATGATCCAAGAGCGCCGTATCTGGCCATCTCATCTGCATAGCGGATGCCAGCAGTCACAAAATCACATCCGCTCTTGTGCACTGAACAATTTACAACTGCTATTTCAGCTGGCAACTATAAAGCCTCCAAAAGATCCATAACATAATTCCCGTTTCAGACAGGGGAGCTAGAGCTGGTCATGAAACCCCTCTGGGGTCACACCTTCCAAAGTCTTGGACCACGCCAAACCCATATAGATTTTCAGTGCAGATGGTGACTCTGAAATTGTTGGAGACACAACAGGCTTTAGTAAGAGCAGTCAGGTTAGTCAACTGTGCGGCGGTTACTTTGCACAAATAGGAGGCTTCCACTACACCCTCTAAGATGCAGACAGCATTGGTCGCTTTCAGAATTTGTAGTCCATCTCTTAAACAAGCGCAATCCACAAACAACATACATCTACAATCAATTCCAGAAGGACATATTGAATGTAGGGTCTTGGCTTGGTACACACCTCTATAATGTCCAGACAGTCATGGCCAACCAGATCGTCATTTTCATCAATCACAACAAAGGCAACATTGTGACAGTGTTTAAACAGTTGCACCTCAGCAAAGTGATATTATCAGCTGCATAAATTTACTGCTCGTACCGAGTGAACCTGCAATGTGTCATGTGTTGTGTTTGCATGTGGGTGAGTAAGATCTCAGCAGAATGGGGAACCATAATGGTAAGGGGATACCCCATGACGAATCCCTCACACTGTTGAATGCTGACACCAGTTGCAGCCACCGCCTCTAGGCAATCTGTTAACGCTGCGGCTACCCGGTCAAGAGTGCCAGAAAAATACGCCGCTGGGCTTTTAGAATTTTAATCAACACACATAGCGAGCACCCATTGTGTTCACAACAATACAAAACAAACTCCTTGTCGTAATCGGGGATTCCTAGAGCCAGAGGGCGGCAGAGACTTTTGCTCAGCTCGAGAAAGACACTCTTGCAGGCATTGTACCAAGGTAGCAGATCAGGCACATCTTTGTATGTAAGCCTCTGTAGATGCTTTGCCACTAAGGTAAAGTTTGGAATCCAATGACAACAGTAGCCTGCCATTCCCAGAAAAGTTCAGACTTCTCTTTGTGTTGCGGAAGGTTTCATTCTTGGAATGGTAAAGAATTTTTCATGCAACACCTTCCTGGTCGTTTCTCAATATGATGTTCCAAATACAGAACTTCCTTATGATCCTACTGTAGTTTGGTTAGAGACACTTTGTGTCGAACTTTGTGTGAAATGATTCAGCAGGGCAATGGTATTATGTCTGCATCCATCTCATGTTGTCGACTCCATCAGTAGATTGTAAATGTATTGGACCAGGACTGAGGTGCATGGTAACTGCAAGGTCTCCAGATTCTTTTTCTAGTATCTGATTGAAGATCAAGGGCTTTTCTGTATACCCCTGTGGGACTTGGAACTGTGCCAAAACTTTATTTTGGAATTGAAAGGCAAAGAGGAACTGCTTTTCCTCATGAAGAGGAATGGAGAAGAACGCTTGACACAAATCAATAAATGTGATCACTCAGCGTTGCAGAGTATTTGGAAAAGTAGCACAGCAGGATTTGGTATCACGGGACAACAATATTATTGACCTTTTGCAGGTCCTGAACTATTCTCTGCTTCTTATTTGGCTTCTGGTGGATTACAGGAACTCCTTAGTATCTCTTTTAAGATGCCCTGCTCTAGCATGAACTCAATCACATGCGTAATTCTTGCCACCACCTCTGGCGAGAGGTTGTACTAAGGTGTTTGGAGATACCCGACATCCTGCTTGATTGCTATTCTCACAGGTTTATCATCCTTGATCAAGCCAATGCCTTTGCCAGACAAATCCCAGATTTCCTCCTTCGCAGAATCCTTTAAGGCAATGGTTACGTCTTCCTTTTTCAAAATTGGGAACAAACAAGCAGTTGACTTTTGTGAGCTCAGTGAAAAGTCTGCATCATTTTCATTTTGTGTCTGAAGCTTGGCAGCACCCGATGTGCAATAGATCATACAGATGAGCTTGCAGAGTAAATCCCTGCCCAATAGATTGACTGGACTCGATTCACATATCACAAATTGATGGTCCTCTTCAAGCGGACCTATCTTCACAGGGACTTTGAGTGAAACAGGATTCACAATTTGCTTATTGGAAACACATACAACTTGGACTTGTTTTCCAGAGAGTGGCATGTTGGACCTCTACAGTTTTTACAGTAGAGTGAGTAGCTCTGTTGTCAATCAAAAATGAGACGGTTGGCCATTCACCTCTCCATCCACATTCCACTCTGGTCTGCGTCACAGATCAGAGAAATAACCAGAATCTCCAAAATTGTTGAAGACCAGAACTGTTGGAAACTGTCAGTGCTCATAAAGGTGTTTTGTTGCACTCTGGAGTTTGGATTTGCATTAAACCTTGGACAATTTATATTTTGCTGCATCAATGGGTCTTGGGGCATATTAGCATTTTGAGGTCTTTGCATTTGCATCACGTTCGTGTTTGACATCTGACCATCATTTTGCAATTGGTTGGGATTCAGTATACATTCCTGTTTCCAATGGGCCACCTTGTTACAATAGTGACATAGAGTTCTTCTTCAACATAGCTATGTCCATACCTGAATTTGGGTCACCTGGCATTCCTCAACCCCTACCCTCTGAGACACCATTCCCACTCTGTATCATAGGATAACCAACTTGATAGCTAACACCCAGCATTCCTGTACCAACCCTCAGACCATAACCTAAATTCACCATATACTGGCCATTCATTAATCCTTTCTGTGCTAACTTTGTCTGAGCCAACATGAATTTCCCCTTGAGAAAAAGGGGGGGGGGTAAGGCGCTCAACTTGATAGACTAACAGGCCTATGGAACTGGTATAGCAATTGACTCCTCTTGTGCTATTCACGTAAACTAACGACGGACAAGTTGTTTCCAGGTCATAGAGATAAGAAAGAATTATTTTCAAATATTCATAGTTATTTAATGATATCTTTCTTATTTGTCCATGAAAAACAAAATGGCCAACACGTGTTTCGCGATTAATATGGTCAAATCATCAATTCATCAGGCCAACAAGATAAGCGTTTTAAAACGCTAACCAAAATGTCACAACAGATACACAATCCAAGGTAAAAGAAACAGAAAATAAACAGAATCAGATAGAAGACAAAGAAAAAAATATGTTATGACACATAAAAGTAATAAAAAGAAAGGTTAGAAAAAGACCTCTGGTTGAATTAGAAAATATTGCACAAGATTTTAACATTTTATTTGATGAATCTTTAGAAAATGGGCTTAAGGAAAAATCCACATTTTTTCCTAGTTTACCACATGGTGATAGCATTGATGTATTTGAGAAAAATGTGTGCTGCAGGATGTAACTCAGATACAGTTTGACAGAACAGCGACTAACTTGAGCAGGAAAAAAAAATTAGCTCTTAAGTCTCTCAGTGAAAATAACGAAATACTGGTCAGAAAAGTGGATAACGGACGGGCGACAGAAGTGATGGATTATTCCAGCTATGACAGAGAGGCAAGGAGACAGTTATCAGATGAATCTTGAGAGTATGGGATGGTTTTTTTTTAACAATAGACCAGCAAATCTGCTATACCATAGTCTAATTTTATTGGTGAATGCACAGTTTGTGCTCAATAACAATTTTTTATACTATGAAAATGATTTGTTCTATCAGATTCACAGGACCACTATGGGTTCTCGATTCGCACCATCATACGCCTCGTTGTTCATTGGCTGGTTTGGAAAAGAGTATTTGAATAGTACATGTTAGAAATTGGGTTTCTGGTTGGGAGAGGTATACACCCTCCTAGTCAGGGTAAGTGTAGTACACACTAAGTTTACAAAAAGTATTCCACACCAGTTTACAAAAATAGCCAATGTTTATCTGAGTAAAACAAGATCAAAACAAAAAAAATCCAACATATACAAGTCAAGATATGAATTTTGCAAGATTAAATCAAAATGAGGTTTAGAAATTAATGGCTTTAACTGGGGCTATCTGGCCGCGCTTCACCAGGGCAAATCCAAACGTTCAGTCTGGCCACGATGGAGCGCCGGCCAGATACAGGAGTTAAGCAGATCCGCTGGCAGTACTTTCGATGCGCCGAAGCTCGGGAACGATGAGTTGAAAAGCGGAGGGGATGTGTTCCTGTCGAAGGCAATGCATCGGTTCCGAAGTTGGGCGACGTCGTTGATGCGTCAATGTCAAAAGTGCTGTGCGTCCATTCCCAGGTGTCGATGTCGAACCACTGGGCTGTAGGTAATGCATTGGTGTGAAGCCACGCAGGGCGAGTAATCCGTCGGAGTCAGGGACGGTGAGTCACAGACGTTGGTGATGCCGTGTCTGAGAATCACACAGCAGCGGTGATTTGGGGGTGCTGCATCGACAAAGTCGGGGCTGCGTTGTAAGTCGAGGTCATTGCGCCGCGCAGTCGGCGAGCTGTGTCCACGGCTTTGGTGCAGGCAGCGTTGTTATCACAGAGAATGCACCGGTTCCGATTACGCTTCGGTGTCGATGCATTGGTTTCTTGGGTTGCAGCACCAAACGCTCACTTCCAAGGGTCCAGGACTGGATTTGGCACCACTTGGCAGAGCAGGACTCACTGCAGAGGAGCCCAGCTGCTGGTAGCCAGATGCAGGTGAAGTCTTTGATATCCCTGAGACTTCAGAAAAAGGAGGCAAGCCCAACAAGCACCTGGAGAAACTTTAGAGATGCAGGATGTAGAGAGTCAAGTCCAGTCCTCTCACTCCAAGGCAAGAAGCAGCAGGCAGCAAAACAACACAGCAAAGCAAGCAGCAAAGTGGCAGTCCCTCCTGGCAGCACAACAGCTCTTCTTCCTGGTAGAATGTCCTAAGTTCCAGAAGTGTTCTGAGTATATGGTGTCAGAGGTTCAGTACTTATACCCATTTTAGTATTTGAAGTAGGGAGACTTCAAAGAAAGGTCTTTGCAATGCACAAGACTCTGCCATTCCTTGCCCTGGCTCCAGACATACTACAGGGGGGTATGCAACTATTTCTGTGGAGAAAGGCACAGCCCTATTCAGATGCAAGTGCCAGCTCCTCCTTCTTACTCTAGCTCACTAAGACCCATCAGCCTGGTGATGGGCCATCAGGATATGCAGGTCACACCTCAGCTCTGCTCCCTTTTTGTGTGACTAGCTAGAGTAATTGCACAAAGCCCATCTGTCACCCATCCCAGGCGTGTATTCCAGAGACAGGCAGAGACACAGAATGGTTGAAGTAAGAAAATGCCAACTTTCTAAAAGTGGCATTTTCAGACCTGCAATTTAAAAACCAACTTCACTAAAAGATGTGTTTTTAAATTGTGAGTCTAGAAACACCAAACGTACTCTTCCTATCTTTTCCCATTTGGAAGTTACACTTGTAAAGTGTTACAAGGCAGCTCCAATACTAACCTATGGGAGGGATAGGCCTTGCTATAGTGAAAAACGAATTTAGCAGTTTTTCCCTACCAGGACATGTAAAACTCCAAAGTATGTGTACTGCCATTTAAATACACTGCACCCTGCCCTAGGGCCTACCTTAGGGGTGACTTATATGTAATGAAAGGGCAGGTTTGGGCCTGGCAAGTAGGTGAACTTGCCAGGTCGAAATGGCAGTTTAGAACTGCACACATAGGCTCTGTAGTGGCAGGCCTGAGACATGTTTAAAGGGCTACTCATGTGGCTGGCACAATGTGTGCTGCAGGCACACTAGTAGCATTTGATTTACAGGCCTTGGGCACATGTAGTGCACTGTACTAGGGACGTATCAATTCAATTCAATTTTATTTTATTTTGTTATGGAACTCCTACGGAGGTCCACAAAACACATCATCAGATAAAAAAGACAAACTTTATGTACAATACAAAATTCTTCCTTATACATTGCTATGGAAGTTCTTATATCAAACATACTGAGAGGAGTGCAAGTAGTGCTAAAATACATGATACAGACAAGTAACCAACCGGTAGATTTCATTTATCGACATAATAAAAATGTGCAAATAGTGCTATAAATACATAAGACAATGAAAGGAATTCCTAATAAATAGGCAAAAATATTAAAAAAAATTGATATATCTTAAAACAAACCATTTCATTCGGTGGTGACAGAACCAAAGATCGTGCCTCCTGGGCAGAGTGGATATTATATTTAATGAAAACTGGCTTTAAAAACAATCGCCTAGCACTTTGCAGTTTTGGGCGTACAAAAGCACATGATTAAGATCTTGGATTTGCAGCTGGCATAATTCACAAATTCTCTTCTCTCTAGGTGTTTTATCCCAGATACCAGTAACATCTCTTAGCGGCAGCAAGTTAAATCTCAGTAGGAGTATCAGCCTTCTGATCCCGTGAGGGATATTCCAAGTTAGATAAGGCTGTGGTTTATTCCCCAAGCACTCCCTATGACCGCCTCATTACTGGACCTGGACTGGCTGGAGGCCACGTCTCTCGCCAAACTAATAGGGGATCTAAACTTCTTTAGAAGTTGTGTCAGTACAGATTTGGACATAGGAGAAGCAGAATTCAAACTAAGGCCAAATGTATCATTTGCACGTACAAAGGACCTAAAAAACGTTGATTGTTCTTTTTGCGTGTCAAAAATTTCTATTCTCAGGGCGGCCCTAAGTGTGCCCTCCTCCCCCAAAAGGAGGGAATTACCCCACCTAAGAACTGCAGCCAAGGATAGGGTAAAGGACGAAACTAATCCAAATTCGAGGTGCAGTGCATGTGGGGCTGCCAAGGTGTTTAGATTACAAATTTGCCGCAGAGCACATGCACTTTACCACTGGTCAGCAGTGAAAAGGTGCACAGAATCCTAAATCCAGGAAAAACAAAGTTCAGCACAAGGTCAAAACTAACCCTGGGCAGTGAACTCCGCTCCGCTCGCGGAGTTTGCGGAGTTTTCCACACTCCGCGTTACGCGGAGATCGCGGAGTTCCGAAAAACTCCGCCCCGCGGAGCAGAGTTTTTTTACCTTGCTCGCGTTCGTCAACGTCAAGTTGGCGACCGCGAGCGTGGAAAATCAACCTCCCGGCGAGATTTCTCAACGCGGGGTGGTCAGGTTTCTCATTGCGAGTGGTCGCGTATGCTCGTGCCCGCAAGCATTGAGAAACATCCCGTTCGCGTTGAGAAAGCTGCCGCTCGAGTAACTCGAGCGGCAGAAAAGGAAAGCAGGGACCGCTTGCGCTGTGCATGGTGCCGTTCGCGAGGATTGCACATTGTGGACAAGCATCCGGCAATGTGCAATCACCGCGAACGGCATTTTTCTATTGTACTCCGCCGCTCGCGGAGCTCCGCGTAGTGCGGCGGAGTTTTTTTTTGCACTTCGCGGTGTTCCGCGTAGTGCAACTCCGCGAACTCCGCCCAGGGTTAGTCAAAACACGAGGTCAGAAGGCAAAAAGGTAGGGGAAACCACGCCAAAAAATGTCAGGTCCAACAGTAAAGATCTGACATATTTTGAAAACTTCATTTTTCTTTGGTTACATTTTATCGATGCCATTTTTTTAATTTGGAAAGGTACTGAACTGGATTTACGTGAATTTCAAAGACGCTTAAATCAGAATCCAAGAAATGTTGAACTAACTTTAGAATATAGTAGAGAAAAGATTTGTTTCCTTGATTTTGAGGTATTTGTGGATGACATGAGCATTACAAGTAGGTGATATTGGAAACCCCCTTCAGTCAATAGTGTTCTACATTTTGATTTGGCACATCCGATGCATCAGAAAACTACCATTCCATATAGTGAGTTTGTGAGGGCTTGCAAATTTGTAGTCTAGAAGAAGACTTTGAACAGGAAGCAGCACTTATCAAGGGTCATTTCATTGAAAGAGAATATCATGCAAATACCCTAAATAAAGCCATACATAGGGCAGGTGAGTTCAGTAGAGTTGATCTACTCTATAAATCTGATATCTCATGCTAGAAGAAAGTCAGGTCTTTTGGAACTTCAGTCAGGTTTATCAAATAATTAAAAGAAACTGGCACTTTCTTTGCTTGGATAAGGACCAGATTACATCCAAAGCACACCACAAGTGACTTATAAACAGGGCAAAGTTTTAAAAGCGATGCTTTGCCCAAGTGTCACAATAAAATATTCTAAGGAAAAACCTCTAACTGGCAAACAAATCGATGTATATGGGTTTTTTAAAGGTGGTAATTGCATTTGTTGTGCGTACAATTAAAGCAAGCAAATAGTTTTGTGGAATTGTGAAAAACAAAAAGTTATCCAATTAACATTTTGGGAATTGTAACAGCACATAATGTGTATATGTTATAATCTGCACATGTTTAACGATATATGCAGGATTAAATATAAGGCCAGTAAAAGAAAGGTGAAAGGAGCATTTTAGGGCTTTTAAAAACCCTAACAACAAATACCCTTTACATTTGGCGAAGTCAGGCTGCAATAAGAACATAGGGGCCGATTACGATGGCGGACGGACTGGAGTCCGTCCGCCATGGTGGTGGTGACCAGGACCGTCCGCAACAACAGCGGCGGTTCCACACACCACATCAGGATGTGACCGCCACCGTGGCGGTCGCATCCTGCACCTTTAACATTGCGGCGGGTGCTGCTGACCGCTGCACTGCCGCGGTGTTAAAAAATGCATGTGGTGCGCTTCACTGCACTACGTGGCAGGCACCACACGGTGCCTGCCACTCGGTGCAGTGAAATGTAGGAGGGTACCATGGGTACCCCCCCCCAGTGCACATACACCCCCCCCCAAAACATTGGGGGCCCGCAACGGGCCCCCGAAACCAATCTCCACCAGCCTTTCAATGGAGGTTTACCCGCCGCAGAAAGGCTGGCTGGAGACTGCATCGTAATTTGGAGGACGGTGCCTGCTAGGCACCGCCACCATTTACGGATGCAGACCGCTCCGCCAGGCAATCGGAACGATTGCCTGTGGCGGTTCCGTGGCGGACGGTCTTTGCGTCCACCGCCATCGTAATCTGGCGGTGGGAAAATCGCGGTCCGATGTGGGAAGGACCGCCACCGCCGGGCTGGAGGTGACGGTCCTTCCGCCATCGTAATCGGCCCCATAGATCCCATTTGTTTTGTGGCTATAGAAAGAGTTCATGGTCATAGAAGAGGAGTGAACCATGATCAAAAATTTAGGGAAAGTGAAAGTTTCTGGTTTTTTAAATTAGGGTCCTTTCCCATGGCTTTAAGAAGGATGCGGAAATATGCCACTTTCTTAAAAATCATTAAATTCAGGGGAATTTGATGAGTATGCTAAGTGGTTACCATAATCTTGTTGTTTTTTAAGAAATGGGCAGTTAAGTGACGGTCGAGAATGGCTGACCAATTATAATTTATGAATTCTTTTTAACTCAGGTTTAGGTTTGTTTCTTATTATTTTTTGTTTTTTTTGTTTCTTGTGCTTTGGTTAACGTGAGCGAGAATAGTGTTCTGACAGGGTGGATAAGGAATTTGTTAACTCAACTTATGAAATTGTAAGGTATATAAATATAGCTTTATGCAGTTGCATCGGGAAAAGTCAGCGTGTTAGTTCTTTCACCAGAAGATCAAGGATACAACCGCATGGGTTAGCGCTGTAATCCCTTCAATCCATGGGTAGTGATGTATGCAGAAGTGTGATCACGTCAGGGTGCTAATGTGGAAACTGAGATAGCGGCCACGTTAGTAGATGTGAGTCTTCTAGTTCTTGTATCAAGAGGTCAGAGATACACCCTCAGAGGTTAAGGCTCTAGTCCTTTCACTAAGGTAGTGACCCATGCGGAAGTACAATTATGTGAAGACGTTATCTTGGGATCTAGGATAGCAACGTGCAAGAAATCCGATGCGTTTAGGGACGAGTTATGTGTTCGGTTATCTGGCTGGTATGTTCTTTGAGTTTTCTTTTGTTTTAAGCGTTTAATGACGTATAACTACAAGTCATATTTAAGTACATTGGTTATATCTGAACAAGCCTTAATAGATAGTGTTTTTTAGACTTCCATGAGTGTGTTATTTTATATAGCTCCTAGCTTGATATACAATTGGTTTAACTTAAACAGGTGCATAGAAGCGATTATAAAAAATTCTTTACAATGTATGATTAGGTTTAAATAATTACTATATTGTGATTAATTATGGTGATGAGTGTATAAAGCAAGTTGTAGGAAAGTAGGATCTGCTTTTATGGTTACCCCCACTTTTTGCCTGGTGCTATGCTGTTTCTGACTAGTCTGACACATGTGGGACCACTCAAACTGTAACTACAGGCCTGCCATTGCAGCCTGTGTAAGCTGGTGCTAACACCACTTACAAAAGATATAGGTTTCCCTATATCTAAGGTCACTGCACTTAAAACCTATAAGTCACCCCTAAAGCAGGCCTTTCAATCCTGAAGGCAGGGTGCTCAGTTCTAAGCGTGAGGGTGCCCCTGCATGAGCAGGACACCCCTACAACCTTTGGAGTCCATTCCACTGTGTTGTAAGTGCATCAGCCATTACAATACATAGAGTGGCTATGCGTCATTACGCGATGACCATCTCTAAACTGGCTGTAACAAACCCTGTCATGTTTGGTATCAAACATGTTGGAATCATACCCCCACACCATAAACAGTGTGAGTGGTACACTGTTTGTACCTCCTGGTCACTCCTGAGTGGCATAGACTCTGTCCCCTCTGCTTTCAGGTGCTTCTCATCTTGAATCCACCTTTGGGTTCCACCGGACACTTTCACCTTCCCCAGCAGCGGCATCTTCCTGAAGTCCTCCATTGAGTTCGACGGCGGTTTCCGATGCCACTTTACACCTATGCACCCGGCTTCCCTGGTGTAGGTATCCTGGTTCCTAGGGTATCCATGGGTGGGGTGGCTCTCCAACCTTCCGTCCTCCACAGGGTTTCTTCAGGATCCCTTGGGAAGGGTTCTTCTTCTTTAAAATTGTAACCGCGACTTACCCATTGACTTGTATTGAGCCCGTGGTCGTGTTCTCACACTGCACACGGCCTCAGTAGGGTTCCTGGTTACTTACCTTGGGTGGATCCTTGGGTCCCCGGCACTTCTATGTCCTCTTGGTATAGTCTTGACTCGAGTCGTGGTTCGCATACCACTATTTTAGTATATGGTTTGGTCTCCCCCTGGCGACCACTGTGTATTTGTGCTACTTACCTGTTTCTATCACAAAGTATTGTGTGTATTGTGTATATCTCCAGCTAGGAGATATCTGTATGTGTTAGTGAGTGTCTTATAATAAAGACATATTTTTTTTATAACTACACTGTGTGATTCTTGTTCACTTTATACCAATAAGATTATGCTCTGGTAAAACAAGCTGCTTTACACTCTTTCTGGACTAAGCCTGAAGGCTGCTCTCCACAGCTACCACTTAGAGAGCTTTCTAATGTTGTCTAAGACCACTAAAATCACCAAAAGGGTCCTCTGGATTGGTGCAGGGTGCCCACTTACATAAGTGCACCATATACCAAGCCAGCCTCTCACACAAGTGATTCATATTCAAAACACTTAAGGTTTTGATTGAGTGCGACGTTTTCAAGGAATTGTTTTTATTACTGAAGTTATAGAATGAATTGGCAATTGTGAATTAACAGTTCTGTTTGTTTCTCTTTATGCACAACTATGTGTGTGTATTTTTTCTGAATATTTCTCTTTATACCTAGATATAATTATAATTTGTTAGAAATTGGGTTGTTGTTTGGCAGGGGTGTGAGCCCTGGTGAAGCAGCATTCACAATCCTAGTCAGGGTAAGGCTCAAGCAAACCCCAAATTAACCTGTGCTCACCCTCCGGTGGCTTGGCACAGAGCAGTCAGGCTTAAATGGGAGGTAATGTGTAAAGTAATTGTGCAACACTTTAAACAGTGAAACTGTGAAAACACCACACAAAAAGATCCCACACCAGGTTTAGAAAAATAGTGAAGATTTTAATAAGTAAAACAAGACCAGAATAACAGAAATCCGATCAGGGAAACCGCAGATATTGAATTTTTTACTTTTAGGGTGAAATAGTGCGAGGAAGTATCGTACAGTCAAAGTGATGTGTTGGTTCCGAGATGTGGCGAGGCTGTGGTGCGAGGTCCTGGTGCATCGTCGTCGAGGATTCTGTTGACGGGGCTTGCGATGCAAAGTCTTGGTGTTCAGGATGCGGCGCTTAGCTGAGGTGATGCATTGTTTCCGATGAGCTGCGAGGCTGCAATGCAAAGCCCAGCATCGTCTTCGGGCTGCCATCGAAGAGGGATGCGAGGACCTGGGTCGGAGATGCGCCGGTATGAAAGATGCGAGGGCGATGCAGACCTTCTGTGCGGGGGCCCAATCCAAGCAACATCAGTGATGTGTCGGTTCTGCTTGAGGATGCACAGCTCAGCCGAAGGGATGCGTCGGTTTGCTAGAGGATGCGCCACTCAGCAAAGAATATGCGGCGGTTCTGCTGGTAAGCACCTTAGGCCCACTTCCATGGGTCCAGGACTGGAGTGGCACAACATGGCAGGGTAGACTCACAGATGACAGAATCCAGGTGCAGATGCAAGGTTGCTGGAATCCTGTTATGTCCCTGAGGCTTCAGATCATGAGGCCAGCCAACTAGCCCTTGTGGTCACTCAGGGTCTGGGTTCAAGTGATGCAGGTCCACTCCTTCTCACCCAGGCAAGAGGGCAGCAGGTCAGCACAGCAAAGCAGGAGTCCAGCAGAGTGGCAGTCCGTTCAGCAGCACAGTAGTCCTTGTTTCTGGCAGAGTATCCACAGGTCCAGAAGTGTACTGAAATGGTGGTGTCCGAGATTCTTCTTTTTTTATATACTGTTGTGTCTTTGAAGCGGGGAGAAACTTCTAGAGACATGCCTTTGAAGTGCACAGATGCCCTGCTCTACCAGCCCTGCCTCCTGACTAACTACAGGGGGTAAGCAGCCCTTTGTGTCGGGACAGGGCACGGCCTATTCAGGTATAAGTGTGGCTGGGTCTAGCTCCTCCCTCTTATCCTGTCAGGATAGCTCACCAGTCACACCTAAGTTCCCATTGTATGTGGCTGTCTAGGTGGAATACACAAAGTCCAGCTGCTAACTACACCCGGTCATGTGACCAGAGACAAGCTGCAGGCACCAAATAGCTAAGGCAAGAAAATGTCAGCTTTCGAAAAGTGGCATTCTCAGAATTGTAATTTAAAATCCGACTTCACCATAAGTTAGGATTTTAAATTAAGATTCTAGAGATACCAAAAATAAACCAGTTATATTTTCCCATTTGGAAATTACGCCTATAAAATTTAACAAGGTAATCCCAATCTGATCCCATGGGAGATATAGGCCTTGAAGTAGTTAAAAAAAAAAGAGATATATAAGTTTTTCACTACCAGGACTTGTAAAACTTAAAAGTAAATGTCCTACCTTTTAATTACCTTACATCCTGCCCTCTGGGCAGTCCAGGGCCTATCCTAGGGGTGACTAATATGTATTAAAAAGGATGGTATGGGCCTGGCAAGAGGTTTAACTTGCCAGGTCGACATGGCAGTTGGAAACTGCACTCACAGGCTCTACAATTGATGGCCTGAGACATGTTTAAATGACTACTTACATGGGCGGACCATCAGTGCTGCAGGCACACTTGTGATACAAAGGGGATGATGGACGGAGCGTTTGAGCCAATCAAACACTCACCCCAGTCAACTGATCTGGGTTTAATCCATCATCATTCTTTAGCTCACTCCACCACCCCAGTTCAGACATGGCCATATGCAAATCAATCTGACCCTGTGCCTCATGGGAACAGTCCAGCCCGAACTGCCAAGCCATGTCTTCCCTGGACCGGAAACAAGCATCCTAGGACCGGTTTCTGGCATTTCAGCCGTCATCAGCCAGGCTTGCTTGAATCCAGTGGCAAAGTGAGCAAGGGACCCACGTCTGGGCATACCCCCGCCAACTTAGGGCGACCAAAGCGATACAAAGGGGATGATGGACGGAGCGTTTGAGCCAATCAAACACTCACCCCCAGTCAACTGATCTGGGTTTAATCCATCATCATTCTTTAGCTCACTCCACCACCCCAGTTCAGACATGGCCATATGCAAATCAATCTGACCCTGTGCCTCATGGGAACAGTCCAGCCCGAACTGCCAAGCCATGTCTTCCCTGGACCGGAAACAAGCATCCTAGGACCGGTTTCTGGCATTTCAGCCGTCATCAGCCAGGCTTGCTTGAATCCAGTGGCAAAGTGAGCAAGGGACCCACGTCTGGGCATACCCCCGCCAACTTAGAGGCGACCAAAGCGATACAAAAGGGGATGATGGACGGAGCGTTTGAGCCAATCAAACACTCACCCCCAGTCAACTGATCTGGGTTTAATCCATCATCATTCTTTAGCTCACTCCACCACCCCAGTTCAGACATGGCCATATGCAAATCAATCTGACCCTGTGCCTCATGGGAACAGTCCAGCCCGAACTGCCAAGCCATGTCTTCCCTGGACCGGAAACAAGCATCCTAGGACCGGTTTCTGGCATTTCAGCCGTCATCAGCCAGGCTTGCTTGAATCCAGTGGCAAAGTGAGCAAGGGACCCACGTCTGGGCATACCCCCGCCAACTTAGGGCGACCAAAGCGATACAAAAGGGGATGATGGACGGAGCGTTTGAGCCAATCAAACACTCACCCCCAGTCAACTGATCTGGGTTTAATCCATCATCATTCTTTAGCTCACTCCACCACCCCAGTTCAGACATGGCCATATGCAAATCAATCTGACCCTGTGCCTCATGGGAACAGTCCAGCCCGAACTGCCAAGCCATGTCTTCCCTGGACCGGAAACAAGCATCCTAGGACCGGTTTCTGGCATTTCAGCCGTCATCAGCCAGGCTTGCTTGAATCCAGTGGCAAAGTGAGCAAGGGACCCACGTCTGGGCATACCCCCGCCAACTTAGGGCGACCAAAGCGATACAAAAGGGGATGATGGGCCAGAGCGTTTGAGCCAATCAAACACTCACCCCCAGTCAACTGATCTGGGTTTAATCCATCATCATTCTTTAGCTCACTCCACCACCCCAGTTCAGACATGGCCATATGCAAATCAGTCTGACCCTGTGCCTCATGGGAACAGTCCAGCCCGAACTGCCAAGCCATGTCTTCCCTGGACCGGAAACAAGCATCCTAGGACCGGTTTCTGGCATTTCAGCCGTCATCAGCCAGGCTTGCTTGAATCCAGTGGCAAAGTGAGCAAGGGACCCACGTCTGGGCATACCCCCGCCAACTTAGGGCGACCAAAGCGATACAAAGGGGATGATGGACCGGACGTTTGAGCCAATCAAACACTCACCCCAGTCAACTGATCTGGGTTTAATCCATCATCATTCTTTAGCTCACTCCACCACCCCAGTTCAGACATGGCCATATGCAAATCAATCTGACCCTGTGCCTCATGGGAACAGTCCAGCCCGAACTGCCAAGCCATGTCTTCCCTGGACCGGAAACAAGCATCCTAGGACCGGTTTCTGGCATTTCAGCCGTCATCAGCCAGGCTTGCTTGAATCCAGTGGCAAAGTGAGCAAGGGACCCACGTCTGGGCATACCCCCGCCAACTTAGGGCGACCAAGCGATACAAAGGGGATGATGGACGGAGCGTTTGAGCCAATCAAACACTCACCCCCAGTCAACTGATCTGGGTTTAATCCATCATCATTCTTTAGCTCACTCCACCACCCCAGTTCAGACATGGCCATATGCAAATCAGTCTGACCCTGTGCCTCATGGGAACAGTCCAGCCCGAACTGCCAAGCCATGTCTTCCCTGGACCGGAAACAAGCATCCTAGGACCGGTTTCTGGCATTTCAGCCGTCATCAGCCAGGCTTGCTTGAATCCAGTGGCAAAGTGAGCAAGGGACCCACGTCTGGGCATACCCCGCCAACTTAGGGCGACCAAGCGATACAAAGGGGATGATGGACGGAGCGTTTGAGCCAATCAAACACTCACCCCCAGTCAACTGATCTGGGTTTAATCCATCATCATTCTTTAGCTCACTCCACCACCCCAGTTCAGACATGGCCATATGCAAATCAATCTGACCCTGTGCCTCATGGGAACAGTCCAGCCCGAACTGCCAAGCCATGTCTTCCCTGGACCGGAAACAAGCATCCTAGGACCGGTTTCTGGCATTTCAGCCGTCATCAGCCAGGCTTGCTTGAATCCAGTGGCAAAGTGAGCAAGGGACCCACGTCTGGGCATACCCCCGCCAACTTAGGGCGACCAAAGCGATACAAAAGGGGATGATGGACGGAGCGCTTGAGCCAATCAAACACTCACCCCAGTCAACTGATCTGGGTTTAATCCATCATCATTCTTTAGCTCACTCCACCACCCCAGTTCAGACATGGCCATATGCAAATCAATCTGACCCTGTGCCTCATGGGAACAGTCCAGCCCGAACTGCCAAGCCATGTCTTCCCTGGACCGGAACAAGCATCCTAGGACCGGTTTCTGGCATTTCAGCCGTCATCAGCCAGGCTTGCTTGAATCCAGTGGCAAAGTGAGCAAGGGACCCACGTCTGGGCATACCCTGCCAACTTAGGGCGACCAAGCGATACAAAAGGGGATGATGGACGGAGCGCTTGAGCCAATCAAACACTCACCCCCAGTCAACTGATCTGGGTTTAATCCATCATCATTCTTTAGCTCACTCCACCACCTCCAGTTCAGACATGGCCATATGCAAATCAATCTGACCCTGTGCCTCATGGGAACAGTCCAGCCCGAACTGCCAAGCCATGTCTTCCCTGGACCGGAAACAAGCATCCTAGGACCGGTTTCTGGCATTTCAGCCGTCATCAGCCAGGCTTGCTTGAATCCAGTGGCAAAGTGAGCAAGGGACCCACGTCTGGGCATACCCCGCCAATTCAGGGCGACCAAAGCGATACAAAGGGGATGATGGACGGAACGCTTGAGCAAATCAAACACTCACCCCAGTCAACTGATCTGGGTTTAATCCATCATCATTCTTAGCTCACTCCACCAGCCCCAGTTCAGACATGGCCATATGCAAATCAATCTGACCCCAGTGCCGCATGGGAACAGTCAGCCCGAATCTGCCAAGCCATGTCTTCCCTGGACCGGCAGCAAGCATCCTAGGACCGGTTTCTGGCATTTCAGCCGTCATCAGCCAGGCTTGCTTGAATCCAGTGGCAAAGTGAGCAATGGGACCCACGTCTGGGCATCACCCTCGCCAACTTAGGCGATACCAAGCGATACAAAAGGCGATGATGGACGGACGTTTGAGCCAATCAAACACTCACCTCAGTCAACTGATCTGGGTTTAATCCATCATCATTCTCTGGCTCACTCCACCACCCCAGTTCAGACATGGCCATATGCAAATCAATCTGACCCTGTGCCTCATGGGAACAGTCCAGCCCGAACTTGCCAAGCCATGTCTTCCTGGACCGGAAGTCAAGCATCCTAGGACCGGTTTCTGGCATTTCAGCCGCCATCAGCCGGCTTGCTTGAATCCAGTGGCAAAGTGAGCAAGGGACCCACGTCTGAGGCATACCCCGCCAACTTAGGGCGACCAAGCGATACAAAAGGGGATGATGGACTGGAGCGTTGAGCCAATCAAACACTCACCCCAGTCAACTGATCTCGGGTTCAATCCATCATCACTCTTTAGCTCACTCCACCACCCCAGTTCAGACATGGCCATATGCAAATTAGTCTGACCCTATGCCTCATAGGGACAGTCCAGCCCGAACTGCCATACCATGTCTCCCTGGACTCGAAACAAGCATCCTAGGACCGGTTTCTGGCATTTCAGCCGTCATCAGCCAGGCTTGCTTGAATCCAGATGCTTGTTTCTGGTCCAGGGAAGACATGGCTTGGCAGTTCGGGCTGGACTGTTCCCATGAGGCACAGGGTCAGACTGATTTGCATATGGCCATGTCTGAACTGGGGTGGTGGAGTGAGCTAAAGAATGATGATGGATTAAACCCAGATCAGTTGACTGGGGGTGAGTGTTTGATTGGCTCAAACGCTCCGTCCATCATCCCCTTTTGTATCGCTTGGTTCGCCCTAAGTTGGCGGGGTATGCCCAGACGTGGGTCCCTTGCTCACTTTGCCACTGGATTCAAGCAAGCCTGGCTGATGACGGCTGAAATGCCAGAAACCGGTCCTAGGATGCTTGTTTCTCGGTCCAGGGAAGACATGGCTTGGCAGTTCGGGCTGGACTGTTCCCATGAGGCACAGGGTCAGACTGATTTGCATATGGCCATGTCTGAACTGGGGTGGTGGAGTGAGCTAAAGAATGATGATGGATTAAACCCAGATCAGTTGACTGGGGGTGAGTGTTTGATTGGCTCAAACGCTCCGTCCATCATCCCCTTTGTATCGCTTTGGTCGCCCTAAGTTGGCGGGGTATGCCCAGACGTGGGTCCCTTGCTCACTTTGCCACTGGATTCAAGCAAGCCTGGCTGATGACGGCTGGAATGCCAGAAACCGGTCCTAGGATGCTTGTTTCCGGTCCAGGGAAGACATGGCTTGGCAGTTCGGGCTGGACTGTTCCCATGAGGCACAGGGTCAGACTGATTTGCATATGGCCATGTCTGAACTGGGGTGGTGGAGTGAGCTAAAGAATGATGATGGATTAAACCCAGATCAGTTGACTGGGGGTGAGTGTTTGATTGGCTCAAACGCTCCGTCCATCATCCCCTTTGTATCGCTTGGTCGCCCTAAGTTGGCGGGGGTATGCCCAGACGTGGGTCCCTTGCTCACTTTGCCACTGGATTCAAGCAAGCCTGGCTGATGACGGCTGAAATGCCAGAAACCGGTCCTAGGATGCTTGTTTCCGGTCCAGGGAAGACATGGCTTGGCAGTTCGGGCTGGACTGTTCCCATGAGGCACAGGGTCAGACTGATTTGCATATGGCCATGTCTGAACTGGGGTGGTGGAGTGAGCCAAAGAATGATGATGGATTAAACCCAGATCAGTTGACTGGGGGTGAGTGTTTGATTGGCTCAAACGCTCCGTCCATCATCCCCTTTGTATCGCTTTGGTCGCCCTAAGTTGGCGGGGGTATGCCCAGACGTGGGTCCCTTGCTCACTTTGCCACTGGATTCAAGCAAGCCTGGCTGATGACGGCTGAAATGCCAGAAACCGGTCCTAGGATGCTTGTTTCCGGTCCAGGGAAGACATGGCTTGGCAGTTCGGGCTGGACTGTTCCCATGAGGCACAGGGTCAGACTGATTTGCATATGGCCATGTCTGAACTGGGGTGGTGGAGTGAGCTAAAGAATGATGATGGATTAAACCCAGATCAGTTGACTGGGGGTGAGTGTTTGATTGGCTCAAACGTTCCGCCCATCATCCCCTTTTGTATCGCTTGGTCGCCCTAAGTTGGCGGGGGTATGCCCAGACGTGGGTCCCTTGCTCACTTTGCCACTGGATTCAAGCAAGCCTGGCTGATGACGGCTGAAATGCCAGAAACCGGTCCTAGGATGCTTGTTTCCGGTCCAGGGAAGACATGGCTTGGCAGTTCGGGCTGGACTGTTCCCATGAGGCACAGGGTCAGACTGATTTGCATATGGCCATGTCTGGAACTGGGGTGGTGGAGTGAGCTAAAGAATGATGATGGATTAAACCCAGATCAGTTGACTGGGGGTGAGTGTTTGATTGGCTCAAACGCTCCGTCCATCATCCCCTTTGTATCGCTTTGGTCGCCCTAAGTTGGCGGGGGTATGCCCAGACGTGGGTCCCTTGCTCACTTTGCCACTGGATTCAAGCAAGCCTGGCTGATGACGGCTGAAATGCCAGAAACCGGTCCTAGGATGCTTGTTTCTGGTCCAGGGAAGACATGGCTTGGCAGTTCGGGCTGGACTGTTCCCATGAGGCACAGGGTCAGACTGATTTGCATATGGCCATGTCTGAACTGGGGTGGTGGAGTGAGCTAAAGAATGATGATGGATTAAACCCAGATCAGTTGACTGGGGGTGAGTGTTTGATTGGCTCAAACGTTCCGGTCCATCATCCCCTTTTGTATCGCTTTGGTCGCCCTAAGTTGGCGGGGGTATGCCCAGACGTGGGTCCCTTGCTCACTTTGCCACTGGATTCAAGCAAGCCTGGCTGATGACGGCTGAAATGCCAGAAACCGGTCCTAGGATGCTTGTTTCTGGTCCAGGGAAGACATGGCTTGGCAGTTCGGGCTGGACTGTTCCCATGAGGCACAGGGTCAGACTGATTTGCATATGGCCATGTCTGAACTGGGGTGGTGGAGTGAGCTAAAGAATGATGATGGATTAAACCCAGATCAGTTGACTGGGGGTGAGTGTTTGATTGGCTCAAACGTTCCGTCCATCATCCCCTTTTGTATCGCTTGGTCGCCCTAAGTTGGCGGGGGTATGCCCAGACGTGGGTCCCTTGCTCACTTTGCCACTGGATTCAAGCAAGCCTGGCTGATGACGGCTGAAATGCCAGAAACCGGTCCTAGGATGCTTGTTTCTGGTCCAGGAAGACATGGCTTGGCAGTTCGGGCTGGACTGTTCCCATGAGGCACAGGGTCAGACTGATTTGCATATGGCCATGTCTGAACTGGGGTGGTGGAGTGAGCTAAAGAATGATGATGGATTAAACCCAGATCAGTTGACTGGGGGTGAGTGTTTGATTGGCTCAAACGTTCCGTCCATCATCCCCTTTTGTATCGCTTTGGTCGCCCTAAGTTGGCGGGGGTATGCCCAGACGTGGGTCCCTTGCTCACTTTGCCACTGGATTCAAGCAAGCCTGGCTGATGACGGCTGAAATGCCAGAAACCGGTCCTAGGATGCTTGTTTCTGGTCCAGGGAAGACATGGCTTGGCAGTTCGGGCTGGACTGTTCCCATGAGGCACAGGGTCAGACTGATTTGCATATGGCCATGTCTGAACTGGGGTGGTGGAGTGAGCTAAAGAATGATGATGGATTAAACCCAGATCAGTTGACTGGGGGTGAGTGTTTGATTGGCTCAAACGTTCCGTCCATCATCCCCTTTTGTATCGCTTTGGTCGCCCTAAGTTGGCGGGGTATGCCCAGACGTGGGTCCCTTGCTCACTTTGCCACTGGATTCAAGCAAGCCTGGCTGATGACGGCTGAAATGCCAGAAACCGGTCCTAGGATGCTTGTTTCTGGTCCAGGGAAGACATGGCTTGGCAGTTCGGGCTGGACTGTTCCCATGAGGCACAGGGTCAGACTGATTTGCATATGGCCATGTCTGAACTGGGGTGGTGGAGTGAGCTAAAGAATGATGATGGATTAAACCCAGATCAGTTGACTGGGGGTGAGTGTTTGATTGGCTCAAACGTTCCGTCCATCATCCCCTTTTGTATCGCTTTGGTCGCCCCTAAGTTGGCGGGGGTATGCCCAGACGTGGGTCCCTTGCTCACTTTGCCACTGGATTCAAGCAAGCCTGGCTGATGACGGCTGAAATGCCAGAAACCGGTCCTAGGATGCTTGTTTCTGGTCCAGGAAGACATGGCTTGGCAGTTCGGGCTGGACTGTTCCCATGAGGCACAGGGTCAGACTGATTTGCATATGGCCATGTCTGAACTGGAGTGGTGGAGTGAGCTAAAGAATGATGATGGATTAAACCCAGATCAGTTGACTGGGGGTGAGTGTTTGATTGGCTCAAGCGTTCCGTCCATCATCCCCTTTTGTATCGCTTTGGTCGCCCTAAGTTGGCGGGTATGCCCAGGCGTGGGTCCCTTGCTCACTTTGCCACTGGATTCAAGCAAGCCTGGCTGATGGCGGCTGAAATGCCAGAAACCGGTCCTAGGATGCTTGTTTCTGGTCCAGGGAAGACATGGCTTGGCAGTTCGGGCTGGACTGTTCCCATGAGGCACAGGGTCAGACTGATTTGCATATGGCCATGTCTGAACTGGGGTGGTGGAGTGAGCTAAAGAATGATGATGGATTAAACCCAGATCAGTTGACTGGGGGTGAGTGTTTGATTGGCTCAAACGTTCCGTCCATCATCCCCTTTTGTATCGCAGGCACACTTGTAGCATTTAATTTACAGGCAATGGGCACATGTAGTGCACTTTATTAGGGACTTATAAGTAAATTAAATATGCCAATTGGGTATGAGCCAATGTTACCATGTTTTAAGGAGAGAGCACAAGCACTTTAGCACTGGTTAGCAGTGGTCAAGTGCTCAGAGTCCTAAAGCCAACAAAAACAAATTCAGCAAAAAACTGTTGGAGGGAGGCAAAATGTTTGGGGTGACCCTGCAGAAAGGGCCATTTCTAGCATCACTGAACAAACAAAAGAATTGTAAAGGATCATCATACTAGGTATATACAATTTACTTACTGCACCTTTCCTTACAAGATTTTTATGTATCAGGAATTGGTCACATGGGTTTGTCTGTTTTGCACATGGATAAGATTATAAATATGTACACTGGTTTCACACACTTGGCGTTGGTTATCTGCTGCTATGAAACTTTCTTTATTTCACAATGAGGTCTCTTTCTAACCTTTGTTTTTATTCCTTTTAAGTGCATCATTTTAATTGTGACATGTATTCTTACTTTTTTTTAATATGTATAAATTGTAATTTGTGTTAGCTTAATTTTGTCATAAGGTATGTTTTTCTTTGTCTTCTGACTCTGTTTATTTTGTGGTATTTTTACCCTGGATCATGTATCTGTTGTGACATTTTGGTTAGTGTTTTTAAATACTTACATTGTTGGCCCTGATGAAGTGATGATTATACCATATTAATAGCGAAACACGTTTTGGCCCTTTTCTTTTTCATGAACAAACCCAAAAGATATCATTAAATAACTGTGAAAATTTGAAAATAATTATTTCTTATCCCTATGGCCTGGAAACAACTTGTCCATCCTTAATTTCTCCTTGATCGTCTTCTGTCTTGCTTCTAAATCATCACTGCAATTCTTTGTGTACTGCAGGATCTCGTCCAGGGTCTTCCACTGCCAACAAATCACATTCTGATGAATATGTTAGCTAATCTCCAGGCCCAAACCAATACTGAACCAAGACACAAAATTACTGAGTTTTCCCTTTCCTGGATTTATAAAGCCACTGTGCTGCCAGAAAACCTACATTAACCACTTATAAGCATGCACGATAGACTCTTGGATATTTCTTGATATTTTTAACTAATCTCTTTCTGTGGAACCTCTGTCTTCAAAAAGGTAATTACCTGGTTATACTTTTTCATAACAACGAGAGAAAGGGCATTCGTTTGAGCAATTCCTGGCAGTTCATCAGTTGGCCACTGCAGTGATACCTTGTACTCGACCGACAAATCACTAGGGAAAACAATATCAAAGAAAGTATTAAAGTCCTCCCTAAGCACTTTTTGAAATTTTCACAAACCCCTCAACCTGAGCATACCAAAGGTCAGGATTTTCTCTCCGTTTTGGAAATTGATTTGTAAACGTGAAAAGATCACTACGAATCCACCATACATGCACCTCTCTCAATGGGTAAGCTTTGACTTCTGTGTCTCTTTTGACACCCTCCCCGTCTGGCCCTCAAATTATCTTTCCTTTTCTTTTCCTTTTGAGCCCACTGATCTCTAATCTTTTAGAAATCACTCCACATATGAGTTAGATTGGCCCTTAGTTCATAATGTGTAGAAGGGTAGGATAGGCCGGTGTGGGCACAGTTTTGGTTTGATGTATTTTCGGTAGGTGCCCCTGAGCATTTTTTGTAGAATTCCAAGCCCTCCAGATAGAGTATGTCAACTCTTTCGGGTGAGTATCTGCTCTGAGCCAACCGGAGGGCCAATGACCTTGTGCCACCTCTTGTCAGCAAAAAGAGGGGGTAATATCACCTCGTTCACTGATTGGAAACTGATATAAAACTGCTATATAGGACTTTGTTGTGGAGTATTTGTCCAGTCTCTCACTTGTAATTCTTATATTGACATTACTACGGTGCGCAGGATGCAGCGTTCCACTGCACCTGCGGCCTGGCTCAGAGCTTGCAATTTTTCCTGCACCACTATTGGTGCTCAAGAATAAGTCAGCTTAGTTTGTTCTTGTGTCCTTCTTAGCTAGGTTCCTACAGGAAGCACCTGGCTTTACAACAGGGATGAGCCTTCTGCCCTCACCCAGAGAAGGATGCTTATTATGATTTCATAATTTAGGTGTCCGTCTTCAATAGTTTTCTAATTTCTCTAGGAAGGAAAGCAGAAAGCGTAAGAGACGTGTCAACTCAAACAAAAATTGCACACTTCAGCTTTTGTTTTTGGAAATGGAAAATTATGCAAGTATTGGAATTCTGGACGTGGCTACAAATGACACAATATGGTGGCCGTCCTCGAATGGTGCACTAGTCCACACTCTCCATTTAACATTACTGACTGGAATATACCAGAAAAACAAATGTTGGGAACAATTTCAGACATTCATATCCATGTTAAACCTCCAACCGACAGCAGTTTTAAATTTTTTGTAATTTATTTTCGTAACTCTTTAAAAGCTAGAATGTTTGCGCACCCCTGAGACTGTGTTTTTCCTCTTTCCCTTTTAGGGTGTTAAAACACATGTTCCTCTTTTGCTCTATGATGCTCCCAGGAGAGTTACGTGTTTGCAGAGTATTTTTTATTGCAACCCTTTAACGCTTGCAGCAATATCTTCACCTGCTCCACTCACTGGGAAAGATTTACCTGTTTTGCTGCAAGGTCCGAGTAGTCGTTACAACACGGTTACATTACCAAATAGCAATAGTTTTTGGTACTGCTTCGAATAAATGAACTGTATGTGTGTGGGGGGGGCATTGTAGCTGGACTGCTTGGTGAATGCAATAATTAGTCTGTGGTGGGTGGATGAATTAATGCATGTGTTGTGATGCATGGCAAGTAGCCGAGGAGAATCTTTGAGGATTCTTTATTGGTCTTGCAGGATGGTATTCAAGTACATCAGCTAAACAAGCATTTGCAATGCAATAGGTCTCGCATTTACGCAAGTTTAAGCTATTGGCATTGTAAATGACAATGCCTTTTATTTATGTTTTAAAAACGAAAACAAAAATAAAAGGCATTGTTATTTGCAATGTCCATAGCTCAAACTCGCGTAAATGCGAGACCTATTGCATTGCAAATGCTTGTTAGATTAGTGAGTAGAAACGCTCCCTTTCGGCCCGTGCGGCAAATTAATTAAATAAAAAAGCGCGGCCGCTAAAGTGAAAGCGGACCGCGCTGCAAATAAAAAAAAAAAGTGTGCTTACCGACTTATGAAGGAGACCGTGTAACGCCACAAGTAAAAGATCCAGTCCTCATGGGAGGTAACAAATGGTGACAGGGCGGTAAAAAGGAGGGACTAACAAGCCTCATTATCAATCGGAAGCCAGCATTTACCAAGGACAATGACACCAGCCAATCAAAAATATGGGCGGAGAGAAGACGAGGCTTCCACAGCATACTCGACTACTGCATGCCTCGCAGAGCGAGCAGAGCATGCGCGCTGCCGCTAGGCTCAACCTAAAAAGGTAACAGGGGAGATGCATGAGAGCCTAAGCAGGATATAACAGCATGAGTACAAGGATGTGTGACAGAGTGCTTGCTTGATGAGTGGTTGAATGCCTAAGCTCATCAATCAATAAAGAGACACTTTGAGTTATAAGCAAGACCTATTAGCATTGTCAATGCTTGTTTTCTTTGCATTTGGTGTCTGTAGTTGTGTATATGCATTGTATTATTCTGGACCGTGATGCAACCCTGAAATTTATATTTGGGATGTTAATCTAATATATGTTTCCTTTTTGCAAATCCTCACTGATCTACATGGCTCAGATCGACTGAATTGCTATCATCTCTGTGTTACTGCTCAATATAAAAAAATAATTTAAAAAGTTTAAATTAAAAAGGTATCGGCTTAATTGTCTCAGCATGAATTGTGAAGTTGGTTGAAAAACCTGAACTTTTTTGGGCGTCCGATGTGAAATATAGCTGCTGTGTGTGTCACATACATTAAGGGTTGCTACTTCACTTCTGCATAGTGGTCAACTTTTCTGGGCCGCATGAGTGACTATGATGGTTAGCAGAAGTAAAGAGCTGGACAAAAGAGATTATTAATCCTTGTCTCTGACTGCCCCTGGCAATAGACTCTTGGTGCACGTAAAGGTCCTACTTGCAGTATCGCAGGGCCGATGCACACACTTTGACACTGAACGTCTTATACGCGCACAATCAAATACTCTGGTTAGAAGTAATGAGGCAGGGAGCAGACAGACTACTGGTAGAAGAGAAAATAACAATGCAGTTTTCCAAAAGTGTTGAACAAATGTTTTTTTGTAGTAGACATATAGAGCCCATCCACAAGCAACCTTCCAGCTCTGTGCCCTCGCAACATCTGCCAAGGAAACGGCAACCCTTACCAGCAAGAGGACAGAATGTGGAACTACACTCGTAAGATGTGCATACAAAGAAATACACTTTACATCATACAGAATGCCTAAAGGAATAAAGAACATAGATTGCCATTTAACACATAAAGGATTCAGAATTTAGAATACTACACATCTACCCCCTTTATAACAAAAACACACAAAAAATGTATATTCCTATAAGGAGGCAGAAACAAAACAAAATATAACTAAGCAGAAAAATCATTCAAAAAAACAGTTTTTTGGATAATCTACCACTTCCTGTGATAAATACCTTCTTGGTAACCTCTGCATACAAGAGTTTTTAGCAGTATCATTTTCATTCTGTGCGGATCCAACTAAATTGTCAGACAACCTCACATTGGCATCGTCCTTGGTGATAATAGGTTCGGAAGAAGAACTTCCCAACAAAGAATCACTTACAGCTGGTAAAAATAGTTTCTGTCGACAAGGCAGTTTGTTTCTTAGGATAGAACTTTGAAATTCCGTGAGAGGAACTAAATTCCGAATGGACCACCAACGTCCATCCTCCAACATGACAGAAGAACCTGCAACTTTGGAAACTATATACGGGCCATTAAAATGAAAACAAACTTTAGACTTCCTATTTCTCATATCCTTTAACATGACCCGTTCACCTACACAGAATTCATTTAGCTTACACGTTTCTTAGAATCATGAGAGGCCTTCATTTTACTTTGCGCTTTCTTAACTCTAAGTCACATTTCTTTTACATTTACAAGTTCTTCAGTATGCTTGTCCTGAAACCAACTAGGGCATAGCCCGTGCAGGAAACTCTGCCTCTCAACAGTGTGAAGGGGACACCCAGATGTGCTGTGAGGTGTGTTATGATTAGGGCTCCCGGTTTTATGGTATTTATTTTTTTGACATTTCCGTCTGTATTTATCCATATTTATTTTTTGCTAATTTTATCTGTATTTATCCATATTTATTTTGGTTTTGTGGAAAAATTAAGCTGAAATGTGTATATTTCCACATTTATTTAACCGACAACTATGCACTCATGCTTGAATGTCTGCCAGGTTTCAGTGCTGTGAACACTCGCAAAAGATAAATCAGTGCACTTATATGAAAATATGCAAATTTCAGTATCAACCTTGTGCATATCTACTGCGGTTAAAGCCTCTTTACTAAAATTCCTTACTTTTTTAACCCCTTATCTATCGATCCACACATCTATTGGCCTAGCAACCATGGCAGGCAGTATTTAGAATCACTCAAAAAGCATCCCAATTTCCGTTTTTATCCACATTTAAAAATAAATACAGACAAGAAAATGAATTTTTTCTGTCTGTATTTATCTGTAAAAATCAGTAAAAACGGAAAACAGGGAGCCTTAGTTATGATACACCCACACTTTGTCTTAAATAAACATTTCCACATTCAATCCACATGTCAAAGCTGTTTAGATACCCTCCTTGAGCAAACAGTTAGCCCTCTCAACAGCACCATTGGCTTAAGGAGAATTCAAAGCAATATTGTAATGTTTGATGCCTTTATTTTTTAACAATATTTTCATGCTCTCAGAAATCATTTGAACACCATTATCTGTAACTATTTCATCCGGATAACCTTCTAAAGTGATAATTTTCTCCAAGAATTGAATAACAATTTAAGTGGACAAATCAAGTGCGAACTTGTAATATAACCATTTAGAATAACAATCAGTCAACACAAGTAAATACTTGGATTTGTCAGGTAATGCAGAAATGGGTCCTGCTAGATCTGAAGCCAACTTACTCCACGGCTCATGAGTAACGGTGTAGCAATTAAAGGAGTATTCTTAAGTTTCCAGTGTTTGTTAGATAAAATGCATTCTTGACACCCATTTACAAAGTCATCAACATCTTTATCCATATATGGCTACCAAAAACATGCTCTTAAGATTTTCTTCGTGGCTGTGGTTCCTAAATGCCCCCTATAAACTAGATTAATAATTCAAACCCTTAACTTTTTTGGAACCACAATTTTTTCCAGCCCTCAACAAGATGTTATTCTCAACCGTAAGTTGATCTGCCATTTGACAGAAACAAAATAATTCACCTTTGCAAAGCTTTATATGAGGCCAACCTTGTACAAAACTTAAAACCTGCACTAACATGGAATCCTCCTTATAGTCACAAAACCATTCTTCTTCAGATACTGCTCCTTGAAATTTGTCCAGGATATCTACACTTGCAACTACACATTCACTCTCAAACATTTCCTCATTAACCACTCCTACTTGTGCAGACATGGGAAAACGAGAAAGACTACAGCTCTGGCATCATACTGCCTGGAATGTACATAACATCGACATTCTACTCCTGTAGTTTCGATAGGATTCTAATAAGCCTTGATGAGGCAGATGACATGCCTTTGTCCCCAACAGGTACATGAGTGGTTTATGGTCAGTACACAAGGTGAAATGAGCGCCCCACATGTACGCTTTAAATTTCTCTATAGCCCATGCACAAGCAAGGGCCTCTCTTTCAATGGTACTGTACGTTTTCTCCGTATCCGACAGCACTCTGGATGCAAAAGCTACGCGCTAGCATCCACCTTGATGACACACTTATGTCCACTGAGTTTTTAATTCAGGAACTTTGGGTAACAAATCTTTGATTTAAAAAAATACTCCTTCCGGTTCCGGATCCCAAATGAATTTCTCTTTTTTTCTTAACTTTTTTAATGGTTTCATAAGAATAGCATACCCCAACACAAACCTAGAATAATAGTCACTGAGATTTATAAATTACCTTAATTTATCCTTGTTACCAGGAGCAGGTAATTCTTTTAACGCTTTGACAAGATCCTCTTTGGGTTTGACTTTATTGGTTAAAAACTTGCACTTGTCTTCAGATACAGTCATGCCATACTCACACAATATACTCAGCACTTGATCTAAAATAATATTGTGCTCCTCCACCGTTTTTGCAAATATGAGGATATCATCAAGAAAAGCAAGTACTCCAGTCACATCTTTGCACAGTTTGAACATTAGTTTTTGAAAAACACTTGCCGATGAGGCTAGCCCAAATGGCAATCGCATCACAAGTATTTGAAAGCCCCAAAAGGTGTAAGTAGTCAGAGCTTGTGATTCTTTCTTCAGCCGTACTTGATGATATGCTGCTTTCAGGTCAATGTTGCTAAAAACCTTTACTCCATCCGAGGTGGTTAAAAGCTCATTACTTTTTGGTAGAGGGTGACAATCTACTAAGATGTTTCTGTTAAGGGAACGCAAATCTGCACATAAACGGATTTGGCCATTTTTGTTTTGGGCTATAACATTAGCACTGACCCACTCCGCAGCATTGATAGGTTCTATAATATTGTCTCTACACAATTGGTCCAAATGTAACCTGAGGTCTTCCCTTACAGATAAAGGAACAGCACGTACTTTGTGTTTGATGGGTACTGCATCCTTTTTGCAAAATAATTTCATGTTCAAAACCTTTCACAGCACCAATCCTTTCAGAAAACACAATAGGGTATTTAGTTAAAATGTGGTCAAGATTCCCAGGATTATTTTCAATTAGCATGACAGGAGTAGTGGTACCAGGTCTCAATACAATACCTAGTTTACCCTGATCTACCCACCCCGTGATATCACGTCCATTAACCCCAACGTAGATTTTGGTGAAAATCTCTCTACCAGAAAAACGAAGAACATCCTAAAAAAAAAACAGGGTCGATCTGTTTCCCCATTTGCGATGGCTCTAATATCTGGTTGTCTGAGAATATCATACTTCCAGTTAGCTTTGAATGATGCTTCACACAACATAGCTACTGGTGAACCAAAATCCACCATAACTCTAATATTCACTGGTCCAATCTTGGCTTCACAGAAAGTCCCATTACACTTAGGGTTGGTCTCTTTGTTCTGGTCACAATTTTGTGCATTCCCATTATAATGATCAATACCCACTGTTAATATAGTCACAGTATTTATACTTTCTTGTTCCTGGAACTGGAGGTTTTCTTCTTCAGGAACGCATTAACTCTCACAACATTATAACTCTTGCAAACTTTCATGAAATGCCCCATTTATTTTTTTGCACTTACTGCATCTTTTTCCCTGTGCAGGACAACTTGCACTACTTGCAATATGACAATGTGACCCACATCTATAACAAATTAGTTTTAACCACACAGTTTGGCTTATTATACTGTTTGACTGTTTGATTATGTAAAACCATTTAAACTGCATTCACACCCATATTCTCTAAATTGCCTGCGGCACATGCAGCTGCACCAGCCAATACTTTCACTGATTATGCCAAACGTTCTATGCCTTTAGCTATTTTTACTGTCTCCTCTAATGAAGGATTAGTGCAACACAGCAAACGCTCTAGAACATTTTTAGAATAACAATTTAAAACAATCTGATCCCTCAGATACTGATTCCTGGCATTCTCAAATTCACACATGCTGGCAACAATTCTAGTGCTGTTACATATTGTTCTACATTTTCATCTGAACATTGTTTCCTTGAAAACAAATTTAACAGTTCCAAAACTATGCTTGGTTCCTGAGTAAAATGCTGAGCTAACCTTTTCTCAACTTCTACACACAAGTCCCAGTTATCAGCATCTCCAGAATCCTTCCAGGGAGGTGGAATCACTGGTAAATTATCAAATACTTTTTGGCCTTCCGTACCTAAGCAATTTATATAAAATAGCTGCTTTCCTAGCTGGGCTATAATTCACACCATCAATGGCTACAAGATAATTTGTAAAAACACATATCCAATATTTCCATTCAAGCTTAGGTTTGCCCGGACTGTCTAAAAAATGTGGAGGTTGTTGCACATTATTTCCCCCAGACATGCTCACACACGCAGCACAACAGGCTAAAATAAAAAAATAAATCAAAACACAATATCAATAATAATGGAATAAATAGAATAAATGAATGCAAAATAAGTCACTGGCAGATGTCTATATTTTGCACACACACTTGACTAGTTCCGTTGCTGTAGCTCCGTTCCAAGTAAAGTTAATAATTTAATGGGAAATAACTTTAAGTAACGATGGCCAACGTTTATGGCTGGGGTGACAAAAATGGAAAAATGCTGTACTGGCTGGCCTCAAACTAGCAAGTCAATAGAATAGTCCCAGAGATTATGGATGAGGCAGGCTGTTTGCAGCATTCCCTGCCAAACATTGCCCAGGCTTTCGCCCTTTACTATGAAAAACTATACTCCGTACTGGTGGACAAGGATCCGATGGCAAGTAGTCTCTTCCTGGACTCAACCAACCTCTTAACCCTTTCCAGGAAAGACTCCCAACTGCTCGATGGCCCAATTATGGTGGAGGAGATTGGGGACGCCCTCTCGGGACTGAGCTCTGGGAAAACCCCGGCCCAGATGGGTTCCCCCTGGAGTACCTGGTGAAAAACCAAGACTTACTTCTCCCTCACCTTTTAGCACTGTTCGAGGAGGCATGTCCCTTTGGCTCCTTCCCAGGGGATCTAGACTCTTTCATGATAGTAGTGATTCCCAAGACGCAACCCCCATCCACATCCTGTGCTCACTACCACCCCATTTCGCTACTCAATTGCGAAATTAAAGTTTTCGCCACAATACTGGCCAACAGATTGAAAAGAGTACTGCTGGCGCTTGTCCTCCCGGACCAGTGCGGCTTTATGCCGCAGAGAAGCACATGGTACTGCATTCGACGGCTCCAAATGGCCCTAACCTACCGTCACTTCTTACCACAAGATCTAGCCTAACTCCTCATAACTTCCCCTTAAGGCGAGGAATGAGACAGGGTTTGCCCCTGTCTCCTCTCCTCTTCGCCCTAATAATGGAACCCCTGGTCCACCTTATCCGTGGCGACCCGCTATACAAGGGGAGGCTGTGGGCCGTCAACCATGAGGATCGCATCGCCCTATATGCGGACGACGTTCTCCTGTACTTGGCGGACCCAGCGAGGAGTGGCCTCCGATGCCTCCAGCTGCTGGAGACTTTTGGACAGGCCTCGGGCATGAAAATGAACCCCTCCTAATCTGTGTTGGACCCCCTGGCTCCCTCAAGGGACTGCTTTGACTGCCAGTCATCCATTCCCCTCCGTTTATTGAGCTTCAAGTATCTGTGTGTGTGAGTGACGTTGCACCCAGAACTCACCTGGGCCCTTAACCTGCAACTGCTGCAAAAAAAGGTAAAGGCGGACCTAACTAAAAGGCAAAGCCTCCCCCTTAACCTAAGGGGTCGTATAGCGCTGTACAAAATGATGGTACTGCCCCGCTTCCTCTACATCTTTCTAAACCTACCTCTCCAGATTCCGAGGTCCTGGTTCCGAAAACTGGAAGGGGACGCACGGACCTTTTTATGGTGGGGATCACGGCCCGACTATCGCTCGCCCACTGCCAATGAGGCCCCTTTGATGATGGTCTGGGCATGTCCAATCTGTACCTCTACTATCTCGCCTCTCACCTCCTCGTTGTCCACGACTGGTTCAATGGGGGGTGGTCAGACTGTGCCTATAAACTAGAACTTTCCCTCTTAGGTTTCCCTACCCTACAGGCATTACTAAATGGCTCCCCAGTCCCCTCTCATATGCCCATGGTCACACAGGTGGTATCCTTAGCTTGGCGGCCGCTCTGCGCCACGTACAATGGGATGGTAAACTTACACAGCAAACCCCCCTATGGCACAGCACCTGGCGGAAGGAGGTGGCAGTGCTCACCGGCTTTAAAGCATGTGATACCATCGGGATCTCTCAACGAGGAGACGTGTGGTCAGAAACACACATACACTCCTTCGCAATCCTACAGGAGTTATACGCCCTTTTTCACACCCCATTGTACAAGTACTTCCAGGTCAGGAATGCCCTCCATAGCCATATACAAGACATGGAGCCCCTCCCGGAGTTTAGTCCACTAGAAGCCAAAATCCTAATGGGTAACCTGGGACGCGGGGGAGTTTCCCAAATCTACCAAACCCTCATAATAAACACCCCAGGCTCGCTTAGCCACCTCAGGTCCCAATGGGCGGGCCCGTTAGAAGAAGATTGGCGTGATGGCTTGATGGCCCCAGCAAGCTTACCATCTCTTCCAAACTGCAATTAATGCAAACATATTACCTCTACGCAGCATACCTCCCCCCCTCCCACCTACACAGAGCAGGCCTCCGCCTCGACTCCATCTGCCCACGGTGTACAGTTGCGCCGGCAGACTTCTTCCACATGGTGGGGTCCTGTGTGAAAATACAAACATACTGAACCGCAGTGACAAGAGACCTGGCAGAGGTGCTGAGGTGAGCGATTCCTCTCTCCCCCCTCCTGATCTTTCTCGGAGTATCGGAAGTTACGGGGGCACTAGGGCAGATAAGGCCTTCCTGGGTACGGCCTTTCTTGTTGCAAAGCGTGATATTGCGGCAAAGTGGCTGAATCCTTCCTCCCCCACCATCACACAGTGGTGTCTTGGAGTAGATCGGTGTGCCCAGCAGGAGAGTGTGATGTTTGAGGCGAGAGGTTGTCCTCAGAAACACAGTTGCGTGTGGCGGAAGTGGCTGAGCCTTTGACTCATTGTATTCAAATTACCACAACGGGGAGACCAATCGTCTTTTATGTGTATATGCTCTGGCTTTCATGGTTGCAACTTGTACCTGTGATATTTTGCTTTCTATATCTGTGCCACCTCGTGGCTGTTAAAACCCAATAAAAATTGTTTATCAAAAAAATAATACCTTAAGCACCCAAGGAAGCCTTGCGTGATGCAGCCGATGTTTAAATACAGCAACTGGATACAGTACAATGCAGCATCGAAGAGAAATTCGTCCTGAAGTAGCAGGAACTTTACCGGCATACTCCAGCTGCAGTAGACGAGGTAAACGAGTTGTGAGGAATTCAAAATGGTGACACGCTGAACGTAAACGTAGCGCGTCACAAATTGGAACAATGGCTGGCAACGAATGGCGAAGAACGCCAAACACCTGTAAAGGAATGCCAGTTGGCCGCTACTGCTGGCAATCACTTAGCAACGAATGGCAAAGAACGCCGCATACCATGAAGAACATGCCAGTTGGCCACTGTTGCCAGAATATCAAACAAAAATGCACTTCCGCACACTGCACCTCCAAATGCTGATCCCAGCTGACAAACCATTGCACAAGGTGACTCCACTGGCTGTCGGCACAGTGAGACAGATGAATAACCACTGAACAATGTTTGTGGCAAGTCTGCAAATAGCACTCCTGGAACTTGGCATTTTCCTGGCTTAGCCATTTAGGTCCTCATTTACGAAAAAATGGCACGGCGCCGCAAGCCATTTTGCTGCGCCGAGCGGCGTCATTTTAAAAGCCCAGGGATGCATCATATTAACAACAATATGACACATCCGTGTGCTTTCCCCTGCACTGGCACACAATTGGCTGCCATGGGCCAGTCAGGCACCCTTGCGTCATGTTGCAAGGATGCCAGTGTTGCGGGGATGATTGTTTTTGTGCCAGAAGGGACACCTTCCTGCACAAAAACAAAGATTTAAAAAAAAATTTGTTTATTGGCATTTCACAACAAACAGAACTTTATTCAACAGGGCCAGACAGTGCGCCCAACATTCCATTTGTAATACATCATTTACATGGCATGATGACTTTATTTTAGCTTATGTCATGTGCCCGTCGTCTCCCTCCCCCCTCACCCCAACCATTCCCAACTCTCAACAGCAGTATTCACTACCCTAATCTTGGATGGAGTGTCATTTAAAGCATCCTACAACACATTGTGCCCCCCCAGTTTCATCTCTACTCCTGTGCCCAGTATACTCCTCCCTCTCCTTAAGCGACCCCTTCTGAATATTGTCCAACATCATCCCACTTAGTGTTCCTCCCCGTCACCTCCGCTATGGCGTAGTCGCTGCTCGGTCTTGTCGTTCTCTGGCCCATATCACAAATGGCTCCCAAATATCCCTTGGTCGCGATGCAGAAGGCATCAGCTCCCAATACGTAGTCAGTTGTGAGTGCCCGAACGTGACATCCTTCAGCCAGTCGTCTTTCGATGGGACCCTCCTACTACCCCAATGAATGGCTACTCGCCGTTTAGCGTAGAGTAAGAGCATGGCGTGTAGTTTCCTATATTTCACCGGAGTATTCTTAACATAACCTAGCAGCCCCAGCATAGGATCTGGATCTACTTCAATTCCAGTGATTTGTTTTATAATGGTAAAGACAGCATTCCAATACGTCCCCAGTCGTGAGGCAGCTCCACGCGACATGCATGAACCCAGCAGGTGCCATGCCGCAGCGCCAGCAGTTTTCGTCTTCTTTGAGACCTATATGATGTAACCTAGTGGGCGTTCTGTAGAATCTATGTAGGAATTTAAAGTGGACAAGCCGGAGTCTGTAATTGGGGGACAGCGCTAAAAGCTGGCTACAGCAGTACAGCCATTGTTCCTCCGACATTGGGACCTGAAGCTCTTCGTTCCATGCCACCAGCGCATAGGGCTGCAATACCGGAACCGACGTCTGCATTTGGTTGTAGATTCTAGTGATAAGCTTGCGTGGGGAAGCAACTGTAAGTAAATTTTCAAGAGCTGCCAGTGTCGGTGGGGCACTTGGGAATGTTTCGTGCAGTGACCGGCATGCCAATTTAAGTTTATGGCATGCAAATACTTCGGCAAAGGCCACCGGGCGGTCCTCCACAGCCTCTGGGGCCGATCGGAACAACCCTTCGGGGTATAAATCTTCAAATGACGTCAACTTCAGTTTGCGCGCCAGATCTGTTCCAAGCCCGTCTCCGGCGGGGAATAGCATCGGGTTACTGGCCAGGGGAATAGACGGGGCATATAGCATGGATTCGCCCGCTCTCATCCGTAATTTGTGCCAGGCCCAGCACATAGTTTCCACCGTGTCCACACCCTCCCTCGGGCGCTTGTATGTCCCATATAATGCGACACGCAATGGCAGAGGCTTAGCCACCTCCGCCTCCACGGCCACATGTGGCTGAAATGGAGTTGGGTGCACCCAATAATGTAAAAATTGGGCTTGTGCGCTCCATGCGTATAACTGCATGTCCGGTGCTCCCAAACCCCCTTGACGCAGAGGAAGCGTTAGTAACTCCCAGGAGACTCTGTCCTGTCCCCCGGCCCAGGTCAATGAGATCAGCAGCGATCGCAGGGTCCTGAAAAAGGCTTGTGTGAGTATAATTGGTACGTTGACAAATAGGTACAAAAATTTCGGCAACACCACCATTTTAATCAGGGCTATCCTTCCAGCCAGTGAGAGCGGAAGTCTCGCCCAAGCAGTAACCTTCCCTTCAAGCCATGTCATTGCACATCCGTAGTTTAGTCTCCACAACTCTTGCATATCTCTACTGATCCAGATACCCAGATATTTCACGGGCTCTGTCGCCCATGTAAGTGGGAATTCCGACGCCACCTGCACTGTGGTGTCCGTCAACGGAAATATAACAGATTTTGACCAATTTATCGAGATACCCGAAAGGCCCCCAAACTTGATAAATTCTCTCAGTATGGGATCCAGATTACGCGCCGGGTCGGTTATATAAAGCGTGACGTCATCCGCAAATAGGGATATCAAAAGACTTCGTGCACTAAAGCCTATCCCCTTAGCGGTGTGATGCTGTCTTATCCGAGCCGCCAGGGGCTCCATTGCTACCGCAAATAGCAACGGCGACAGAGGGCATCCCTGTCTCGTCCCACGCGATATTCTAAAAGGCTCCGAGAGGAGTCCGTTCACCCGCACGCGTGCCATAGGTTGTGTATACAGCAGCTGCACCAAATTTATGAAGAGTGGGCTGAACCTCATGCGGCCCAAGATTGTGAAAAGATAATGCCATTCCAGCGTATCGAACGCCTTTGTGGCATCCAAAAAGACTGCTGCCACCTGTACGTCAGGGTGGAGATAATGTAATACCGAAAACAAGGTTCTTAGGTTTTGCGACGTGGACCTACCTGGGATAAAACCCGATTGGTCCGGCCGAGCCACCAGTGGGAGGAGAGGCTGTAGCCTATTGGCAATCAGTTTCGCCAGTATCTTCACGTCTACATTTATGAGGGAGAGCGGACGGTATGAGTCCAGCTCATCCTCAGGCTTCCCTGGTTTTAAAAGAGTGACTATTATCGCCTCTCGCATGGATGGTGGTAAAACCCCCGACTCTAGAGCTTCCACATATACCTCGAATAGTCTAGGCGCTAGCTCGTCGACATATGTTTTGTAAAAGGCCGTAGTTAGCCCATCCGAGCCCGGGGCCTTGTTTAATGGCAGGCTTTTTATAACCCTAGCTATATCTCCCACCGTAAAAGGGGAGTCCAAGTATTCTCTGTGCCCCTTACTCAACCATAACAATTCCAGGGAGTCTAAGAATGGCAGCAACCCCTCAGGTGCGGAATTTTGTGAACTAGCATATAGCCCGTGGTAAAATCCAGAGAATTTCTCCAGAATAGCCCCTGTCCTCTAACTTGTGTACCATCTGCGGTTTTGAGGGTTGTGACGAATGCGGTGTTGCGCGGGGGCGGAGCATAGCCGTCAGCGTTCTCCCATGTCTGTCTCCCTCTCCATACCTCCTTGCCTGAGCATGCTTCCCCAGAAACTTTACCTCTCTACACGCCTCCTCTTCAAAGTCCAACAATTTTTCTTTTATTGTCGCCAAGGCGGTCGGATCCCCAGTGGCATAAAACTGCGCCTCAAGCTCTTTTAATTGCTTTTCGATCTGTGCTAATGTCCCCCTTATGGCTTTAAGCACTCCTGCCTGCCTTGCTATGCAATTCCCTCTCACCACAGTTTTAAAGGCCTCCCACAAGGTGGCCTCCGAATTCACCGAGCCTGTATTTAAGGTAAAATAATCTACTATATCTTTTCTAATTTCTTCTTTAAAAGCTTCATCCAGGAGTGCGTTCTGCGGCAGCCGCCAGGTGTGTACTCGCTGCATGGAGTTAGGCCAATCTAGCCTTAGAAGGCATGGTGCATGATCCGACAATGATCTAGGGCAGTGCATCGCCTCCCTCATCCAAGTGGCTACATCTCTGGACACTATCCAGTAATCCAACCGGGACCAAGCTTTATGATATTCTGTAATGCATGTGCCCTCCCTGACCCCGGGGTGAAGGTGCCTCCAAATGTCCACCAAATCTCCATCCGCTAAGATAGCCCCCAGCGCCTCACTTGCCAGTGGGTGCAATGACCTGGACGTCCCTTTCCTATCCAATTCGTCATCCAGGATTGCGTTGAAGTCTCCTCCCCAAATGACAGTATCGCAATTTGCAGCTTTCACTTTAGCCCAGACAGTTTGAAAAAACTCAGGGGAGTCAGAGTTTGGACCATATACAGCCACCAGAACCACTTCGTTCCCGCCCAGACACCCGTGTATTATGGCATACCTCCCTTCGGGATCTAGTTGTACCAGAATTTCTTTCCAATCTAGCCCCCGTCTTATCAGAACCGCCACCCCTCTTGCATAATTGGAATAGACTGACGAGTAAGTCGTCGCCCATCTTCCATGACGTAATCTAGGGGATGGGTGTAGCCTCAGATGCGTCTCCTGTAGCATACATACATCTACATGATGCCTAATTAGATAGGTATGGATTAACCTAGCTTTTCTACCATCATTTATCCCTCGGATATTCCAGGTGAGAAAATTGAGGGTGGTCATAGGGAATACTTATTTCCACAGCTTAACGGGGTTGGGGAAGCGAGGCACAGGAATACAAGCAACTGTACGGTTTTCGTCACATGCATCAGTAAAGGCACTTGTCTGGTAAACATTAAAACATTTCCCCCCCCCACCCACCACCCACTCCAACCCCCCAATCAGGTTGTAGAGAACCCATCCCAAACAAACCAACATTTCCAATAACTAGTGGGAATTCTCCCATGTGGGCGCAATTATGCCGGCACACTCCCCCGATTTCTCAGGGTGGCCGAGAACAACTATGAACGGTGATTCACATTGCAGTCTCGTGATCTGAGAGGTTAGGTGCCCAGCCCACCAGGGCATGCCGCCAGCGAGCGGTCCCGCCCAGCAGCGTGCAAGGCTGTAAAATTAGGAACAGCTTACCGCTACCACAGACCGTACAGCTACCCTGTATATTCATCCCATGAGGGTCGCGCCTCACAACAACAAACCCCCCACATTTACTACAACGGCACCTATAGCACCTCTCCTTCCACCCAGCGACCAGTTTGAATACTTGCAATCCTTCCACTTGGAGTTTGTGCAATCTTGCAACAGGGGCACCACAATCCTGGGGATTGTTCAGTCGTCTTCGCTTAGTCTCGTATGTTCTGTAGCTGCCTCCACTGGCTTTTTCTTAGCTGCCTTCCCGCCGACATGCTTGGCGAACTTGAGAGCCGATTTTGCATCCGTGAAAAAATGGACAGTCCCATCATAGCTGACCTTGAGTTTCGCTGGGTACAGGAGGGCATATGGGATCTGCGCTTGCAGGAGCAGCCGTTTCGCCTGGAGGAACTCCCGCCTCGCGGCCTGCACCGCAGGGGTGAAGTCAGGGTAGAATGAAAGCGTGTTACCCCCAAAGGTGATGGTGCCTTTGCTACGGGCCAGCCGCAGGACCACGTCTCGGTCTTGATAATTCAGGATTTTTGCCAATATCGGTCTGGGAGGGGCTCCCACTGGAGGTCTGGGGCCCAACGCCCAGTGCGCCCTTTCCACAGCGAAGACCGTGGATAGATGAGGGTCAAACAATTCGTGGAGCATATCCGCTACGTACGTTTCCATCTTAACGATGGCTGTTGTCTCCGGTACGCCTGTGATTCGGAGGTTGTTTCGGCGGGACCGGGCCTTCAAATCCTCGTTCTTTGCTCTTATTATCCCAAGCACCTTATCCATATGAAGGAGCTGCTCCTTTGTCTCCATTTGAAATTCATGAAATTCAGTGGTGCGGTTCTCTAGCACATCCAGCCTTGTTTCATGTGTCCCCACCTGTGTCTTTACAGCGTCCAACTGCGAGGTCAGCGTGTCTATATTACGGAGACTTGATCTCATTTCTAGCATAAGGGTGCGCAGGTCTTCCCCCTGATCTTCCGACTGGTGGTCCAGTGGTCGCTCCGTCCCCGCTTCTGGGTCCTGTTCCATATTCCTCGTGGTCCTCCTTTGGTCGAATGATATCTTCGGCTGTTTGGCGTCTTGTTTTCCCATGTTTGAGCTGTGTGGACTCCTGTCCGTCCGTCGCAGCGTGACCTGCGGCCTTCCGGAAACACACGCTATCTGTTAGGCTCCTCAGCAGTAGGTATAGTTGTCGACTTTGGTGGCTACCTTCTTTCACCATGGACTGTGTCCCTGAGACCAGCCCCCTCAGGTCATCCCCCTCTCCGAGGCTTTTCGGGGTTAGTACTTGTAGTCCTCAGGTGTGGCCTGGCGGAACGCTCCCAAGACATGCACAGCACCTCCTGGCGTCAATCAATCTATCAGGGACTCATGCAGACTTGCCTGTTTTATTTCTCCATAGATCTGGGCCGGCAGCTGGACTTTTCCCCAGTATGGCTCTTCAGCATCCACTTCCGTGGGGGGTACGCGCCGCAGTCCCGGCCACCCGGTGATTTGCCCAGCTTCTCCACACTCTCCACCTGGTGTATAGGCCTCTCCGCTGTAGCGGGGCAGACGCGCCCGCCCGCTCCCTCAGGGTATTTGTTCGCCGCTTGTTCTCCTTACTTCGGAGGTTACCCAACCTCACAGGGCCAGCACCTATCCGCGCTAGCTGCGTGGGACCGCGCAGGCCAGCCGCACACCCCCCGCAGCCTACCAGCTCCGCAGCTAATCAGCGGCCCAGTTCAGCCGAGCAACCCCCATGCGGGCCTCCGGCTTCACACCGGTGCTCACCTAGGATCAGCACGGCCTCCGCGCCGCGGTCTCGAGTACGGCCGCAGTCCGCCTCGTGCGCGCGCCGTCTTCTACTCCCCCGATGTCAGTGGCTATGTCTGCAAGTCAAGTCCCCACTGTTCCGCCCTCATACGCCGGGCATTATGGAATGTAGGCTTTCTGTCCGCAAGTATTGCCTGCCGCCAATCCCCAAAGCCCAGATCTCGCCTCCGTGCTACAATTCGACAGCCGAGATGAGTGCAGAGTCCCGTGTTACATATCCCTCCTCAGGGCCGAGCCGCCATGTATTCGCTGCCGTCAATTCAGGGCTTCTTCGGTCCTCACCTCGATTGCTCACAGCAGTTGTTGTTGTCCCCCGTTTTCAGGGACCCACCTCTTTCCACTCAAGTCCGCCAAATTTCTCCGCAGAATCTCCGCGGCCTCCCGCGGCCTCCACGCCGCGGTCTCGAGTTCTGCGACAGTCCGCCTCGCGTGTGCTTCGTCCTCCGATCTCCCAGCGCTGTTGCGGTTCAGGGCTCACCACTTCGTCCCCCGGTTACAGAGGTCGTCCAGTGCGGGGTCGCTGGAATCCTCACACCACGCTCTCCCCAGTGCGCCGGGTCGCTCTCGGGTGTGCTCACCAGTACTATATATAAATGCAGGATTATTATTCTCGGCCGGCGGAGCTCGCCTACACAGCGGCCATTTCGCGGCTTGGCAAGCCACGCCCCCCACAAAAACCAAGATTGATGGCATTTTCCTCTTTCGATGCGTGCTGCAGAATGCAGCATGCATAGAAAGAGGAATAAACGAGGAGAGATTAAAGTATTTCTCCTCGTTGCGCCACCCGTACGCCTCCCCTGGGAAGGCGTAGCCTTCTGGCACATTCCCAGCTTTACAAAACTTTGTAAATCTGGGAATGTGTCAGGGTCCATGGATGTTGCGTGGGAACACCCACAGCAACAGCTATGGAACGCTCCTTTCATGCAGAGTAATGTGTGAAAGGGGCCCATATTTACAAGGCCATGAAAGTCACGCAGGGTGGCTTTACGTGGCCTTGTAAATATGGGCAGGCACACTGTGGCGCTGGTGCGTCATAAAAAGTGACGCGCTGGCGGCGCAATGGCCTTGTAAATGAGGCCCTTACTGTCTGTTGCCTGCTTCTGGGTCACATGATTGGGTGTAAGTGACAGTTGACCTTAGAGTATTCGTCTACTCTAGACAGCCTCACACAAAAGAGAGCTTAGGTGTGTCAGGATGGGAGGGAGATGCTGGGCACAGCCCTGCTTACACTTGAATTGGCTGTGTCCTTCCTCCACACAAAGTGGTGCCTACCCCTTGTAATTAGTCTGGAGCCAGGGCAGGGAAGGCACGATGCCTGGGGACTTCAAAGGGGATTTCTAGACGCTTCCTTCACCTGCCAGAAGAAGGGTACAATGTATAAATATTGGACCTCAGACACCAACACTTCAGCTCACTCCTGGACCTGTGGATACTCTGCAATGAATAAGGACTGCTGTGCTGCTGGAAGTACTGCCACTCTGCTGGACAGCTGATCTGAAGGACTGCTGCCATGCAGTGATAACCTGCTGCCTGCTTCTTACTTACCTGGGTGAGGAGGACTGAACTTGCATCTCTTGAACCGAGAACCACGGAGTGACTGCAAGGGCTAGTTGGCGGGCCTCCTGATCTGAAGCCTCAGGGACACAACAGGCTTCCAACAACCTTGCACCTGCACCTGGACTCTGCCATCTGTGAGTCTAACCTGCCAACTGGTGTTGCCCTAGTATTGGACCATTGGAAGTGGGCCTAAGGTGCTCTGCCAGCCTCTGTGGATCCAGTGGAACTGACGGATCTCCTCTGCTGCGTGGCGCAATTTAAGCAGAATGGATGCATCACCGCTGTTGTGTGGACCGATCCTGCCGCAAACACGCACATCGCAGCCCATCATTACTTCTGAACCAGCGCTGTATGATGATTCCCCCGGAGCAGGCCTTCGCATCCTTTGTCAACACCAGCCTCGATGACAACGCCGGACTCCACATCACAGCCTAGCAGCTCTTTGTGGGATCCTTTTGTGGTGTGTTTTCACTGGTACTGTTTGGAGTGTTGCACAAATACTTTACACATTGCCTCTGAGTTAAGCCTGGCTGCTCTAGGCCAAGCTACCCGAGGGTTGAGCACAGGTTTATTCAGTGTTGTTTGTTACTTCACCCTGAGAAGAATTGTGGTTGCTGCCTGACCAGGGCTCACCCCCCAGTCAACCAGCAATCCAATTTCTTACAACAATCATTTCCAAATAATTCACAATCCAGCAAACTAGCAAAACCTTGTAGATTTCTTTTAACGTTTTCCACTGGGAGCAGTGCTATACCAGGCATCGACTGTAGAGGAATATCGAAGGTACCTAGTTCAACAGGCCCAGCCTTATGCTGTGAGTCGAAATGACTTTCTTCAAGCAACCAGAAGTGAACCCCACACTCATTGCAGTCACTGAGCTAATTGAACCTCAAAGATGGAATGATCTTGATGCATTAAGAAAGTACACAAACACATTGATCTTAAGAAACCAACGCCACTGTGCATTTTGCATGGTGAATTAACACTTTATCTCAAGGATGCTGTTGAGAGAACCTTGTTTCATCAATCTGAAGGCACTCCATAAATGAGTGATTGACTTGGCGTATGATTGAAATTGCAGAGTTTTTGCCACAAAAAATGGTCCATCAGAATGTATGATTTGCCATTTAGATCAGATGGATGGAAACATGGGTGGGGAATGCAGTGTGTGTCAAAAATATGTAAAAGCCAGGCTTCTGAAACCGCTCCACATGCCTCCGCTAACATAAGGGGTCAGGAACAAGGTAACCACTGATTCCAATGAGCCCATTGTGTGTTGCGATGGAGGAATATTCCACATTTCTCAAGGTTGTTTTAGTGCCTATTTGTAGGAAGCTGGCTTTCTATGTAGTGTACCAAAATGAGGTACACTGTGCAGAAAGGCCTGACAACCCTTATTGGCTTACAGGGCTTAAATTAATAATCTATTTATGGTAGTGTGGAAGAGCAGCTTAGGCTTATCAGAGGATAGTGCTAAGCATTTGTTGTACACACAGAGTCAATAAAGGAGACACACACTCAAGAAGAAACTTGAGACCAATTTTGAAAAATGATGCAGATTTTTATTTAATCTTTAGAAATCTAGGTCCTTAGAATCAGGTAAGTACTTTAGATGTTATCGATTTTTACAGGAAAAACAGTGGAAAATCACAGCTGTCAGATTCGAGGCATGAGCCTCGAACGCGCTAATGTTATCCTATGGGAAAAACATTCATTGCATAGGCACACTTACAAAGGATTCTCAGGGTTACTCTCCTGGACTTAAGGTGCTTAGGGCCCATGGTCCAAAGAACCACCAGCAGTTTGGATTTACATGCCCTGGTGTGTCTGGGGGCAGAGGTGCTGGTCGCGATGGTAGTCTCAAATGCTACCCGTTAAAGTCTAAGGAGGAGTGCCTGTGGAAAGAAAGGCTGCAAGCGGGGACTTGGGGACAAGCCCGGCAAAACCCAAAGGGAGACTCAGCTCTTGAGAGTCAATCAATCAATCCATCAGGGAATTGTAAGCGTGCTACTCACCCGTGAAGGTCTCAAGGCGCTGGGGGGGGGGGGGAGTAGATCTGCTCAGTTGAAAAGCCAGGTCTTGAGTGCTTTCCTGAAGATGTTCAGGGAGGGGGCGCGCCTGATGTTGGTCGGGAGCACGTTCCAGGTCTTGGCCGCGATGTAGGAGAAGGCTCTTCCACCTGCTCTGGCTCTGCATATGCGCGGGGTGTCGGCGAGGGCAAGGTTGGCGGATCGGAGGTTTCTCTTGGGTACGTGGAAGGAGATTCTCTCGTTGAGGTATCGGGGGCCGGTGTTGTGGAGGCATTTGTAGGCGTGGGTGAGCATCTTGAACGTGACTCTCTTTTCAACAGGGAGCCAGTGTAGATTACGCAGGTGTTGGGTGATGTGTTCGTGTCGAGGGATGCAGAGGACGAGTCTGGCTGTGGTGTTCTGTATGGTCTGGAGCTTCTGGAGCAGAGACTTGTTGATCCCGGCGTAGAGGGCGTTTCTGTAGTCCAGTCTGCTGGTTATGAGTGCATGGGTGATGGTCTTCCTTGATTCAGGGAGGGTCCATTTGAAGGTCTTTTGGAGGATGCAGAGGGCTTGGAAGCAGCTGGAGGTGATGGTGTTGACCTGTCGGGTCATGGAGAGGGAGGAGTCGAGAATGATGCCGAGGTTTTGGGCGTGGTTCATGGAGGTGGGGGGGTGCGCCACTAGGTGTTGTCCCATGCAGAGGGGGAGGGTCCGAGGATGAGGACCTCTGTCTTCTCCGAGTTGAGCTTCAGGCAGCTGTTGCTCATCCAGGATTCCAGGATGCGACGTCCTTCATTCCTTCCTGGAAGTTGAGTCTGGTGGTGACGGGGTCCTTGGTGAGTGAGAGGATGAGCTGGGTGTCGTCGGCGTAGGATACTATGCTGAGTCCGTGCTGTCTGACGATGGCGGTGAGGGGGGCCATGTAGATGTTGAAGAGCGTGGTGCTGAGCGATGATCCTTGGGTTACTCCGCAGTTGATGTCCGTGGGTTCGGAAAGGAAGGGTGGTAGGCTGATCCTTTGGGTTCTGCCGGTGAGGAATGAGCGGATCCAGTCAAGGGCGGTTCTCTGTATGCCAGCTTCGTGGAGTCTGACGGTGAGTGTGCGGTGGGAGACGGTGTTGAAGGCTACCGAGAGGTCGAGTAGGATCAGGGCTGTATTGTGTCCACAGTCGAGGAGGGTGCGGATGTCGTCTGTGGCGGCGAGTAGGGTAGTCTCGGTGCTGTGGAGAGTCCCTGGAGCACAGGGACACTGTTGGTGGACGTGGACTCAAGCTGGGGGGCTCGGTACAGAGGTGTTTTGTCCGGTGGGTCGCTGCTGTTAGAGGCTCTCACTCTGTGGTGGAGACCTGGAGAGGGAAGGAAAACAAGATTGCAGAGCCATTCTCGGTGATGGCCTCGGAGATCCTGATGTCCCTCGTTGACAGGTTGGTGTTGGCGTCGGTTTTGCCCAGACTGGACATGCAACAAGCCTTGGTAGTTGCAAGGGCACTGGTACCCCAGGTATTGGTGCAGGGAGGCTCGGTGAAGGCTCAGCGTCTCGAGACTTGGTGAAGCGACAGGGCTGACCTCCTGGACTCTCAGTGATCTCCTCCTGGGGAGTTGTTCCCTCAGTGGACCCGAGTGTCAGCAAAGCGTTGAACTGAGCTGGTGCAGTAAGTGGCTATTCCACCCCAAAGGAGATCTTTGCTGGTTGTTGAGATGCTGGACAGTCCTCCAAGGGTTTGGGGAGGATGTGCAGCTTTTGGACATGTCAGTCTCTGCGATTGTCGAGGGGCAAGCAGCCTGGCAGGGTTTAGTGCCATTCTTTGGTGCAGGTCCTCTGTTCTTGCACTGTTGGTCCTTCTTCATCCTTCCTCGGTTCCCAGTAGTCAAATCTGAGTTCTTGGTGTCAGTGGGCCACCTAAATACTGAATTTAGGGGCATTAAGGGGCTTGTAAGGTAGTAGCCAATGGGCTACCTACCCCTGGGATGTGTACACACCCTATATGACCACTTCCTGCGAACAGTGGGCATAAACCTGATCCATAGTTCCTAGTTCCACTAAAAATAAGATGGTGGAACCCTTCTTTCGTTGTCCACTTCAGGTAGCCCACCTTAGTAGGGGTGTGACTAGCCTGAGAGTGAACACGCCTTCTGACTATCTAATTTTCCTGCCTGTCACAGTGCAAATGGGCCTCTGGGAAGGGAGCGGCATCTCCCAGGTCTGGAGGGGAGCCGGGGTCACATATCAAAGGTGGTAGAGGCTTTGCAACCTCTGGCCTTTATATGCTAATTCACTAGCCTTCCTACTAGAGGAGGTGTGATCACCTTCCGCCTGAGCAGGCACTGTTCCTGACTTCTGAGAGCATGGGCTCTCACCTACAAGGGGTCAGGAACTCACCTGTAGTGGCAGGCTGGGTGATACCAATCAGCCAGCACACTAGAGGACTAGTAGGTTTTCAGGGGGCACCTCTAAGGTGCCCACTGGGTGCATGTCACAATAAATCTAATACTGGCAACAGTACAGATTTATTAAGACAAGGTGTTTGATACCAAACACCATTATTTTCAGTGAGGTCAGGACACCAAATCTTGTCTTATGATGAATGGATACCCCCATACATGTGGAGAGTGTATGAAAGATTTGAGCCCAAAACATAGAAAGAGAGAGGGACAGGACCATAGCATATGGAGTAGATCCTCTGGCTCTGAGGTAGAATGGTGACAAGATTTGATAACTCACAGTAATATTCTGGGGAGTCTGGCAGGGAAAAGATATGCTCGGTGCAGTATAAAGAATTGGATCTGTTTAAAATCTAGCATTGCGGGAGATGGTATGGGGTAACATAATCCTCTGGACCATTCTTAATCATGGAGTACTCTCACAAATTCCATTTCCCAAATATCGCTTAGTCTTTGGTGTGATGGTGGGAGTGATAGAATTTGCGATTTGTAGAGCCAAGTAATAGCATTTCTTGCTGACCCAATAGTGCAAAACGTTTGACTCGGTTGATGTACAGGTGGTTCCACCTCTGTAATACCTCATCTGGTGCGTAGCACATGTGTGATGAAGTTGTATGTTAAAAATTGTCCAATGTGTAGCGTAAATTGCTCTTGCAATACGTGGAAAGAGAGGAGGGTGCCTTAATGAAATAAATCTCCCAAAATATCCAGGCCTGTCGACTCCCAATGGGCGAGTTGTGGTAAGTCAAGCAAGGAATGGCCTGAGGATAGACCACGAAGGGGGATATCAGGAGCATAAGGAGAAAGGGTGTGTGAGACCAAGTGGAGGCATGTTAGACAGTGTAATACCATTTGCAGTAATTTTGAGGAGGTACGAATGGGGTCATGCTTGGGGAGATTGAGCTGTAACAATTTGGTAAGACTGAGTGGCTCATGTTCTCTGCTGGTTTCGTTTAGTACTTTCCCTGCAAACCATCTGGCCCCCATGGTCAACCGGGAGACTTAAGGTGGTAAGGGCTACTTGCCAGCTGCGGCCCGTGCAGGTAAGAGCGGTGGGGCCAGGTGGGGGGTGGGATTTCGACAGACGATGACGAGGGAAAACTAATTATTTATTTAATTTTCCCTCGTGGTCGTCTATCGAATCCCCTCCAACCCGGCCCCACCGATCTTACCTGCACGGGCCATGGCTGCTACTCGCTGACAACCGGCCGCTCACATCATATCCCCCAGAAGTGAATCCTGCTCTCTAAAAAAGCGCTGTGTTAGAAAGAGAGGAAGTTTGACAAAGCAGTAAAGGAGTCTGGGAAGCATCACCATCTTTGCGACAGTGACACGACCCATGACTGAGAAGGGGAGCATTCCCCAGAAGGCCAATTGGCCTCTGAGCGCGGAAATAAAACGTCCCAAATTTCCAACCTGTAATGCTGCGTTGTAATGATATATATTAATGCCCAGATATTTAATTGTGTTACCCTTCCAAGAGCGCCGGCCAAGGATGTGCTTCCTTAGTCAGTGGAAAAAGTCGGGATTTACTGTTATTGACTCATAGTCTGGAAATATATCCAAAGTTATTCAGTATCTGAGCTATCTCCTCGAGGCCAGTGTGCATGTCGCTTAAATAAAGGAGAAAATCATCGGCATACAACAAGATCATGTGTAATTCATCAGGAAAAGGGATGCCCCATCATTGTCCTGCTTCACGTATACGAATTGCCAGCGGCTCCATGGCTACAGAAAATAATAGTGGGGATAGTGGGCAATCCTGTCGGGAGCCTCTGCTGACCATGAATGGTTCCGAGATATAGCTTTCCACTTTAGTTCGAGTGACGGGTTCAGTACTGAGAAGACTTATAAGGCATAAGATGGTGGGACCAAAGCCGTAACGATGGAGAATGTCAATCAGGTACAGCCATTCGAGAGTATCAAAGGCCTTTTCTAAATCCAGAAGTAAAACTCCTGCATTTGGATGGAGCTGTGAAGCAAGGGACATCAGTCGGTACAACTGCTGTTGGAGGTACTCAGACCAGGGATAAACCTATTTTGATCAGTATGAACTAGGTGTGGTAGAAGGGCATACAGTTGTGCAGCCAAGACTTTACTCAGTATCTTGCAATCTACATTAAGTATTGCTATCAGTCTGTAGGAGGCAGGTTTCAGAGGGTCTTTTCATGGTTTCAAAATAGGTATCAGAGAGGCTTCTCTGAGTGAACAGGGTAAAGATCCATTCTGGAGCGCCTCCTGGTAAAGTCTCTCCAGCTTAGGTGCAAGTGTATCTGCATAGGTCTTATAGAATTCTACGGAGAGGCCATCAAGCCCCGGAGTTTTGCCGGAGACCAAGTCTTGTATAGCTGCTTTTAACTCTAAAGATGTTATGGATTCATCTAGTTTTGCCCGGACGGTTGGGTTGATGCTAGGTAAGGATACACCCATTAAGAAATCCTGGAGGACCTGTGGGGAAAAGTGAGGGGCAGCTGTGTATAAATGCTGATAAAATCGGAAAAAGGTATGGCACAAGTCCTGATGCAAGTGTACCAGTGTTCCCGATTTGTTGTGAAGGACTGTGACGGGAGGGAGAGAGACCTGGACTCAGAGGATAGGATCCATGCTAGGAGACAGACAGATTGATCAGCTTTGACATACGTGCAGGCTGGGTACATCGACTAGTCTAGGCAGCAGAGTTTTTCAACTAAACGGGCTTCCTCCTTGTGGAGATCCCCAGGATCGCTCTGAAGGTGGGGTTGGTCACCACTTGTCTGTCGGCATGCATGTAATCATTCTCGACAGTGGACAGGTCAGACTCCAGGGTGCAGCGGACGCCAACTGTCGTGTGTATGCAATATCCCTGGGCGACCACCTTCATAGCCTCCCATTTTAAAGGTCGCATGGAAACCTAAGCCGTCATTGCTGTCAACGTATTCAGTCATCTGGGATGCCAGGTCATCGTGGAGGACCAGGTAGTCTAACAGTGATGTGGAGATGCACCAGGTTGGGACAGGAGCTCGGGGGCTTCCCCACTTCAGGGTTAATAAATGTGGGTTGTGGTCTGAAATGTGTATACCTAAATAATCAGCCGATGTGATTAGCGGGGCAATGTCTCGGGTACAAACCATCCTGTCCAAGTGCACATGTAAATCATGGACAGGTAAACAAATATAGTTTAGTCCGTGGATTTCAAAGTCACCAAACGTCAGTGAGTGTAGTAGTAATAAACTTTATTCGGTAGCCAAGTACCATCAAAGTACACAAAAACACAACATTACAATAAATACATCAGAGTGCATTTTAAAATATCTTTCATCACAGTTCGTTTTCCCCCCTTTTTTTTTTTTTAAAAACAAATAGAGGTTATTCAAAAATCCTTCTATTCCATTATTACTAGTACATAAAAACAAAAGTTATGGACAGGCTTGGCTATGTGCAAATAGGGTAAACACTATAAAACATGTAAAATGTACCTTTCTACTTAATACATAAGATTGGCACAGTTAAAATCAAACAATGATTAAAAAGAATGAATCTAAGCGCTGGAAATAAAATTCAGTAATCTGCTACGTTTGTGCCAGACTGCCTGTAGAAATTTGCTCACAGCAATAACAGTAACAGGAGTGGTATCACTTTTTAAAATTCTAAAAGCCACTAAATATTTGATCACCTTCAGATTATGACACAAGGGAATAATCCATTTCCGGCGTGGGCCTTGATAGTGAGGACAGAAAAATAATATATGTACCTCATCCTCATCTTCCAGGCCACACGCTGGGCAAATACTGAGACTTGAAACCTTATGCCATTTATTAGTTAGAAATCTCAGAGGTAAAGTACCAAATCGGAAACGAATATAAAGGCTTTTAGCTAAAGGAGAGGAAACAAAATCTAAGAATTCCTCAAAACGGGAAAAAGGTTTAATATCAAAAATTTGTCAGTGAGTGACTAGTGGTGGGGCCCCTGGGTCAATGTGATTGCATATGGGACCACTGGCGCCGTTGGTAGGGGTGGGTATGACCTGTCCAACGAGGTGTCAATTACTTTATTAAAGTCTCCCCCTATTAGCCATGGAATGTGTTCCCAGGGAGCCAGCAGCACGGAAAGGCTGGCAAGGAAATTGAGTGTGTGGTGCATATATGTTGCGCATAACCAGCTGGATATCATCTAGTCTACCCACTAAGAATACATATCTGCCCTCTGGGTCAAGAAACATCTCTTGGGCCACGAAGGGGGTCCTCGCCCTAATCCAAATAGCAGTCCCACAGGCATATGTGGAGAAGTTAGTGCAAAAAATTGTCCCCTTCAACGCCGTTGGAGGCAGAGACCCTCCGCCACGTCAATGTGTGATTCCTGTAAATAGGCAATGTGCACCTTGTGACGTTGAAGTAGGGAGTGCATTCTATAATGTTTTGGTAGTATTGTGCATATCTCGGATATTCCACGTTACAAAAGTATATTTAGGTTGGCGAGTCATTGTTTAGTTGATGAATCATGGGGGGTATCTCGGTGCTCATTTCGGAGCATTGCCTGAGTCTGCATTTCCCGACAGGGACTGGAAGGGGCCAACAAGAGGGGAGAAAGAAGTGGGAGGGTAGAGGAAGGGTTGAGAATGGAAAGAATCAGACCTATTCAGCCTATGTAACTCGGAAGGAAGAACCTCTAAACAATGTTACCACATACAACTGTGAAAAGTAAATTGAATACTATGGGCAGCCAACCTGGGCTAGCCATCCAAATTATGAGGCAAGCTAACAAGCCTGTATTGAAAAGCAAAAGTTTCTGAGGGAAGGAGGAGTGCGGTCAGTGGCTGAAGAGAGGGAGCCCAACTATGTAGGGTGCAGCCCAGGCCCATGGTAGGATAAACTGCGCTGGAATAATGAATCAGAGTAGAGTCTAAATATTGCTGAGAGGGTCAGACTCTGGGGAACTGCAGCAAACGGGCGGGGGCCTAGACCAGTTCATTAGCAGTCTGCGGTGTCACCAATGTGGGAGAGTCTTCTCTTTCCCTGGTTAGGGACGGAGTCTTTGAGAGGTCCTCTGAGTTTGATGAGCCGGAAGGGGGTCCCTAATATGACAAGAGGGATATCTCCGAGCGAGGCAGCAGCTGCAGGGTAGATTGGCGGCAGACCACATCCACCCCAGAGAAGTGGCCCCAGGAGTGCAAACATGGGAATGGGACCCGCTCCGCCGCCGCCGGCCACCCCGACCCTCTGATCAAACAGCCAGGGCTAACAGCATTCTGTGATGCAAAGGTGTGGGTTTCTGTCCTATCCCATGTCGACTGTGGGTCTGTAAAGAAGAACGTTTTATCCTGGAAGACGATTTTTAGGCGGGCAGGGAAAAGCAAAAACCAATTTATGCGCAGATCTCAGAGGTTACGCTCAACCCCCATAAATGATGCTTGTTGTCGCTGTGTCACCAGAGTATAGTTCGGAAATACTGTTGTATTCCTCTTAGGGTGTCCATAACTGGCTTTCCAGTATCATGTCCTTATATAGGCACAATTCGCCCTGCCCTTATATAGGCATAAAATCCCAGCCCTTATTTAGGCATTAAACCGTGCACTCCAAATACAGGCATGGTCTCCGACATCCGTCCACCCTAACGTCACAACGAGTTCGTGAAGAACAGACCCTTAGGCTGCGGGAGTTTCTCTAGCCCAGGACTATTGATTTCTTCAAGGACTCATATATTATGCATGAACCATTATTCCTTAGGGGTTCATTCATGACGTCTTTCGTTGTCCGACTCACGGCAATACTAAACATTCTTAGGTACTCTCAGGTATAAATATACCTTCCCTAGCCCTTGTAAACTAGAGGAGACCTCGACTTCAGAGGAGCCCATTTCCCGGCCTGACGCACTGAGAAGACGCTGTCATCCCTGCACGCAGAGAGTCCAGCTTCCAGTGATCTGACTTCCTTGCGGGGTGTTGGAGTTCGAGTCTGGCAAAGAGATTCCTACCTCTCTCATTCTTCAGGTATGGAGCTGACAAGAACCTAGAGGGACTCTTGGCATACTAGGCATACTAGGCTTAACATACTCTTAGTATACCATAGTAAGGAATACTTCACCTACTTCATACCTCTCCTACACCTAGGTTAGGTTAGGTACATTGGGGTAGAACTAGATTAGAAACGCATCGTATGAGTACTCGCATTTTTAGCTCATGTTATTTATGTATGTGAATATACGCTAAAAGATAATGCTATCGCAGTATTATTTATTTCTACTGCTCACACTGTACATTATTTATCTCGCATACTGTCTTGTGATCGTAACAGCACATTTTACTTACACCAGAAACAAGACTGTTCAATAAATCTTTTATTGAAACGCCCGTCTATTTCTTTCTGTGTAACTTGGAGAAAACTAAGCATGCACGATTGAGCTGAGTGAAATAGTTATCTATTGTTTCCACGACTCTGGGACACGTTCTGATTCTAAAGGGAAACATAGTGGTCATGTTTTGCGGCTGCCAGAAACTACTCCCTTCTTGTTGTCAAGGAGTTTCTAGTGGCCTCTGAGCTAGCTGGCACAAGTAATTACGTTTAATATACTCGATAGGGACATACTGACCTTAGTCCTATGTCAAACCTATAGGATATATTATTCCAATGCGCAGAGCCTATTAGGGAAATAGGAGCTACACTACATGGCGCCCAACGTTTGGTAAGGCAGTAATTCAACGTTAGATACTGAGTAACTCAGCCGTGCTTTTTTCTCTCAGAGACCCCTACCCATATACTCCAAAAGACGTCTGGAGTGGGCAGGGTTAAGTATCCACCACGGCTACATAGGGAAACACCCTATATATTAGCTGTTTGGTTTGCTCAACGTTGAAGGATACAGTGTTCCAAAATATTGTTCACCTTATCTTTGTTTCCTTGAAACTTGTTCTACATTTTTCAAAACACAAAATGCCTGACAACGACAATAACACCGAAAATGGTGGAGCTGCGGCTGATCCAGCCAGGCAGCAGTTTTTAACATTACAGGTTTAAATGAAACTGAGGAGGGTGTTATAGACATCCCTCAAAACTTAAGAAGAGCCATAACTCTAAAACTTATAAAACATGGCCTACCGCCAAGAGGAGGTAGAGCAGTTTTCGTGATAGAGGCACATGAATCCTTTCAGACAGAGGTATTCTATTCATGGGTAATATTTCCTGAATCCAATCCAGTAACACACACGTTTCACTTCTACAAAGAAGATGATCCACCAGAGGAATACATTCCTTTCGAGGATATTGAAATTCCATTAACATACCAGGAGCATCAGCTCTGGTTTAAAGCGCCCTAAAACATCACAAAAACATTACTAGGCTCAGTCCACTAGGTAGACCAGGAGCAAGATGGCCGATTCTAGCCGGCTACACACCTCATCCTGACATTGAAGAGATGTCAGACGAGGATTTACTTACTCAACTCACAGAGTTAATAAAAATTTACAGACAATTGGTCCAATATGTCATGCAGACTTTTACAGTCCAGCAACCATTAACAATTTCAAATCAAACTCCCCAACAGGGGAATACATTAAAAATTACACCACAGACTCTATACGCAGTCATGGATAAAATGCCCACAAAACGTGAGCAAATTCCGTTCTGGATAGCTCAAAAAATTACTCAAATCGAAGCAGTATTTCCAAATACTAGCCCGTATGAGAAACACAGAATCCTAACAATCAGTTTACCAATGGGGATCACACCACAACTGGAAGACTGCACCACTTGGGGCTCAGTCTTTGCTGCCATCTATACTAAAACACATGGCATTCCGTCAATTGCGGTAATACCTGATGTCCTCAAACAAATTCAAAACGAATACGGGGCAGAGCCTGCTCTGAATTTAGGTATGAAATTACTGAAAAATTTCGACCAGGTCTCAACAATAATATTATCTAATATTAAAGGGGAGGCAGCAGCAGTGGCGATCCGCCAAAAATTAAGGGAATTCGATGTTACAGAACATCAAACTGAGCTACCCAGAATAATGGAACAACCTTATGCAGAATTGGGCAGAGATAGTTTGGGTGGAAGACCAGTGAAGCCGAAGCTATCTGAAAGTCCTGAGAAGGACTCCATTAAACAAAATCCTACATCTTCTAAAAAGAAGTGGGAAACTAATAAACAAAATTCAAATGAGAAACGTTCTCAATCCCGAGGTAGGTCTCCTCAAAAGGAGCCCTCTGAAAGGAGGTATAACCTCAGGAATAGGGCTAATTTGAGAAAACCTGACAGGTATCAAGATACTGATACACGTTCCTCTCGTCCCTTTCAGATCTCATCACAGACTTCGGAAAGAAGAGGACGGACGGAACATAGAGAAGAACGCGTGAAATCGAAAGACGGAAAACACGCTCCAAAAACTAAAACAAAACCTCAATTCTCCAAAAAGAAAGTAGCAGGTCTAAAGATCAGACATGCCGAGAATACTGAGAACACAACTCAAGAACGGAGAATGGGCTCAGACAATGCTGGACAGTGCAGCAGAAGTCACAATAGTTCACCAGAACCTGAAGGAACTTCTGGAGATAGTGGACTTGAATGAGTACATCACAGTTGAGACTGTAGACACCAGGGTTAGTGCTCCACAAAAGTTATATGAAATAACACTCCGGATGGAGGGAGACAAACCTAGACAGGTGAAAGCACTTTTTTGGGAAAAACTTTCAAGGGGCTATGACATACTTCTAGCAGAAAAAGACTGGCCACCACAATTTGTCAGGGAGTGCCCACATGGCGAGGACATTATTATGCCTGCCTTCTCCAACCATATTCCAATTCACCTAAAATATACATATGCCAGGAAATGGGCAGTAGCCCAGGCCCCAGCATTATATAAAAATCATGTAGGATGGAATGAGGACTCACCTCACCATAAAATACATCTGAAACATGAACCAACTGCACAACGGCAGTACCCAATAAAGCAAGAAGCTAAAAAACAGGTCAGGGAGATCTTAGATCAACTTGAATACCAAGGGGTGATTGAAACATGCACCTCCTCAATGAACAATCCTTTGTTTCCTGTCTCCAAACCAGACAATACATATCGTCTAGTTTTGGACTACAGACACCTAAACACTTGTTCTAAAACTTTTGCAGTGCAAAATGCACATAGCACAGCATTAATGAATAACATTGTGCGTAAAAAATATAAAACAACATTAGACATCTCAAATGGTTTCTTTTGTCAAAACATAGCACCTGAAAGCAGGTACTTAACAGCATTCTCCATAATGGGGACCCAGCGTCACTTTTGTCGACTCCCACAAGGGTTCAAGAATAGCCCAGGTTTATTCTCAGCGAGGGTAATGGAGTTACTACAAATTTATGACAATGAGGCATTGTCCTATGTCAATGACATTTATCTGACAGACGATGACCTGGACAAACACTTGAACAGGGTGAGCACCATTATTCTGGGTTGCGCCTCTGAGGGCTACAAATTAAACTTTAAAAAGTCCAGAATTGCCCATCTCAATGTCCTATTTCTAGGATATGAGCTTTCAAGTGAAGGCAAGAGCTTGGCAGCTAACTTTTTAGAAAAGTGTGCGCTGCTCCAACCTCCAAAAACGCAAACAAATTTACAATCCATCCTGGGTTTCCTAAATTTTGGAAGAACATACATTCTAAATTACGCAGAAAGGGTTAAACCTCTCTACGCATTAATCAAACCTGATTTTTCGATCAGAAACTGGACACAAGAACACACAGAAATCTTGCGTTCACTACAGGCTAACATGTTAGCAACAAATCACTTACAAACACGTGTAAGTCAACGCAATTTGGTGATCCGAATAATTTCGGGTCAATGTGGATTCACCTACTTAACCTTCAATGAGGGTGAAAAAATACCAATAGCATACAAATCTCATTTGTACACACAAGCGGAAATGCGCTTCAGTTCAACTGAAAAAATTCTAACAGCAGTTCAAACCGCTGTAGCAAAAGAAAGAGCCTTAGCCCCAGGGAAACGCATTATTGTCGTCACCCCAGTACCAGCTTTAGAAGCGGTCACATAAGCAAGCATTCCAAATGCTAAAGCATTACATCCAAGATGGATACAATGGGTTAATTCTCTTGCTGCAACGGATGTTGAATATGTTTTTGATCAAGATTTAAAAACACAAGCATTCCTGCAATACGAACATGAATGTCCTCTGCCTACTGAAATTCTGCCTCTCGATCAGTACGAATTCATAATTTACACTGACGGATCCGCACAACCCGCAATTGGGAGTAAGCAAGCTTACAGTGCAGCGTGTGCAATCGTTAAAGGTTGCATGCGAAATGGCATCTTCAGACCTATGGTCACAAAAACTCAGTCTCTAGGAGATTGTACAGCTCAGCGAGCTGAACTACATGCATTCAAACTGGCACTTGAAAGTACAGATCGAGAATTCCCCACACTAATAGTGTGCGATTCCTTTTACTGTGTTCAGTCGTATAATGACTATATACAAAACTGGCTTGAAAATGGTTTCAAAGATACGAAAGGTGGCACAATAAAGCACAAAATGCTTTGGGAACAAGTAGTTCAGTTGAAAAACGAACTACCAAAGGCTCACGTGATCCACACACTGAGTCATCAACGTGATGGCGTTCACGTTGCAGGGAATTCATTGGCTGATGAAGCCGCAAAGGGGCTGTTCAGACGGCTTCCGTAGCTGCGATCACTCGTTCAAAAACAAAAATAGACGGTGAGATAATGTTGGCTGTCAATGCTTCAAGCAAAGGCAGCAGTGCAGCGTTACCTAAAAAGTTTCCACTCAAGTACTCTTATGTAATTGATGCGAACAACATTCCTTTTGCTCGAATCCCTGGAGTGGGGGATAGGGTAATTCCAAACAAGGAACGCAGATTAGGACTAATCCTAGCAGCACACAAAGGGATAGCTTCTGCCCATGCAGGTGTTTCAGCAACAGTATCTTTGCTCAAACAAAGATATTGGTGGCCTGGCATTCGGAAACAAACTAAAAACTATGTTTTAGAATGTGATATTTGCCAACAGATGAAAGTCTCAACAGTAAAACGTCCTGCGCAGACACCCCTGTTAATTTCAGACAAACCATTAGCTTGTGTTTACCTGGACCACTGCGGTCCCTTGCACAGGGACGGTAACTATAAATATATCATGGTTGCAGTGGATTCATGCTCTAGGTTCCTATGGTTATGGCCTCAGCGCTCAGCTGACGCTCGAACTGTTATAAAAGATTTGCGAGTCTTTATCGGCATATACGCAATAGGCACGCTACATTCTGACCAGGGTCCTGTGTTTAGCTCTCGGGCTTACAAAGAAGCCATGGCCAGTCTGGGCGTTGCATTGCGGTACTCCTCTCCATTCCATCCTGATGGAAATTCGGTTGTGGAAAGGAAAAACCGGGACATAAAGCAGTCTATAACAGCTAGGGTATTAGGTTCGGGTGATGGGTGGGTCAAACACCTTAGTGGGGTACAACGCTCATTGAATAATCTGCCAAGAAGTTCTCTAGGGGGGGTCACTCCATATGAGGTCCTATTTGGGACAAGAATGTGGGTACCAGACCTTGAACACGTAGGCACAGTGGTGGATAATAAACCTTTTGATATCAAAGATCGTTTGGCTGTTTTACAGGAACTCAATGAGTTAAGAACGAAACAAAGCAACGTATTCCTACAGCCAACCACCACTGGGGAAAAATCGGCGGTCCTAGCAAGGCCTGTCTGGATTCCAAAAGTTGGGGATCTAGTCAGAGAAAAGATTGCGGACAAGAAGGAATTTGGACCTTCTTACAGACAACCAGTACCTGTCCTAGCCGTTCAAGGAACAAGAACAGTACTTCTGCCGCCCCTTGCTGGAAGAAAGGAGAAAAGATTTGTGTCCATCGACCTCATCAAACCACAGTATGTGGCCAATACTAAATAGTAGGCCTCGTGGACTCCAACCTAGTAGCAGACGCACTCCTCTCGCTACTATCCAAGAGGTTCAGACTGAAAGACTGATAACCATCGAGAATTCAGCTGTAACTGATGGAGGACTAAGCAACAACGCTATGGAACTCATCCCTCTTGAACACCAAGTAACAGTTCGTCCAAATACACCTGTCTACACCAATGTAGCAAGTGATCGACTGGTTCCAGTGATTTCTACAAATCCTGATGCAATTCCAACAATTGATAGAACTGCTTCTGACTATTTCATTAACTTTGATACGTTCTCAGAAGATCCGAGTGAACCTGAAACGACGCCAGCATCATTAACATTCAAGCAGCAAGTACAAGACTTTCTTCACTCTCTGAAAAAGACTTATTTGGTTTCTCCATGGATTGAACTCTGGATTATATCTGGACTTTTTGTTTTCCTGCTCTGGCTAGCTTTGGTTACAACTGTGAGCGTGCTTATAAGTGGCAGATACATCCATGTGAACACTGAAGGAAAAGGCGTGAACGTACTTTTGAAACCTCATAAATCTTCCCATCGTGAAGCAAGAGACTTGTCATCAGTGAACATCACAGCTGGTCCTATACACGATGGTATAGTGTGGGACAAAACAGATTTTGATATAGTCGGTCCGACGGAACAATTGAACATTCCACATTTGTTTCACTAAGTGATCTAATTACGTCCAATACCTATTCTGATGATTGGGACTTTGAGACTGTTAATGACATAATGTTTGACCTAGAAAAATCTGCTGCATTTTCTAAAAATGAATATTTAGAGGGTTCATCAGACTGTGAACAACTGTATTGTTATAACCACTATGGTCATCATTATTTGCATAAATCTGCATATCCAAGAAATGTGTTTATGTTTAACCAATGGGAACATTGTCCTACACCACCTAAAGGTAGTTCAAAAACATTTGCTAGTACATTTCCATATTTTTCAGGTTACAATACATCTGATTCAGAAATGTTTTACTATAAAAATGTAAACAAGGCAGGACTGAAAATTATGTTAACAAATACAAAACAGATTTATTCTGCATTATTTAATGCCCAACTGTCTAGACAGGGTTTCGACTTTTGGAAAGACACAATAGACACAAAAACTGTGTGGGGTACTAAAGATTGGCAAGTGCAGGGGATAGAAGCTTTATTTAGAGCCTGTATAATCCCTGAACAAATAATGTTTTTGAATGAAACCATCCAACAAACATCTTGTCTTGGATTAGCCAAGATCAAAGAGATGAACACACCTTCTGTACCAGCACCTGCAGGTGATAACGATACACAGGCAGTGGTGACAGTTGACAATATACTACAACTCAACAGATCTAATCCTGATTGGAAAAATGGTTGATCTGGCCCACAGACACAAATAACTGTCAGGAAAGATTCCTGAATAAAACTCAGGGCTTTACTATTAATAGGCCAGACCCAAGATATGTCCAAAGACAACATCCGGGGGTAGTAACAACATACAGTGTAGGAAAATTATGCCTCGATTGGCTGCATAAGTCTACACTACAGGATGTGAAACAACACTTAACCTTACTTAAAAAGGACGCAGACCGTAGGGAATTCTTGCTTGGACCAAGAAAACCGCGTCAAAAACGTTTCATATATGCCGGCATTTATGCTGCTTATAATGAAGCATGGAAAGTATCACAGATGGAGGCCGCAGAACGAATACGTGAACTTGATCGTATTAATTTAGAGAAAACACTCTCTGTGGTCGACAATGGGTTAACAACTTTGTCCTCCAGAATATATTCACTGGACGGCATTGTATCCTCTGCTATCGACATACTAGAACAAGATTTGGCGATGTTACAGCAATGCCAGTCTCAATTACGTTCTATTATATTATTAAGCTGGACGCTGCAATCTTTGCGAGCGGGCTATGTGCCTTGGCGTTTTATCAACACAACGGCTCTGTTTGCAGAATAGAATCTCACTGATAAACAGATCGAACTGGCACAAAGAGGAGCAAGGTATACAGTGCTGAGCATTGAAAAACTGGAAAAGTTACCATTCACAGTGGCAGAAAAACCAGCTACAGAATGGCTTATTCATGGCAAAATCACACTACCTGTGACTACTTTTCAGTTTCAGTATTGCCTCAGACAAATGCGAGCAGGCAAATATGAAAGGTTGGGTAAGGAATACATTAAGACATCTTGGGATTTACCGTATACATATAGATGTTGGAGTGGGGATCATGAAGTGTTTTTGAGCGGTACAAACTGTAAACGTGCACTAAGCGGTTCGCTTATATGTCAGGACATTTCCTTACACGGGGCTTGTAATGGTTCTGTGGCAAATTTGTCTTGCCATCAGCAGGGTACACCAGCTGCTGTGATTAATCCAACGTTTGGACAACTTTCTAATGGGAGTTACCTCATGTTGAATGATCAAAGTTGCTGCGGCATGCTGCCAGGCATCCCATATCTAGTAACGGTCAACTCCAGGGTCACTTGCTGTATGCAAGTATTGTTTGCCCCAATAGACACAGTCAGGGAGTCGCCTCTATGGCTTTCGCTGAACGTCTCTTTTATAAGATTTGATACTTTGAGCAGAATGAAAGCCATGCTTTTACAGCAAACAGTGCCTTTGACCTCGGCCAAAGAAACCTATGATCTACAAGTAGCAAGGACTTCGGCTGAGATACAGACTTTAATTCGTACTAACTGCCCTATACATTTCGTAGAAATTTATTTATTCACTTATAGAGCGCACGAATCACCCCATAAGGGTATCTCAGCGCTATAGGCACCTAAGTGAACATAAGGAGACTAAGTTAGAAAAGTGAAGTTTTCAATAATTTCCTGAATCTCAGGTAGTCTGTACATTGTCGTAAATAGATGGGGAGATTATTCCAGAGGCGTGGGGCCAGATGATAGAAGGCCTTACCACCTTGACGAGACTTATTAATGCGTGGGACCATAATCAGGGCTTTGTCTCCTGAACGGAGAGTTCTGGAAGGCACATATTTAATGAATTTGTCATTAAGATAACTCGGGCCTAATGATAGGACGTATCTTCAATATGTCTGATACAACCGGAATTGTACATGTATTTAAGAGCATCTGCTCCGGTCTGTTAGCACCTTTCCAGGCAATACTCGGAATCATCCCAAACTTTGCACATTCGGTGTTTGGTGGCATACCATTAATTCTAGCACTTGTTGCCGGAATTCTATTGCTCTTCCTGCTATTTCGCTATGGCCAGCCTATTCGCCGACATCACTCCGAGCGACATGGAGAAAGCTCTCCTTGAACGAAAGTGCAGTGAGCAAATAGTACAGCTATTGGGCATAAATCGTCTACGGGACCTTAATACCACGTGGTTCCTGTCATTCAGACCAATCTGGCAAGATTGCATCTTACCTGTTCTACGATGCCTGCTATGCGGTGTAGAATGCGTGTTGGACACCTGTCTAACATATCCATCGGATACGCCAACGGATATCGATACTCTGCTGGACCCGATAACGGCCCATGCTCTGTGTTGTCCCCAGAGGCTACCAATCCTGATGTCTGCATTCATTGAGACCTCACAGACGCTTCTGGCTGCTGCTGAGGTACGAGAAAGATCTACAGGCACACAGGTAACAACGGACGTAAACATTGCTGCTACAACCAATGCTGAAAGCGATGCTTCACATCTCTGTGCGATTAATCTGCTTCACGAGGTGTTCCAACTGACACCAACTTCTGTGGATGATGTTTTGTCTATAGAAATAGATGATCTCATGTTTACACCAGACCCGTAAACTGACTCTGATTCAGCATACAGTGTTCCAGAGATGCAGTAACAATTTGGCCTTCATTCTACAAAAACTTGGAACTCTACCAAAAATTGTACTTTTTCCCATTTTTTCGAACGAAAATGGCACTTCAATCTGCTTAAAGTAGAACTAGCCTTATAGTACAGACTTGGCGGTACTTCCACGGACACTTAGTCATCTTGTGTGTCTAAAACAGTTCATTAATTTTCATGACATGAAATGACTTTGATTTTTGAACAACTTATCGATCATTTTCTGTCATATGTAAATACTACTGCTTATTTCATTCCAATTGCATTTATTTTCGAACTTTTATGCCTGAAATGATAAGCAATTGCTTCAAATGTACAGTACCTTTTGCATTTTTTATTATGTTTTTTAATGCTTTTAAGAAATATTTTTAAATATGCGGTACTCCATTTTTGTTTAGCATTTTAAATGTTTAGCATTTTAGTATTATCGTACTCACGAAAGTGGAGTGGGTGTTGTATTCCTCTTAGGGTGTCCATAACGGGCTTTCCAGTATCATGTCCTTATATAGGCACAATTCGCCCTGCCCTTATATAGGCATAAAATCCCAGCCCTTATTTAGGCATTAAACCGTGCACTCCAAATACAGGCATGGTCTCCGACATCCGTCCACCCTAACGTCTACAACGAGTTCGTGAAGAACAGACCCTTAGGCTGCGGGAGTTTCCCTAGCCCAGGACTATTGATTTCTTCAAGGACTCATATATTATGCATGAACCATTATTCCTTAGGGGTTCATTCATGACGTCTTTCGTTGTCCGACTCACGTCAATACTAAACATTCTTAGGTACTCTCAGGTATAAATATACCTTCCCTAGCCCTTGTAAACTAGAGGAGACCTCGACTTCAGAGGAGCCCGTTTCCCGGCCTGACGCACTGAGAAGACGCTGTCATCCCTGCATGCAGAGAGTCCAGCTTCCAGTGATCTTACTTCCCTTGCGCGGTGTTGGAGTTCGAGTCTGGCAAAGAGATTCCTACCTCTCTCATTCTTCAGGTATGGAGCTGACAAGAACCTAGAGGGACTCTTGGCATACTAGGCATACTAGGCTTAACATACTCTTAGTATACCATAGTAAGGAATACTTCACCTACTTCATACCTCTCCCTACACCTAGGTTAGGTTAGGTACATTGGGGTAGAACTAGATTAGAAACGCATCGTATGAATACTCGCATTTTTAGCTCATGTTATTTATGTATGTGAATATACGCTAAAAGATAATGCTATCGCAGTATTATTTATTTCTACTGCTCACACTGTACATTATTTATCTCGCATACTGTCTTGTGATCGTAACAGCACATTTTACTTACACCAGAAACAAGACTGTTCAATAAATCTTTTATTGAAACGCCCGTCTATTTCTTTCTGTGTAACTTGGAGAAAACTAAGCATGCACGATTGAGCTGAGTGAAATAGTTATCTATTGTTTCCACGACTCTGGGACACGTTCTGATTCTAAAGGGAAACATAGTGGTCATGTTTTGCGGCTGCCAGAAACAACTCCCTTCTTGTTGTCAAGGAGTTTCTAGTGGCCTCTGAGCTAGCTGGCACAAGTAATTAAGTTTAATATACTCGATAGGGACATACTGACCGTAGTCCTATGTCAAACCTATAGGATATATTATTCCAATGCGCAGAGCCTATTAGGGAAATAGGAGCTACACTACAATACCATGAGATTGTGGTTATCATAAGCCAGATGTTTTAGTTGTCAGGAAACGTGAAGGATCACATCCCGATCCCGGTAATAAAGGACTTTGATCACCATGGGCCGGGGGAAACCCAGGGGGCCGGCCACCTCGCTGGGACCCAGTGGGCCTGCTCTATGGAGTAGAAGGGTGAAAAATCCATTGCTAGGACAAAGCTTTGGAACCAGGCTTCCATGAATTTCTTTGGATCATAGCCTTCGGCTCCCTCCGGCAACCCACCACATGGCCATTATTGCAGCACAATCGGCGGTCCAATTCCTCCACCCTGTCCTCCAGGTAGCAGACCCGGTCCACTAGGTCTTGTTCCAGTCGGTGATTGTCTTTGACTTGTGGTTGGATAGTGAGGAGGGATTTTTCTGCCAGGAAAACCCTTTCTGAGAGCTCCGCTGGTCGTCAAAGAGAAGGTTGACATCCAGAGCAATAGCGCCAATTTTGGATTCCAGCGATGTCCTAGTGGAGGTAGCAACATGCAGGATTTGGTCGAGTTTGTCCAAAACTGGGATTGACAGGGCCCTATCCCGTTCCAGGAGGGCAGCGTCTGAGGTTTGCCCATCTGTTTACGTCTGACCCATTTTCCCCATTGTGACAAATTCAATTCACTGCCAGCGTTGGACAGAGAAAGAGTGGGGGGGGGGTACGCAAGTCATTGAAAGGAGAAAGGGTCCTTGGTGTGAAGACAGGAAGTAGGATATCGAAGTGGAATGGGTGTTAGTGAATGTCCAGGGTCCTACATGCGACCCGCTTGCCCCTGTTGTAGTGTTAGTAGGGCAGCACGAGCAGTCCCAAGAATCCGGGGGCCACAACAGTGGGGATAAGGACCAGTGCCTTCAGTGAAGGTAACCTTGATGTAGGACACCGACAAGGGTCCACACTTTGGGGGGCAGACCATCCTCCAAGTACAGTCTTTTATCTGCTGGTGAACGGTGAATGATTAATTCCCCCCACCTTAGTGGGTCTGTGCAGCAGAGCCTAATGTGAGGCACAGAGGGTTGGCCCCCGCCAGTTATCCAGTCCAGGGGAAGCAGGTCGACAGTAGTGGCAGTGAGGAAGAAGTCGGGGAGGATCCTGTTCCCTCAGCGCTGTGCACTAAGTCCCATGGGGTCTGAAATCGGGAGCTGGGGGGAGGAGTGTTGGACAGGTGCAAGCCACTCCGGAAGGAAACCCCTCAATGCCCTGGCCTAATATCCAGAAGGGGGAGTGGCGGTTCCGGGCAGGGAACACAACAGGTCCCCCGTCAGCTCACTCACGCTCATCCATTCATCAAAACTGATGTCAAAGGGTGTGTGCTTAGAGTATCAAACATGAGTGTTTTATTGTTTAATGTAGCTGGTGCTCATGTGAAGCGTTCCAATACCTCCGGTTCAAGTTTACACTATATAAAACTACATAAAATAAAAAAAATAAAGCTGATCACAAAATGGCAAGGAACTGCATATACTTCTGTATCAGTGACAAATGCTTTGTGTCGTTCCAAGAGCGAACAAAGCAAAGTCCCAGGTTGCTTGTTTCCGGTCCAGGGAAAACATGGCTTGGCAGTTCGGGCTGGAGTGTCTGAAAAGTTTCAGTGCTCCGTCCATCATCTCCTTGTGTTTGCTTTGTTTGCCCTAAGCTGTCAGGGTATGCCCAGACATGGGTCCCTTGCTCACTTTGCCACTGGATTCAAGCTAGCCTGGCTGATGAGGGGTGTTACTCCGAAAACGGTCCCAGGTTACTTGTTTCCTGTCCAGGGAAGACATGGCTTGGCAGTTGGGGCTGGACTGTTCCCATGAGGCACAGGGTCAAGACTGATTTGCATATAGCTGTGTCTGAACTGGGGTGGCGAAGTGAGCTAAAGAATGATGATGAATTCAACCCAGATCTGTGACTGGGGGTGAGTGTCTGAAAAGTTTCAGAGCTCCGTCCATCATCTCCTTGTGTTTGCTTTGTTCGCCACAAGTTGGCAGGGTATGCCCAGACATGGGTCCCTTGCTCACTTTGCCACTGGATTCAAGCTAGCCTGGCTGATGAGGGGTGTTACCCCGAAACCAGTCCCAGGTTGCTTGTTTCCGGTCCAGGGAAGACATGGCTTGGCAGTTGGGGCTGGACTGTTCCCATGAGGCACAGGGTCGACTGATTTGCATATAGCTGTGTCTGAACTGGGGTGGCGAAGTGAGCTAAAGAATGATGAAGGATTCAACCCAGATCTGTGACTGGGTGTGAGTGTCTGAAAAGTTTCAGCACTCTGTTCATCATCTCCTTGTGTTTGCTTTGTTCGCCCTAAGTTGGCAGGGTTTGCCCAGAAGTGGGTCCCTTGCTCACTTTGCCACTGGATTCAAGCTAGCCTGGCTGATGAGGGGTGTTACCCTGAAACCGGTCCCAGGTTGCTTGTTTCCAGTCCAGGGAAGACATGGCTTGGCAGTTGGGGCTGGACTGTTCCAATGAGGCACAGGGTCAAGACTGATTTGCATATAGCTGTGTCTGAACTGGGTTGGCGAAGTGAGCTAAAGAATGATGATGGATTCAACCCAGATATGTGACTGGGGGTGAGTGTCTGAAAAGTTTCAGCACTCCGTCCATCATCTCCTTGTGCTTGCTTTGTTCGCCCTAAGTTGGCAGGGTATGCCCAGATGTGGGTCCCTTGCTCACTTTGCCACTGGAGTCAAGCTAGCCTGGCTGATGAGGGGTGTTACCCTGAAACCGGTCCCAGGTTGCTTGTTTCCGATCCAGGGAAGACATGGCTTGGCAGTTCGGGCTGGACTGTTCCCATGAGGCACAGGGTCAAGACTGTTTTGCATATAGCTGTGTCTGAACTGGAGTGGGGAAGCAAGCTAAAGAATGATGATGGATTCAACCCAGATCTGTGACTGGGGGTGAGTGTCTGAAAAGTTTCAGCGCTACGTCCAGTATCTCCCTGTGTTTACTTTGTAAATACGGCGCAACGTGGTTCAAGATTCACCAAGCAAGTACGTCAAGAAAATGAAGCACCGGCGGTGTTAAACTGTCGGAAGGGGCTCAGTATTAAGCCCCCCTGTCTTTTTCCCCAACGATGGCGCACAATGGCTGCCATGCGCCAATGCAGGAACCCTTGTGCCATGGTGCAAGGGTGACTGTGTTGCAGTGTTGATTAATGTTATGGCTCCATCTCTACTTGAGACATCTGCAGGTGCGTCTGGACTAGTGTAGGGCGGGAGTAAACCAGTTGGCCTTCTTGGAGTGTTGTATGCCTGGTCTTTTCTTGAGGGGTGCCAGTGCAGTTGGAGATCCATCGGTGGAAGTTGCGCGCTGCGGTGTTGGCGTCTGTAAGCGTTGGCAGAGTGGTGGTGCTGAGGAAGCTGACGAGAAGTTCTTCGGTGGCCTTGATCCAGCTGCGACGGGGGAGGGGCGATGATGATGGTGGTGTACAGTGGGCGTGGTGAAGGCGTGATGTATACAATGATGGTCAGACCAGGAGAGTTCTGTGTTGTGGCTGTAGTTGAAGTTCCCGCTGGGGGAGAAGACGGGCTCAGCGTGTGTCCGGCAATGTGGGTTGGTGCGGTGACTAGCTGCTTGAGTCCAATGCTGGCGAGGTTCCCCAGGAGGGGGGTGGTGTTCTGGTCACTGGGGTTGTCCAGGTGGAACTTGAGGTCTCCCAGTAGGATGTAGTCGTGGATGGGAGAGCCTGGGGTGCATTGAGGTTCTACAAAGCCATCGTTGAGTAGGCGTTCATGGCTCGGGGGCCCGTAGACCAGGGTGCCGCGGATGGTGGTGTTGGTCCGGATCTGGAAGTGGAGGTGTTCCATGGTCGCCGTTGGATCATTAGAGTGCGTGGTCAGTCGGAGTGTGCTTTTGTAGACGATGGCAATGCCTCCTCCTGGACGGTCGAGATGGTCCTTGCGGGTGATTTTGTAGCCGTCGGGGATGGCGATGGCGATGTCTGGTCCGGAGCAGAGGTTGGTCCAGGTTTCTGTGAAGAAGGTGATGTCTGAAGAGGTGGCGTCAAGCAGGTCCCAGATTTCAGTGGTGTATTTGTGGAGGGACCGCATGTTGAGGAGGATGCAGTTGAGCCAGTCGGGTGCGCTGTTGGTCAGCTGGGCAGCAAGAGGCACTGGTGTGCTGATGTGGCAGGATGTGCGTTTGCAGTTTCGGCAGGTGCAGGGTCCAAGGGTATTCTTCGGTGATGCTAGATGGGAGGCGGCATGGCATCCAGGGTTGAGGGCGAGGAGCGTGCTGGCGTCGTAGCGATGGAGTGTCCGAGAGGCAGGGTCCCTGGTGCTGGGCGTGGTACAGGACGGACAGACGCAGATGGGCTTGCCTTTGGCTTGCCTTCGGTGCATCAGTGGCACACCCGCTGCGAATGGCCGCACAGCGTCCGCCATTAAGTAGTGCTGCGGGGGGGCTAGACAGCTGGGAGGTGGGAAATGCGGGAAAGGACACTGGAGGGGGCGAGGACGCAGGGGATCGCAGCGGCAAAGAGGGAGAAGATAGGGAAAATGGAACTGCAAAAAAGCACAGGACAAACAAAGGCAAACAAAGCAAAGATCAAAAAAAGACAAAGGTAGAAAAGCAACGAAGAGTAGAAAGATGAACAGGAACAGCAGAAAAGAGGGACAGGAGGGCAGTCAAGCTGCAGAGCAGTGACGCTCTACCACTGGACCACCAGGGATGCGGCGCAGGGTGGAGGAGGGACTCGAACACCTGACCTCTGGGTCAGAGGAACCAGCATCAGCAGTTGGGGACAGCAGCAGCAGCAACCAGACAGCGCAGCGCTGTGGGAAGAGGAAGTCCATAAGGGGTTAGTCACCCGTACACCCAAAAGCAAACTAACAGGGTGCAAGGAAAGGCAGCACCACCCGGTTCCGATCTAACAGTGGCGACCAGATTCCGTGTTCCCCAGCGAGTAACGGCAGATCAAGCTGCATAACCAAGGGCCTGGGCCAGAACCGCCCCCATGCCCTTGGCACCCACTGCCACCAATGGCCGATCTCAGCGACTTTAGCCAGTTACTGGAGTCCCCCACCAGTCTTGTGCGGTGCCCTCATTGATGTAGTTCAGCCGCAGTGAAGGGATTGCTCAGGACACGGTGTGCGTCAGCCACAGGCGCTAGGCCTGGGCCCGACCACCCACGGGCCTCCTCCACTACGCGTCCCACCTTCTCCTTACCGGGACATTGACACCGGGGCTCAATGCACTGCACTCTCTCCAAATCTGTGACTCAGCTAGCAGGAGCCTCAGCCAGGTGGGATTTCACAAGCCTGGGCACAGCAGTCGCCACCAAGTCCGCTGGGGAACCTCCCGATGCAGGTGATGCAACAGGGCCCCCTTAGGTGTGAAGTTGCAGCGCTCCCCCCACACAAGTTTGGCCTCACCCTCCACAGCATCCGACCAGTGCAACATCCTCCGGCCGGTAATGCAGAGAGGCGCGGCCCACCATTGGTAATCTCCTCCGTGCACCCCGGTGTAGTGGTGGGTCCTGGTATGCGATGCAGACCTCCCTACGTTGGTGTGCAGGAGTGCCTCTACCGTTCACAGCTACAAGGTGCACCAGGCAGTCTTCTCACACAGGTCAGCAACGTGTCTCCATGCGACCTGCCAGACTTCACCACCAGGTAAGGGCGATCGCCGATGCCTCAATGTCTACCGCCATGGCCCAGCAAATCCACAGCACCTCTGCCTCCCACTCCGGGTCACAGGAGCAGGCCCAGCGAGGCCTCCGGGCCTCAGGGACTGTCCCCGCTTTCAAGGTTTTGGCTGCCATGGTTTTGCAAGGAGGGCGCTATGAAAAGTGATACATCACTGGTTTTTCCCAGCGATGTGCTTCGTTTCATAACTGTAGCCCTGAATCTGCATTTCCTCTTCCCCTGGGACTCTGGCTGGTCATCCTGGCTGTTGGGGGACTTAGGGGGGTTGTTGATCTGTGCTGCACTTGGCCCTGGCTGCTCCATTCTGCATTCCATTGGTTTTATTTCCTATTTTTCATTGGAGGTGGACTTATAGGCTATTTTTGCCTCTAGAGGCAAAAAAAAGTCACGTTGGGCTGACTAACGTGAGTTTGTTTGCCGCTAATGGGCCTTTCGTCACTTTTCTCTCGCTAACGTCAAAATGTTTATCGCCTTGACGCTAGTGTTAGCGCCAGTTTTCACCGCGGCTAGCTGTTACTATTGCCATGTAGCGACGTATTGTAAATACATCGCTAACAGGGCGATAGTTTTTGGTTATAGGCCACGTTAAGAAAACTGCTGCTAACTAATGCTCACGCTAGTTAGCGGCAGTTCTTGTACATATACCTCCCACTTTCCTTGCCGCCTGCTATTGTTATCCCTGTGTACTTCCTTCAGGGATTTGTTTCTGCTAGGGAACCGTCTGGAACGTAGATAGAGGGAAATGTTATTTTTTATATATCCTGCCACTGTCCTGTATATGCATGATGTGTCAAGCAGAGGATTGTGAACGAAATACATGCCTTTTTCAGCAGCCAGAGCAGACTAGAATTTATAACACACAAAAAGGACTCTTTACAAGAGATTTTCGCACATGTACACATAGGGGCTTATTTACAAGACCCTTGCGCCACCTGTACGTCACTTTTTCCCATATTACACCGGCGGCGCAATGGGCTGGTAAATAGGCTCCATAGTTTTTTGTAGTAACGGTGGAGGGACAGCGGGCAGCGGCTGGAAGATGGGGAATATATGCTACAAAATGGGAGGACATTAGAGAGGTGAAAGGAGGGGTTAAGGGAGCGACAAAGACCCAGCCACATAAGAGTAAGCCCATTGCTACTCACAAACTGCTTTTCTAAAGTTACTCCAGCCAAAACAGGCCCTAAACAGCAGTACATGTACCCCAGCTTAGAACTGAAGGAGGTCCAGCTCCACACATGACCCGCCACTGCCACTGCAACCCACTCCCATAGAAAGCAATAGAAACAACAAACAACTAAAGAACTATATAGGAAAATAAAGGAATATTTATTTTTCTTTTGAATACTCAAATAAGTGATACCTTTTTATGAAATCCTGTGTGAAGTTCTATTTTTTATTTTTATCACCCATTATGTTTTGCATTTTTAAAGCAAATCTTATATAATTGTAGATCAAGTGGATTTCTTTATATATCTTTATTTTAGCTTGACAGCAAATTCATTTTAACATTAAAACCATTGTAATTACCTTTTTATTTCATGTTCTTATTTTTTCCTTAAAAGAAAGGGATTACAACACCTGCAACACATCTGCTAATAAAAGGCATGTCATTTTCTCAACTCCACCAACCATCCACAGCTAAAACACATTTCAACACTAACCAATCACAGCCAGGTTGACAACAGAAGAAATGAACTATGTTGGTGAACATGTTTGCTCTTTTGCCCCTCATTTTAAGGAATAATTATTTGAGGAGGAGGAGGAGAGACAGGGTTTACAGGCATAGGATCAACATATAGGGATGCTCAGGGAAGCTATCATTGCGAGATACCACTTCTTATCTGGTATGATCCTTGACGTGTTTGCTGACTGGGAGCAGGAGCTTGATTCACCTGCAGTACACTCTCAGGCTATACCTGACTGTCAAAATATTGGCTGCACTCCATTTTAGAGGCACTTGATATTTCCAGAGGGTCACCCCTGACAACTTTGGCATCTTGCAGGCAAACCAGTCTTGATGCTTGCACCAGGTACTACGATACAGAGGAGTGCACCAGTTTATCACCATGCCGCAGTCACAGGCGGACAGGCAAAGAGTGGCAAGATAATATTATGCCATGGCCGCTTCCCTTGTGTGCTAGGTGCTGTTGACTTCATCCACATGACACTTAAGCCACCACACCACACCGCACACCTTTTCTGTAACAGACACTGCTGGCACTCCAGTGACGTATACGTTGTATGCGATGCCAGGGGTTGCTTCACTGATGTCTACCCTGCCTTTCCTGGAAGGACACAACAGCTACATATTCCATTAGTCGCCTCTTGCAAGTTGCTTGGTTGCTGTTGATTTTGGTGGCATGTGGCTCATTGGTAAGAAACAATACTTCACACAGTCTGGGGTTACATGTGCATCAGGAAGTGGCATCTCTAACATAAACAGTAATCACTACAACACACTATACTAACATTACTCTCGCATCAACTGCATGGGCCAGATTCATAAAGGGATTTATGACTCATAAAGTTACAAGAACGGAGTCTCCGCACTCGTGACAGAATCTCTGCACTCGTAGTGGAATCTCTGCACTGAGCACTGCAGTGGGAAAATTCCACCCTGACTGCGGAGATTCTGCCACAAGTGCGGAGACTCCGCACTTGTAACTTTACGAGTCATAAGTCCTTTAGTGAATCGGGCCCCATGCTTGTAGGCATGATGTATCACAATTAGAATAGATACCACTTTGTAAACATTTTGCATGTCTTTGTCACAGCTTATGCTGGGTATGCTCCCTCTCCCCATCTCCTCACACCCTACAGATGTCAATTACACAACCTCAACAGAGGTACGATTGAATACACATACTTACACAAGCCATTATTGAGTGCACTATCTGATTGAAACTTCTTGCCGCAGGTTCCTTGCCTTAGAATATTCCCCAGGTGTCAGACTGGATCCGGAAATGTTTGGTGAGCAGTACCCCTGGGCACTGGTAGGTGGCGTTGTTCGGCTCCCCATGGCATCACCGGCGTTGTCCCCACCAGAAGTGACGTGCTCGGTGCCTATATAGGTGCCACCCCAGCGCGCGGACATCAGTTCCTTTCTTTCCGCACCAGTCAGAGCAGATCTGGGAAAAAGCTACCCCCAGTCATTTTTTAACTGACCTTTTTTCAAACTTTTGGGGAAAATTATTTGAGACATTGTCTCCTGGTGTGGCAATGATGTTCTCAAGGACAGCTGGTTTCAAACCCTGTGGCAACATCACAAAATAAAATGATGGATGGAGTGTTGAACTTTTCAAACACTGACCCCCAGTCACAGATCTGTGTTTAATCCTTTGTTATTTTGCTTGCCACGTTTCCCCAGTTTGGACCCAGTCATATACAAATCTGTCATGATCCTGCTCCCCATGGGAACAGTCCAGCCCAAACTGCCAAACCAGGTCCTCCCTGGACCGGAAACAAGCATCCTGGGAATGGTTTCGCCTGTCAGCAGCAAATGTCGGTGACGGATCCACACCTCATCTGCCTTTGGTGTTTCAAGCATGACCTGCATCAATTGTCATGCCATGCACCCCAAGGCCTTGCGGGAGCATGAAGGACCTCAAGCTCCTTGCTGCTCGCTGCACGACGGTCTCGATCCTGGTCGAGAGGAAGGTCCCGGAATCAGTCACAGAGCCATTCCAAGCACTCAACGTTGCAGTTGAAGTCATCGGGTATGTCCCACAAACATAAGAAGAACAAGACGTCGAAGAGGTCTTCAACTTCACCCCATCCGTCGAAGTCATTCGATGACACGAGGGAACATTGGCATTTGAGGCCTGGCTCCGTGGTTGAGTTTGAGCCTGGGCCGTCTCTGAGCCTCTCCAAGTTTCCTGCAGCTGGAGCGCCCCCACCCAACTCCATGGGTTTTGTGAGGCCATGCACCTCATATTTGGGAGGCCAATTCCCACTGGCATGCCCTCGGGCTCCGCGGAATCAGGAGGGGCCCCTACTGGTTATCGGCCAGCAGGCTCACCCCAGCCCCAGCCCCAGTCGGTCCCCTCGGATCCATGGACGGATCCAGACTGATGCCAGTAAAGTCACCTTGACCTTCCCCGGTGCCGGCTCAATTACCGGAGGTCTCCGGTGCTGCCGGTGCCCACTTGCAGTGCCGTCCCCATACTCGTCCCAGACTCTGACACAGAGATGGATGGGCATCGTCTGACACTGACTCCAGCACAGACTGGAGGCATTCCTTCCAGGCTGAAGCCTGTGCCTTATTCTTCTGGGCTAGGGCTTGGGATGATTGGGAGGGGCCCCTGGACCCTGATGAATACCAGCCCCTAGATGTGATGGAGGACACATGGCATGAGGATCTGGCGGACACCAGTGGTCAGAACACCTGCCCAGATTCTGGCTTGGTCTCTCCTCCTGCCGTAGCTGCAGAGGAGGGAGCCTCATTTGCTATGGTGGTGAGGAGGGTGGTTGAGGTCCTGGACCTTCAGCTACCAACTGTGTCAGTGAAGACGAATGTCTTGACTGTGATGTTCAGCAGGGAGTCGCGACATCAGACCCCCTTCTCCTTTTTAATGAAGCCCTCATGAATGTCATACTCAGGGCCTGATCTAAACCCTGCTCAGCGGCTCCTGTGAATAGGACAGTAGCCCACTGCCATCACCCCACCCAGGGGTCCCTAACTTCCTCACCCAGCACCCTACCCCAGAGAACTTGTCCAAGCCTTCACTTCCAGAGTAAATCCTGGTGCATTCCTACCACTCCACCAGACAATTAATCCAAGAGGCAAAAAACCTTGGGGAAGAAGATGTTTTCTTTCACCAGTCTGCCACTGTTAATGGTGAACACACATGCCTTTTGGGGCAATACTCCCATTCACTGAGGGACTCGGTTGAACAGGTACTGCCAACGGTCTCAGCGGAGGCCCAAGCCATACTCTCCCAAGCTATTGCTGATGGGAGGGATGCAGCTAAGTTTGCCATATGCTGTGGGCTGGATAGGGCCGACTCACTAGGCAGAGCGGTTTCATCGTCAGCGGCTCTTAGGCACCACTCTTTGTAGAGGACTACTGGCTTTTCAGGGGATGTCCAGGCCTCACTCATGGACATACCTTTTGATGGCTCCCTTCTCTTCGGAGACAAGGAGGATTCATTGATGGAGCGTATCAAGGACTGCAGAGCTACATCCAGGTCCTTGGGCCTTTCCATGGCCCATCGCCAACCCTAATCCGCCTTTCGCACCTTTCATGGCCATGGAAGCGGCTTCAAGTAGGGTCTGTACCCACACAGCCACTACGGCCTGCAATCTTCCAGGCCCTTGCGTGGCCGAGAACGCGGTAATCACAGACCTCATGGGTCAGGTGGCCAGAGGTGGGTCAGTCCACCACCCCCCAGCAGCCCCAGCCTCCAAGCCTCTTTAGTTTGCCATCCGACCATCATGGGCATCCAGTGGGAGGCAGGATACGTCATCAACTGCATCACTGCAGGGCGATAACATCCGACCGCAGGGTTCTCCAGATTGTCCAAAGAAGCTACTCCCTCCCTTTTGTGACTACCCCTCCACCCATGCCACCCACTTGGCTCAGGTTGATGGAACACCATATCTCCTTACTCCATCAGGAAGTGGTAGCTCTCTTGGCAAGGGAGTCATAGAGAGGGTGCCGGCATCAGAAGTAGATTGCAGTTATTATTCCCGCTACTTTGTGGTGCCCAAGAAGGATAGAGGTCTTTGTCCTATCCAAGACCTGTGCCCACTCAATTTCTTCCTGAAAAAGGAGAAATTCAAAATGCTCACGCTCGCTCAAGTCCTGTCTTCCCTGGACTACGGAGACTGGATGGTAGCGTTGGACTTGTAAGATACATACTTCCACATTCCAGTCCTGCCTGTCCGCTGATGTTACGTGCAGTTCACTGTAGGCCACGAGCACTTTCAGTTCACTGTGCTCCCATTTGGCCCCTTGGGTGTTCACCAAGGTGATGGCGGTGGTTGCAGCTCATCTGCATAGATCAGGGATACCAGTCTTCCCCTATCTTGACAACTGGCTGTTAAAGGCAGGCTCACCCCAGGCGGTCATCTCCCTCCTCCAGACTACGGCGGACCTCCTGCACTTGCTGGGGTTCACTATCAATGTGCCAAAGTCACACCTGAGCCCTTCTCAGACACTCCCTTTCATCAGAGCTGTTCTGGACACAGTGCAGTTTTGGGCTTATCCTCTGAGTAGCGAGTGGCAGGGTGGGGTTATGGACCCACCATCAAGAGTCTCTACGTCTCTGGACATGGCTGGAAAGTCAGGACATTTCCCTGGTGTTTCAACGCCTGGTAGCCTCACTAAATGCCAGAGCAGATGAACTCAGTCAAAGAGGCCTAGCAGATCATGAATGGCATCTCCAACCAGAGGTGGTGCAAAGTCTCCATCAGCACTGGAGAGAGCCTTGGTTAGATCTGTTCGCCACCGCCGAGAACGGGTTATGTCAGCAGTTCTTTGCGCTGGAGTCTCCAAGGCGGCGTTTCCAAGGCGGGTCTCACTTGCAGACTCTTTTTGTCTCAAGTGTAGCTTCAGCCTCCTGAATGCCTTTCTGCCCATACCACTGCTGCCCAGAGTTCTCAAGAAGATCAGGAAGATCAGGAACGACCAGGCCCAAGTCTTCCTTGTGGCTCATGATTGGGCTCAGAGAGTCTGATATCCCCGAGCTGTTGAGCATGTCCATTGGTCCTCTGATTAGGCTGCCCTTTCATGAGGATCTTCTGTTGCAGCACCAGGGGAGGGTTCTCCACCCGAATCTGTCAACGCTCCACCTTTGGGCGTGGAGATTAAGTGGCGAGAGTTGACAGCTTTAGACCTTCCTCCGGAACTCTGTAATGTTATCTTGGCAGCTCAGTGTCCCTCCACCAAGACTGTATATGCTGGCTGTTGGAACAAGTTAGTGGCATGGTGTACAGCCAGCCACACACAAAAAGCAACTGGAATATCTATAATGAGTAAATCGATCCTTTCATTGAACCTCTTGGGTATCCAAAGATATTGGATTAGACTCCTCACTCACTTAATCGTGACATGCTTCATCATCGGCGCCAATATCCACACCCTGGTAGGATGATACCACCAGGGCGGACTCAACCAAAGATGGAATGGGAGTTCTTAGATAAATCAAAACTGGATAAGCAGGGATCCAGGTGAAAAGTGTATTACTAAAAATATCTAAAGGTATACCCCTCAATTTCTTTTATTCACTGGGTACCTGGGATATGATTAAAAAGGTATTTAGAGGTTTTTGTTGAAAGCAATTGTTCAACTAAACCTACTGAGTTTTTGCCAACATGTTTTGGCCCTCGCTTAGAGCCCCTTAGGGTCTGGGGCCTTCGTCAGGGCTTTCTATGTGTGTCCCTGCTTAATTATGCATGCACACTAGTGAGGCCTAAAGCTCTCACCTGTCTCTGTCTTCTGTTCCTGGGAATTTCCCTTGATTTTGGGTTTTCAGAATTTATGCGGTCCTGGAGAGTGATGCCGTCTTATTGTCAATCAGGCCGATCAGAAACGAACCATCTCCCGATGGATTCTACTCTGCATTAAGATCTACTATGCATTGACCAAGAAGCAACCCCCTGAGGGTTTGCGTGCTCATTCCACCAGAGCAAAGGCTGCGACCACTGCGTTAGCACACTGAGTTCCGGTCCTGGACATCCCCCAGAAAGCAACGTGGACCTCACTGCACATGTTCACCAACCACTACTGCCTAGACAATCAGGTCCGTCAGGACAGGCACTTGCCCATTTGGTCCTGCAGGACTTTCTGGTCTAAATTGTGTTCACAGTCCCTCCTCCAGGGAGGTATTGCTAGGGTATTTATTCCATGGTAATGAATCTGCGGCTTGAAGTCTCTATCAGATGAACAGGTTCCTTACCTTTGGTAACACCTTATCTGGTAGAGACTCTATCTAGCTGCATATTCCTTACTGACCCTCCCATCCTTCCCGCTTTCCGAATGGATATTTAGGTACAGGGATTTTCCCTTTTCAGGGCCCTAGTTCCACACACCAGTGGTCAGTGTTCTTTGTGGCTCTGTGCTTCTGGAGTGTAAAGTTGCGAAAAGAAGCTGACATCAGCACGCTGGGGCCTATACAGGCACCGTGCATGTCACTTCCAGGGCAGACGAGGTACTGCTCACCAAATATTTCCAGATCCAGTCTGACGTCTGGGGAATATTCTACGGTAAGGAGTCTGTGGCTAGATAAAGTCTCTACCAGATAAGGCATTACCAAAGGTAAATAACTTGTTCATTGGGATCCTTGAGTAGCGATTCAGATGTCTTGACTGTACAGGGGTAGCTGCTGGGCTCCCCAGAAGTTGTGTACAATATTGTTACAGCTTGTTGTGCATTGGACATCATTGCCATGTGACAGGGCTTATATATCGCTCATGACCCTGATCTATGCCCACATCCTGATACCTGAACTGGGATACAGACTGGAGATCAGGGTCTTCAGGTCCGGGATTGGCTAGTCAACTCACTTTTTTTTTAGCCGCTTGTTTGGTTGCTGCTTGTAAGTGGTTGGACAGTCTCCTGTCCAGGCACAGGACATTATGGGCATGTCCTCCCGGCCACATTCTGCACCCCTGCATTTCACTACTGTACAGGAGGGTCCTGAGAGCTGCCCGGCGAACCCTCCTTGCTCAGCTGGAAGGTTCTGAGCAGCATAGAGACAGCCAATGAATTTTTGGAATTCTCAATTACATGCACAGGCATTTTGAGAGTGGAGTATTGTCATGTGCTCCCCTTTGAGCTTTGTTCTAAACTTCCATGTTGTATTTAATATGTGTTATTTCTGTGTAATGAAGGTTTGAAAGCTTAGCATTGTTAACATGCATGTATAGTAGTAGTTTTGTTTAGAATGACTAATCATCTGGTCTTGGCATTATGAAAATGCATTTAAAATTCTCAATTTTGTCACAGCACAGTAATTAAAACCCAATTTACACATTAATGATCTATTGCATTTCCATTTTTTCACAGTTAGTTTATGTGAGGCTGACATTGACTACCTTTACCTTAATTTCCTAACAATCTTGTATTTTTCTATTCCATTGCTAATTCACACAAATAACTATTAATGTGTGAAAATGTTTTAAAAATATTCAACTATAAGACATAGAGTCTGATTTAGAGTTTGGTGGAGAGGGTACTCCACTGCAACAGTGAAGGGGTTCCCTCTTTTCCAAACTCTTAGTCCGCTCATGCAATTTAGAGGTTTTATGGTTTAAATACTCATTTTGAGACCCACAAAGATTGGTCTCCTGTAAGACAAGGCCTAACATATACCTTAAGTGCAACCCCTAAATTCGCTAGTCTAAGGGAAATTTTATAAGACAAGGCATAATATCTAAAAAATAGCATTATATATTGAGCATTGGACCAATATGTGTGTGACAAAAGACACACAGCTACCCTGTCAGTAAAAACTAAAGGGGTTAGATCCAATGGCAAAAGAGAGTCTCTACCATCCGTCTGCTGTGTGGTGCCTGTCCGGGTTTTGCTGCAGACGTCTTCTTTGTGGCAGATGATGGATAGGACAGCAAAGAAGGCTTTAAAAAGTTTAAAATAAAAGTACAAGTATAAAATAGTGTAATGGTATAATGCCAAGGTTACATTGGTATGAAATTAATAGCCATTCTTAATCACATTGTCAAATATAGTATGAGGATTTCACAAAACAAGTGATCGAAATCCTCTATAATGCTTTAATCAGGTTGTTAGCCTACGGACATTCATGTGTGTGCAGGTGGGTTGTGTTGCAAGTCCTGCCCTGTGTGTTTCCCTGCTGCAGTTGCAATAACTCCTGTCCCAGGGGGAAGCAACTGATATACTCGAGTTACTGTAAGAAAAGAGTGTATAATTGGCCAAAATGTAAGAGTGCATAAGACTTGTGTTAGAGGGTGTTTGTGAGGGGTATATATGTGATGTGTTCCTAATAATACAGGTATGAGTGAAGAACAGACTTGGGGGAATGACTAGGTTTGCTTTTAGTGTGAGAGAGAGTGCAGGGTTAGAATCTTACGTGGCACCACACTAGTGTTGTCGAAAAGAGGCAGCCCTTTTAGGTGGGGGTGCATTGTGGAGAGGACAGCCTCCTCGAGGGAGGTGAGATAGAGACGGGGTCCAGTTGGTCCTCCAGGATAACTTCAGCCAGCTGAATCCTGAGAACTTCTTCACCCACCTCCCACATCGTGCCATTTCTTCTGAATAACACCCATTGTGTGGACCTCCTCCCCAAATGCTTTGACAGAGTCTGTCGCCTCATGCCGTAAGGCCGCCTTCTGGGTTTCACTTAGAGTGAATGGAGGCAGCCCAGGTAGTTGTTTGCTGTATTTAAGTTTAACTAAAGTACTGTCTCGTCCTCAGTAAAAAGTCTCTCCCTCTGTAGAACTGTGGTCTGCGTCCTTCAGGCAGAATGGAATGACAGCAGGATCTGCAAGCTGGGAAAGAAAAAGCAGATCCTGTATGCAGTATTTATGTTGTTGGAAGAGAATGGGTGTTGTATTGTATTGTATTTGCATTTATATAGCGCTTACTACCCCTGACGAGGCGTCGAAGCTCTGTTAGGAGTGTAGGACTGGTTTCAGGTGTACAGAATTCTTATATTCCCTTCCTTGAGGAGGGCTCCTCTCTGTTTGCAGACATGCCTGCCACGAGTGCAGAGTTTCTGCAAAGTGTGCAGAATATAAAATATGGTTTGTAAAGTTACTAAAAGTAATTTTACATTTGAAGATTACGCCTGTTCCAACTCCACCCCCTAAACTGGGGGGGTGGAAACATGAAGACTACACTGTGTAGTAAATGTACACGTGGAAATGGTAAATAGCCCAGAGTAGTACATTTTCTACAAAGTGCGGGAGTAAACTTACACATATAGATTTACTCACGTTTAAGTTTACCTTTGTTAATAGGCCCAGTGTGTATTGTCTGTGCAATAGCAGAATTTGATGCCTTTTATCTGTAGCAGCTTGTGTAGCAACTGAACATACACATTCGATAAGCCCAGACAATAAACAAGAAACCTGTGGTACACCACTGATGATGCCCTTGGACCAGATTGATGAAAGTGCCAGGGTTGTAAGGAGGTCTCACCGTATCTATGGACATGTCAGATACCACAAGCATAGGAAAAGGACATGGAAACTGTGGAGACCCATAACGCAGCTTTAGAAGTGTTGGCAATGTTAAATTCCTTTTCATTCCATCAGGATACCTTTTTCCTTCAGAGAGTACAGAGACTATCCAATCAAAAGTCTAGAAGTACTTCCAAGTCAATTGGAGAAGATACAGTATTTAACCCAGCAGAACTGAAAACACCTTGCCTGCCAACAGTGCATTTTGTTAGGTTTCTTGTCAATCATACCATTTCACACACTGCCTTCCCTTTGTATGCACCTTTGTTGACTTGGCTGCTTCCTTTGGTTTCTCTCTGATGATGTCCTGCTTAATCTCTGCCCTTCATCGCTCCAGTTTCCTGCCGCTGGACCCAGCACCTGGAATCATGCTGTTACCACCTCCTCCTCCTCTGAGTCCACTGCTGGAGTCTTTACTCATGTTGTGGGTGACACTTTACCCTTATCCTACAGTGGTGAGTACTACTAATTAACTTGGCAGGTACCAAAAGAATTGCTTTTCTGCAGTGGTTAATTTGTAAAAAAAAAAAAAAAAGTGCAGGGGCTCTCGTCAGGAGGCAGCTTGCACCTGCCCATTTCTCCTGTTAGGGTCGCCTAAAACAGAACCAACTACAAACCATGAAAGTGTGGAGAGGATGTGGCATAATGGCCAGAGCTACCGACTTCGGAGCTTGGGAACCAGGTTCAAGTCTGGCATCTACTCAACATCATGTGATTCTGGGCAAATCACTTAATCTCTCCGTAAATGAATGTGTCCTTAACTGGTGCTCAAACTGGCGCTCAAACTGGCTCAAATTAAGCACTGATCCTTGTATAACTTGGAAGATTGTTCATTCTAGATATTAGGATTCTGTTTCTCTTTGTCGCCTCTATTTCCCCAGAGGACTTTCACCTGTGCTTTTAAACACCCATAAAAATGGGATTACCGTTTTTTGTACTGTTTTACTTTGGCCAACAATGTTATCTCCAACAATTCAACTCCCAAACACATGAAATTGCTTAGGGTTTACATTCAGATCCATTACAAACTGTCAGACGGACGAAGAAATGGTGAAGATCAACGCAAACACCCTCATATCATCTCCTGCTGATGGAGCTTCAAAACCCGTCAGCTCTTGTGCCATAATGGTTGTCCTAGAGGACAACTTTATTAGGCTCAGCACCAGCTTTAAAATGATTGCTCCAAAACCTCCCCTCAAATTCGATATATGAGAATCAAGAAATCTGGGACCTTCACAGCATAGCGAACAACCTCTCTTCTGACGTAACAACTGCTCCAAACCTCTTGAATTTCTGGGCTCCTGGGCCTAATCTTCAGCTCTGCTTTGCTTCCCATGTAGGTCTGCACTGTAAAAATACCACTACATACATTACATATCAAGGACCCAGATCACATGGATGAATATGAGCGTCTGAGTTCTTTATAGTGGCACTGGGCTTAAAGGACAGGGACAGGAAAAGGGGAATCTTGATGCACAGGGAAGACACAATGCCTAGCATATCAGCACAGTCTTTACTCCTATTGCATTATTGTAAATGCAATGCACAATAACAGTCACTTTAGTTTACTCATAAGTATTGCAGTGTTGGTGTAGCCAGTGCTGTGTGCCCCTGGATGCAGGTTTCTGCATTTATAGGCTTCAGCAAGAGAGATTAATGCGTTGGTTTGGGGTTGCTTGGAAATGCATCTCGATTTCTTTCAGGTTAAGTAACACTCCTAGAGCGCTGGTGCTTCCACAGGGGCTCGTCAGCCAGTCACCCCAAGGAAGAACCAATTAAAGGTGGGAGGTGGACACAATGCCTGGCACTCAACCAATCAAGCAGCATTTGTACAGCCCAGCACTGTCACTTTAGGGGTCTCTGGGCGCTGAAGGTTAAAATAACAAAAGATTGAGGGGAAAAACGATAAGGTTCTAAACCTAAACCTTTAATTTTGCATAGTTACATGTGCTATATTAGAAGGAATGTAATTTTTGCACTCCAAGTAGCAAAATGATATCTGTGACAAAAGCAGTAAGCCACAGCTATGTACATAAAATACTAATCTGTGATCTGCATGTTCCATGTTATGCTTTGTAGTGGGTGTATGAACCCTCTATGCTACTTTATCATAAATCAAGACTGTGACTAGACAAATCGCAGGTCTCTCCATCAAGGTGCAGTACCCACCAGAGTTATCATGTCGTTGCAATTATCCCCTGAAAAATGCTGCACACAAAGATCTCTGCAGACTGCTCTTGTCTTGCCTCAGCCTGCAATGCAAAGGGCTCCCCCTAGTGCTTGGCGTCCAGTTCAATGGCACCGGTCACAGGGCCCTAAAGCGGCACTGGGCAGCATTGTCATGGCGGCGGAGACATGAATGTGTCTTAGTTCATGTTTACAACCTATCATTTTGACTAAACACCTCTCAATGCAATGATCAAGAGCCAGATGCACGACCCTTTTTGTGCGGTCGCAAACGGGGAATCGGCCCGTTTGCGACCGCAAAATAGGTCTGCCCTAATACATACCCTATTTTGCGGGTCGGTAACCTATTACCGATTTGCAAACTAGGGTTTGTGACTCGCTATTAGGAAGGGGCGTGCCAAGGGCGTCCCTTCCAAATAGCGACTCGCACTTCAATGTAAGATTGTTTTGCAGCCACAATTGCGGCCGCAAAACACTCCAAGTGTACCACCCATTTTAAATGGGTGGTAAGCCACTCGCAAACAGGAAGTGACTGGCAGAGAAAATATTTTTTAAGAGCAAGCAGTGGTCCAATGGACCACTGCCTGCTCTTGAAATGAAACAGTAACGTTTCATTTTTCTTTTTTAAATGCATCCCATTTTCCTTTAAGGAAAATGGCCTGCATTTTTTTTTTTAAAACTGCTTTATTTAAAAAGCAGTCACAGACATGGTGGTCAACTGACCCCAGCAGGCCACCATCCCTGGGAGTGCTAGCCATTCCCAATGGGGTCGCAAATTGCACCTGCCTCATGAATATTAATAAGGCAGGCAATTTGCGACCCCATTAGGAATCGCAAACAGTGTCTGAGACACTGTTGTAAATTCCAATTTGCGAGTTGCAAATTGCGAGTCACAAACCACCGCAATTTGCGACTCACAAATTGGAAGGGTCGTACATCTGGCCCATAATCTAATGTACCAAGATGAAAAGTTTCCATATTTTAAAAAAAGACACTTTTTAAAATTTTGAATAGTTTTAATTTAATGTTTGCATGATATCTGTTGCTTGATTTCCAAGCCGAATATTTTCAAGACTTAAGCATGGGCTGTTAGAGCCAGGCCAGACCATTGATTGGGCTCTGGTTCAGCCCTCCCTGTTGATTTATTGACTCACTTGCCTCTACTACAGAGCAATTGCAGCCAGCACCACTGCCTAGCAGGATGACAAGCTCACAATCAACAGTGGCTCTCAGCACACCTGCAGCCAAGACTGAAGAAGAGAAGTGCAAAGAGAAAAACAAGGCAACTGGTATATCTCAATTTAGTCACCCAGGATCTGGAAAGATGTCCATGTATCCATGAGGATCGTCACAACCCTGCTCAAATTTAAGAAAGAGGTGAAGACACACATTTTTAACAAATACTGCATTAGAAAGAAATAACACTCCACCTGTAGTGGCGCTAGAGGGCGCGCTAGCAAGATGGCCGCACTTGCGTGAGGCTCCTTGCTGCCCAGGACCAACATCCTAAGTAATCCTGCCCAATTTCCAATCACCAATCACAACAACCAAAACCGAAGGGAACAACGAGCGGTAAGCGACCTGATGTCCCCTGGCCAGAAATGATGCAGAAACGAACACCAGGCGAGCTGTAAGGCCAAATCGCCAGCTGGCCCTGGACTCGCTCTACAAAATGGTGGACGTCTGGTGAGTGGAGCGGAGCTGCAGCCGCCGGAGAAGAAGACGGCGAAACCAGTTGGTGACTGCCCCCCGCCCCCCAGGAGGTGCCTCGCGGGAGGACTGCCTGCGCTCGACCTCCGGGCGCTGGCATAAACACCGACCGGAATACCACACGTTATCTGTGCAGGGGCGGCGGAGTACTCCGGAAAAGCACACAGGAGGGGCTTCGGTTCCCCGCCATCGCCGGACGCCGTGAGTAAAAACTGCTGTGCGGCATAGCCAGAGCCGGGCAGGCCGCCCTGTGGAGGCTCCGGCCTGCTTCTCCAGAGCGGAGTGCTGCGGTACGGCGGCGGGCGGGGGCTGTGGCAGAGGCCCGCGCGCGCTGCCCTGCGAGGGCCCACTATCCTGCGAGCAACGGGCGCTGGGCCGGTGATTGCGGCAGAGTGCGGCGGATCCGATACACCGCGTCCCTCCGGTGTCGGGCAAGGCCCGGATTTTGGTGTCCTGCGTCCGCGGGGAAGAGAGACGGGCCGGAGCACTGCCCGCGGGTTGCACTGGGGCCTACAACTCGGGCCCTAAGCAGAGACATGACCCATCTGCCATAGTAACACTCCTGAGCGCTGAGGGCCGCGAGTTGCCACCACTGAGCCCGGGCCTTGCGGCGCGCGGAGCCTGGAGAAACAGCTCATTGAGGCCCACCAGCTGATCAAGGTCGGACATAAGGACGGTCACATCTCAAAATACTACAGGGCACGCTCATCCTGCACGCATTGCCCCATTACCTGCCCAGAATAAGCTCCCCCCCACCCCCCGATCCCGGGACATCCACGTACCAGAGAGGGGGAGCAATGCCTTCACAGGGGGGCAGACGAGAGGCTTTGCGGGCAAATCGACATACTGGCGCTTGGGACTGGAGTGTGCCACTACAGCGAAGGAAGTAGAGCACACCAAGGCAAAGGTTCCTACTCCTAGAGATACCGCAACGGAGCAAGCACAACGTGGGGGAAGGGAAAATATGGGCAAAACGGACGGCAGACAAGCAAAGCTACCATTCGAAGCGCGCAAATCCACTCGAGCTGCTACCGACCCTGAAAACGCAATGGCGGACGGCCCTAGCTCTGTGGCCCAGACCTCCACGGATGACCTCAAGGAACTCCTCCTAACAATGAAACATAGCCTCACTTCAATAGAAGCAAAAATGGACGCAATGAACACTCGCATAGATAATGTCACTCATAAACTCGACCAACATGAGAAACAAAGGAAGCGGAGCAGCACGTTTCTACCTTGGAAGACACATCCGCGGGCAGAAAAGAACAACTACTCCACATGGAACGCCTACTGAAAGTTATTGCGGCCAAAAATGAAGATCTAGAATCGAGGTCGCGCCGCAATAACATTTGTATATTAGGAGTGCCGGAGTCCACCAACACCGGCCGTATGGAGGACTATGTGGAGCGCCTACTGACGACAATATTCGAAAGAAGTGCTTTTTCCACAATGTTCATAATAGAAAGAGCGCATCGCTTGCTGGCTGCCCGACCCCCGCCTGGAGCTCCCGCCAGATCTATTATCGCACGTATACTCAATTATCGGGATCGGGACACCGCTTTGAGGCCAGCCAGAGAACGAAAAACACTTTCCTACGAAGTACTGAACTGGCCATTTTTCCGGACTTTACAATGGCGGTCCAAGACGCCCGAAAAAAATTCCTTCCAATCAAAAAGAAATTACAGCAGGCCAACATCCCTTATGCCATGCTATTCCCTGCGAGACTGCGGATTACACACCAGGGCAAACAACACTTCTTTACCAACCCTCAGCATGTGGCGGACTTTTTGAAAAGTACTCTCCGGAGATCCCCTCGGAACTATCCAGATTTGAGCCCTTCTCATTCTAATGCAGCCCTATCTGACATAGAGTAACAATGCGGGACTGGAGAGAAATTGGTGCCGCGAACGCCCCTTCTGCTCCACCTCCCTGATCGTGGGCAACACAGATCCACGGGTTGTGGAGCCACATCAGGCTACACCAGACGCTTGAAGCTGGCACCCTATGGACAGTCGGGAACGAAGCACAGCCATAACAAAGTCACTGGGCTGCACAGGCCTGTTCCCCGCATGCCACCGGGATGTGCCATTGGGAGGAAAGGGGAAACGAACCGGAACCTGGGCACCCTCGTGCTCTACGAGGGGAGTCTGCTGTGCCCTCGTGCGACTCCCCAACAGGACAACCCTACCATGCTTGTTGCTAATTGGTTTTTTATGTTCTTTCTGAATCTTCTCACCATAGAAGAGAATGTTCTACTGTTGATGTCTTTTGGGAAAGGGGGGGAGAGTGGGAACGTAGGCCACGGCAGGTTTGGGCTGCTGATGTGGGTGGGAAGCAGGACTGATCTGCTGAGCTGGGGGGGGAGGGGGAGAGGGAAAGTTGGCGACAGTTTCAAACACACTGAGCACAGGCCTTACTACAAGCTACTGCACTGCTTATACAGTATATAACACACATTGTACATTACATGTTTATCGTATGTTAAATTACGCACCCGAACCCACCTAGCTATAACCTTATCACGTGGAATGTGAGAGGCCTTGGGAACCCAAGGAAACGCCGACACATACTGGCCTACCTAGACCGACATAATATACACTTTGCAATGCTTCAAGAGACTCATATGGGCCCTATATCCCCGACTACGTTTGCATCCAGATGGGCTTCGTATAGATGCTGTTCGACATACTCCACCTATGCCCGAGGGACGGTGATACTCATCAAGAAAAATGTCCCTTACGTACCGCTAGGAGAAATAGCTGAGCCCCCGAGACGCTACTGTATCACGTGGGGGCGACTGTCATCTCAATCCATCACCCTCGCATGTTGCTATGGCCCTAATAACGAGGATCCTACGTTTTTCAATATTCTCTGGGGGAAAATTCTTGGCATAGGCTCCACTCATGTGGCCTGGGGGGGAGACTTTATTTTAACCCTAGACCCAAAGATAGACCGACAACGCCCACAACCTTACCACTACACGGGGGCCCAACGACAATTATTAGAGAGCTTTACTGCATATGACCTGATAGATGCATGGAGGAGTTTACATCCTACTGACAGAGAGGGCACATGTCACTCCTCTACACACTCCACGTGGTCGAGAATAGATGGCTGGCTGCTTACTAGAGGGCTCAAGACATGGCTCACGACTGCCCGACACCTGCAGCGTACTTACTCGGACCACTCGCCGGTATTGCTGACTCTGGCTCCTCCCTGCTCACTGTCTCCCTACCAAAACTGGAGATTGCCGGTAAGTGCTCTCCTAGATGTCCCATTCCAAACGGAACTGAGTCAAGAGATCACTGATTTCTTCCCGCGCAATATCGACACAGTCCCTCAGTTCTCCACGGTCTGGGAGGCATTCAAGGTGACTATTAGAGGAATTTGCATTGCAGAGGGGGGAGGCATCTTGAAGGATATCCGTAATACGCTCAGACGCCTAGAAACTGAACTTAAACAAATTGAAACCCGTATGCGTTCAGACCCAAGCTCTCATTTGAAGGGGCAGTTCAGAGACAAACTGACAGACTATCAAGATACTGCATAGAGAGAATGCAAATTCCGTGGCAAATACTACCGGGCCCGACAATATGGGGAAGGGGAATGCCCTGGCAAGGCTCTAGCTGAGCTCACCCGAAAACCCAGATTTTCCAATACCATACTGGAAATTACTGATCACGAGGGTGGAGTATACAGGGACACCCCAGAGATATTAGACACCTTCCATGCGTTCTACACCAACCTCTACAAAACACACAGGACACAACCGATAGAGTTTGTGCCCTATTTCGAGGACATAGCTTTGGGTTGGCTTGGAGATAGTCAGTAGGAATTCCTCCTAGCAGATTTTGCCCTGGCCATGGAGCCGCTTGCGGCTAAGCTCAGGCAACATCACCGTGAGCATGCTCTCATATACCCGGAAAGGCAAATTCTTATCTCGCTATATGCCGATGACCTCACATTGTATTTGCGCGACCCCGAGGAGAGCCTGAATCCCATATTGCGGGCATTCCTGCAGTTCGGGCGCTACTCGGGGATAAATATTAATTGGAGCAAATCACAAATCTTCCCCCTCACAGACACAGTTAAGAAATACACCCCGGATTTCCCATTGACCTGGTGCGAAGACGAAGTAAAATACCTTGGAATAGTTATAACCAGAGACAGGGAAAACCTCATGAGAGCTAACTATGGTAGAGCGCTAGACACACTTACGGACTCCATTACAAGATGGATAGCAATGCCTCTTTCTTTAGCGGGCCGGATAGCATTGATCAAGATGGTCGTTCTCCCAAAATGACTCTACCTCTTCACCTGCATCCCATATGCGCCCAGCAATTCCTTTTTTAAAGCCCTCAAATCACAACTCATTCGACTGACCTCGGGGGGCAAACAACCCAGGCTGAAGTGGGAGGTATTAACTCTACCCTTTGATAAAGGAGGTTTCGAGGTTCCTGATATGGAATTATACTTCTGGTGCGCTCAGGCACACTTCGCGATCTACTGGATGCACCCACCACCATACATGCCACACCTTGCGGTAGAACACTGGCCTATGGTTGCGACCCCATACTCGGCTTACATAAGCGCGCCCACTAACCCTAAATGCGCATACCCAACCACAGTGGAATGCACAAATAGAGCATGGAGGGCTATTGCTAACCGCATGAAAGTGGACACATTATACTCCCCAATTCTGCCATTAGCAGGCAGATTAGACATCCCAGTCACGAGGGAAGTGAGGTGTCAACAAATGCTACGTAAATTCGAAATTCAGACCTGGGGAGCACTGTACGAGGGTGGGACATTCCGTTCACGTGAACACTTTTTTAACGACAGCCAACCTTCAACTATGGAATTATTTATGTACGTGAGGCTCCGCCTTGATGTAAGGTCTGCCACTCCTGACTTTCCTGCCGAGCCCCCCACCTTTGCTCCACTACATGCCTTATTGCAACGGTCCTCCCCAACACATATAGTATCCATGCTGTACCGAACCACCCAAATTAATAGACTGCACAGCGCATCTGATGCACGGACCAGGTGGGAAAATGACTTGGGCGCTCCTATCACTGATGATCAATGGACGTATTGTTACCAGCAAACGGGGAGAACCTCGGCCAGTAGCAGATTGCGCATCATACATTTCAAATTCCTCCACCGTCTTTATTACACTCCGGCACGATTATGTCGATTCAGGCTTCGGGAGAATGACAATTGTGATAGATGCGGGAGGGAAGGAGCTGACTTCTTACATCTGGCATGGGAATGCGCCCCCGTCTTAGCATACTGGGCGGAGGTGACTGAAGCTCTCAGTCAGATGACAGGGGTACACATAACCAATACCCCGCTCACTACACTGCTGGGATACACCAGGGATTTTAAGGCGCCCTTAAGGAAATATATATCGCTGGGCTTATTCCTAGCTAAATGCAGGGTGGCCTGTAAGTGGGCGAGAGGAAGAGCACCCAAGTTCAAGGTATGGATGGTCGACCTCATATTTTGCCAGGAACAATTGACAGTGTACGCGGAGTTGATGCCACCCACGTCTCGCCCTCGAGACATCTGGGAACCATTACGAACATATTTACAGGAGCGCTCTGCCACAGCGGGCGAAGAAGGGGACACTGCTGGGGGCCTAGAAGCATTGGTGCCGGTGGAATGGAGGGAGTGGGACTAGTCGGGGGGCACCTAAGAGAACTGTAAGGCTTATGGAATATTCTGTGGGGCGCCAGGGTGCACCAATAGTAGCCTAATTTACACAAGTTATGTACGTGCTATGTAAGTTACTGTGTATGGCCTGTATTCTTTCCATCTGATATACTAAGGTCGCAAAGAGAGACTGGCAATTTTTTGCCTGTTGTTGTACTGTCCTTCTTTGTTTTTTGCTGAAAATTTGATAAATAAAGTTTCAACAAAAAAAAACACTCCACTTGCACTCTCAGAACCCAGCTTCCCTTCCAATCATTCATTGACTGAATCCTTGCCTTTGACCCTGTACAGTTCTCCATTGCCTTTTGGCTACATACTTGCCGGAATGTATGTGAATCTCTTATCCTAACTTTTATTTTAGCCCTATTGTCACCCTAATCTAGTGTGTGCACAGAGACCAAGACATATCCTTGAAAATGCAAGGTCCAGGACCTGTCTTGTGACCTGAAGGGAAGTACCAAGAGTACCCTCAGGAAGTAGTCCCAGTCCTACTACTACTGTTCCTGCCCTTAGTATAGCACAGAAAGCAGGAGTGGCAGCATACCATGTTTGTGAATTCTTGTAATCACCATACCGTTTTATCACTCTTCATAAGAGTGTGGTAGAAGGCTTCTATGTATGAATGAGTCTGAAGCCTCCAATAGAATCTATTCTGCATGCCCCTGGTTTAGTGGTGTACAGGATGAAGGATGAGGACAGCTTCCGCAGACAATGGAAATGTATTGCCTGTGGCTGAAAGGTGGCGATCCAGACACCGAACTGAGGAGGATGGAGACAGGGCTACCTTTAGAAATTCCATGAAGACTTTGTTAGGAACAGGCTGCTGATTGGGTCTTCAAGAGCACTGCTATTTGGTAGGTGGATGGAGAGGAGGGTGAGGCTACAGTGCCTATTGTTCAAGGTCAGGAAGTTTCCATGCCAGACCTGCACATTTGTTTGTCTTGATTACTACTATTGATGAAAGCCAGGTACTGAGAACTCACACTTCCTTGTGTCCTGCTTGGAGAGAGCCCCAGTGCTCCCTGGTGTGAGAAGCAGCACTTTACATAAAGGCTGTGTCTGCAGACCAGCCTAGGTACACTTGAAAGGAGAGCCAACCTCAACCAGGTCTGAAGTTTGAAACAGTGGATCCACATCCCCTGTCTAGATAATGTGTATAACAGTAGGATCCAAACCACCCTGTGCACTCCAGTTGCATGTTCTTCTTGAGTACAGAAGGCAGTGCTCAGCAGGACCTCAAAGAGCAGCTGTGCCCTTGGGGCTGTTGCCTGGCTCACTGCCAGTCTCCCAGAGGTGAGGGGACATAACCTGAAGTCTGTGTTTTCTGCTAGAGGAGCTGAGGTCTGCCGGTGTCTAGAATCCTGCCTGTCTCCCTGCCTGCTTGCTGAGAGAGGGAATGAGTGTTTCTGGCCCTGTAGGCGGAAAGACAATCAGGGAGAAGAAGCCCAGCTTTTTCCCACTGTGTGGAACACCCAGAGACAGCAGATGGTATCAGAGAGCAAAGCCAGGAGAGACCCATATCATGAGTGGGTCCATCTGTCTCTCTCTGGGTGTTTTAATTGAGGGATGCTTGAAAGACTGCAAGTTGGCTATCAGCCACTGCAGGTCATGAACTAGTGCTGCCGAGGCCAAGTGGTTTGAGAGGCCACGACTCCACCTCGCTTCTGTGAGCCTGATCAGCCTTGGAGGCCAAAATGCACCTGCCACTGTAAACCAGATCAGCCTGGAAGGAAGCAACTGCTGTAGGATCCATGCTATGGTCCAGAATCATCCAAGCTGCCTTCACCCAACGACGTTGGTACCTACGATAAGCTTTGGCACAGATGGAAGTCACTGGCTACACTGCCTCACCATTCAACCTGCAAGAACTGTTGCACATTGTAAGGTTTCTCCACGAAAAGGGACTGAGATGCTCTCCAACGGAGTTCAGTGCAGACACGGACATATGAGTATTTTCTGCCAAAAGTAAACCAAGGATGAGAACAAGTGACTGAGTTGCTCTCTAAACCCAACGGTGGTAACAGTGATACTCTACACCTGTGCTTAATTCATGACTCTGCCATCAGACAAGGACGCCGTAGTTCCTAGGGTTACCTTGGTGGGAGAGTATACTGGTGTGGTAGGGTGTAGTGCTTTTTCAGTTATGCAATTTGGAATACAACCTTGCATTTGCTTACAATAAATTGAAATGTGGAGTATTTAGTTCTCTTGTGTGGTTAAAATACTTCTTTTTTCTACAAGACAAGCACTGGGCTGGACATGAAGTTATTGAGCCTATTGGTTGATTATTGGTCTCTGAATTGGTCCACGTTTACACTATCTGTTCAGCCACATGCCTTTATGCTGCAGATCTGGCTGGCAGGAAGGAGGAGCGGGGTGTCCCCTGACAGGGGCTTGTGAGACAGAAGCACAAAAGGTTGGCCCTTCCACACCTAGCTATTGCAAACACTTTCTACTGCACATCTCAGGAGACAAATGAAAAAGGGAAGGGACCGAGGCTCTTCAGACACTTCAAAGGGGCCCCCATCTTCCTCCTTTGTTTCACAGGAGCCTGGTCCAGTTCAAAGGACTTCATGAATGTCCTAAAAGTTTCTTACAATTCACTTTCCTTTCAGGCAGACTATTTCTAGTCTGATTTGTGTAGACCGTCCCTACACAGGAGATCCAGAATGCATTCCTGTCTCCCTGCAGACACACACTGCATGCACGCCTCATGCTCACTCTGACACATTTGTACAGAGCAATCAGACTTGTTCCATCCATGCCTGACATGGGCAGAGCAAATGTTCCCACTTAAAAGAAAACTGGAAGGCACCTTTTTACCCATGAAGCTGCCACTACTACAGCCTCGAGTTCATTACTGCATCACAACAAACCGTTTTACCTCCATACATCCTTTGGCCTGAAGCTGCCTACACTTTGATTCCCATATGGCCTACCTCGTCCCTCGGCATCTGTCCAAACTCATCCCTGGGATGTGTGCAGACCTATGTCTATTCGGTTATGTAAGGGTGAAGTCCATCGAGTGACCTGGTGACCGTATGAAAGTTTGTTGTCTTTGATGTGCTCATATGAAATATTGGGGGTGCCAAAGCCACACTCTGCTCTTTGCAGCCTCCTGGTGTCCTGAGACCACGGATGAGTTTTGTGCTACTTTATGTAGCTGTTTCCTTAACACTAGATTGCTGGCTCTGTTTTCTCTGCCCACCGGGGTGCTTTTGCTGTCCAATTAGACTAGTCTGAGCCAACAACCTCTTTGGACGACTCTTGGCTCACGCACGCACGTGCACAACTAGCCTACCCCTGGCATCCCCAGAAGCTGGAGTTCTGATCCACCAGCACCTGGCCCACCCTACTCTGACTCCAACCAGCACACCTATTGTAGTGGAGCACGAGCAGCTAGAAGGATGCCCAATGATCCAAGGGGGGAGGCCGTGGTGGCAGCATACCTGGTAACCTATCAGTCCCAGAAGGTGTACCCCATGCAGCGTAACCGACTGCAGCCCAACTGGTCTCACGCCCAAAGGAACTGCTCCGACTCTGTACAGTCATTTTCTACAGAGATAGAGTACACATACTTTTAAAAGTCACACCCTTCACTATTGCCACGGCCTTACTTTCTCCTTTATAAGCTGGGATTGGAACACCTGGGGGGTCAGGCATCTCACTGGGATGAGGGCAACTTCCAGTGATGACCTAGGCCTCTTCAGCCTCTGTTTGAGACTTAGGTCTGGATGTACTAAGCATTTTAACGGTCATAAACACTCAGTGGCGTCACTAGGGTTGGTGTCACCCAGTGCGGTAACTCCCGAGTCCGGGGGTGCGGGGGGTGCGGACCGTCACCGGAGCGGGTGATACCATCACATGGGGTGACACCGTGAGCCTCTGCTTTAAATCGCTACATAAATCAGGAGGAACCCAAACGGGTTCCTCCTGATTTATGTAGCGATTTAAAGCAGAGGCTCACGGTGTCACCCCATGTGATGGTGTCACCCGGTGCGGTCCGCACCCCCCTCACCCCCTAGTGACGCCACTGTAAACACTTCAGTTTAGCATTTGTGACCATTAAAATGCTTTTTCTTACGAACTAATCCCATGTTAAGAGTCAGAAACGTTTTTCTGGCATCTAAAATGAGATTACAAATGGATATTGGTTCAGTATCTGAAAGGAGCAAGTTGTAGGCATCCCTTCCATATAGCAAGTCAGTATCTTAAGCATCAGTATTTTCTGGCCGAAATCTGGTTGCTAAACGTTGATATTTTACTGACACCTCAAAAGAGGTGGTAAAGCATTTATAGAAGGGAAGGGGTCCCCTTGGAACAACTTCCCCATTGTTAATGTAAAAAAAAATGTTACATCATTAACTTTCGGCATTCCACTTTCAGCATCCCAGGCACCAGCGCAGACATACATGGAATGGGAACACACACGATACTACAATGTACCACGTGGGCAAGCCTCAGAGACCGAGCCCAAGTGGTGGAATTGTGGAGCAGTAAGCAGCTCTTCTCACTGTCTCAGCTATTTGACCTATTTGTTATATTACAATATATTCACGGAATTGTATAAAAAATGTGCATAACAAAATCATGCAGGAAATAAGTTATTATTTTAATAATTTCAGTAGGGTTAATTTCCATAAAGAGCATCAGATGGGATGAGATTTCTGTTAGCTGCTAGAAGTGTTTAATATTCGTGAAGGATATATCAGTTTTAAACAGCGTGGCAATCTACAGGCTAATAACTACCTACAATAAATTGTTTATATTTCTGGTTCAGATAGTCGACTCTCTTTCAGAGCCGTGAAACAGCTCTGGACATTCGCCTTAGCGTTTCAGACATTTTTTTAATTCAAAGAATGGTACAGCCTGCATGTCAGTGGGTACATATTAGGACACTTCATACCTCTGTATTTACAAATCGTGTCTGTTTGGAAATTCTAGTAAAATGTTTTCAAAGTGACCATAAACCACAGGGACTGAGATACTGTCTCGTGAGCAACCGCCAGTGGAATTGATATTGGCGGATTAGTAGGCTATGGAGGGAATAAATGCAAACTCTCGGAAAAGAAGATCGTTTAACTACAACTTTTGCCGAACAGCTCCGTGCAAGCGTTTTTGAAGAGATTCTGTTCATGGACCACGAGATGGCGCTATCTGTAAACTTAACGGAACATAGAATCCATCGGGAAAATGTTTCAGCCTTGTTGCGGACTAGGTAATTTTTATTTCTCTGACGAAGATTTCCAAAGCTTCAGATTTATCGCATTTTGCAAAGCTTTCGGAATTTACAGGTACATCTGGATTAAGGAAGCGTTTAATCGAAAAATAGCCAAATATTGTCATTTCAACCGACAAGAGCTCTCGATCAAAAAGTTAGTAGGAGCATGTAAGTCCAAAATGAAAGCAATTTTGAAAGTTACACACTTTTCTCTCAATACAAATTTATGTCACACAAACGTGACATAAATTGTTACCTCAACTAAACTATCTAATGAGCAGGATACAGGATCTTCTCATGAGAAAATGTGAGAAATCCTTGAGTTGAATATAAAGATAGATAAACATACTGCTGAATTCACTGTTTTCCTAAAATCATGCTTTGGTTTCCCAGCATTGAAAGTGAGGCTACGCTTTACTATGTGATGTAGGAAATGTGCAAATGTGCTACCTCAAATAAAAGGGCTTCTAGGCTTACAGAAATAATGAAATTTAGTGCCATATTTATGGCAGAGTAATGCAATGCAGAGCAGCAAGTCCCCTTACTGCACTGCACAGGGAAAGGGTAGGAATGCTCCGTATTTAAAAGGATACAATGCATTCCTGTCCTTGTCCCTGCCTAGCACCAACGCAGGCACCCTTGCCCCATGACACCCTTGCCCCATGACACCCTTGCACCATGGTGCAAGGGTACCTGCGTTGCAGATAGGATTGTTTTTGTGCAGAATGGGACCCCGTCCTGCACAAAAGACAAATTCCTCTTTCTATGTGTGCTGCAGAATGCATCACACGTTGAAAGAGGAAGTAACAAGGAGAAATCAAGATATTTCTCCTAGTTACACCTCACCTGGGGAGATGTCTGTTTTTGGCACATTCCCAGGTTTGCCAGTTCTGGGAAATCTGGGGATGCGTCAAAAACCATGGGAGTTACATGGGAACACCCTCGCAACGCCCATGGAATGCCTTCTTGGCGCAGAGTAAAGCAACGCAGAGATTCGCGCTGTGTTGCTTTACTCGGGATTTATGAGGCCACTCAGGGCCACGTAAAGTGGCCTTGTGTGGCTTTATAAATCTCTTTTTTGTGTTGCGGCGCTCTTGCACCACGTTGCATGGTGCAAAAGCAACACAACAGGGCTTGTAAATATGCCCCTAAGTATGCATGTTAAGGCTGACGAACACTTCAGGTTAATATAAAAACAATATTCAAATTCAATTATGTAACATATCAGTTCACATTGTGAAATATGTGCAACATAGCTTTACTGTTTGAAGAAACAGGAATACGTGGTTATGTTTTCCCAGTTACAAAATAATTTAATCGAACCCAGTTAAGCTGGAAAGTGTATGCTGGCTTTTTCTCTGCAAGTTCACCTTTTGCTGAGTTTTTCAATGCATAGAGGAACTGTGCAGAAGATGGATACTGAGGCCCACTGTGAGGGTTTGGGTGTATTATATGGTATGGTTGTGCGACCTTCACTCACAAATACTGTCTCTGGTCCAGTCAGGTTCATTTTCAAAACCTTTAGCTCAACCCTGGGTAGCTGTGGCTTCAAGCAGCAAGGCGTAAACAAAGGAACTATTGTAAAGCAGTTAGGAGCACCAAACAACAAAATAAGAAAGTCACACAACACGAAAGGAACCTGACACCAATTGTTAAAATTAGATGATATTTTTCTGAATTTTTAGAGACCAAGATGAGCAAAACCCACTGAAGGGTTCCAGATATATAGATTTTTAAAGAAAACGTAAATCTTAGTACAACCACAAACAAGCATTGGTAGTCGTAAAATTGGAAACTTTTGGAAAGTTTGAAAGAGTTGTGTTCGGCTACTACGGCCCGACTGGGGCAACCAGATCCGGCAGGGAGAAGGTCAGGGGGGCTACTAAGGAGTATTTGGACAGTTATCTGGCCACCAAAGAGTTCTCCAGTCCAATTCTGAACTTTAAAGCATGACCGCCATAGACTTTAATGGAGTGGTCCTGATGCTGAGGATGCAGAAGATGGAGGATGCTCTGGGTGATGTGTGATTGTCAGGGATGTTCTTTCAGTTATTCTTAGGTCCAAGGGTCAGTGGGGCGACTTTGGCCCTCTTTGAGCCAGTAGAAGGCCAGCTGTTGCTGGGTCACCGGACTACGGTCACAGTGGGTCCAGTGATATACTTTGGTGGAGGCTAGCATCCCTCTTGGGTGACCAATCTGGACTCAAACTTCACTCCCGGATCTGGCAGACGTGGGTGCAACCTTGGCCGTCGAGGATCAGGGTCTTGGGACACCCAGCGGCGGTCAGTGGAGATTCTCCAGAAGTGGCTCCTGACTTGCCGAGTTGTGATACTTCAACTTTGATTACCCTATTGCTGGCTCCAGGGAGTCAGCCAACCTACCCTTGGAGACACTTTTTTGGGCTGTGACTTAGGAGCATCTTTTCCTTAAGCCAGGAGTCACAGGTGCAGCCCTCTCTTCTCTATCCCAAGGTGCCGCAGGTGCAGTCCAGCAGACGGTGCAGCATCTCTTTGCCAGGTCCAGGTATAAGCAGGGCAGTCCTTCTTCCGTTCTTTCTCCAGTTCCGTAGTGATCTGATGTTCTGGGTCTGAGGGGGGCCATATTTATGCCCAGAAAGTGCCCTCTGGGATGATGAAGTCACTAGCCAATGGGCTACCCGGATCCCTCCCACCCTGTGATGACTTCCGGCTATATGTGGCATCTACCAATCCCAGAGTGCACTATTCTGCCCACTCTCAAACTGTCTGAACCCTTCCTTGGATAATAGGAGCTTTGTAGCCCACCCAAGAGATTTGACTGCCTGTGGACTACATGTCCACTGGAAAACCAGTTTGGGCACTGGCCTCCCCTCTCTGTTCCAGCTGCCAGCCTGTCTATCTGAAACAAAAAGACAATCTCCCAGAGTGTGATTGCCATTTGCCCACCAAAGGTGGGTTTGCCTTTGAAGCTTACCTTTTGGGCCAACACCGAGTGGCTTCTTGCGAGGGGGAAGTAACACCTCCCTCTGTAGCAGGCTACCATTGTTCCTAAGCCTGGGAGTCATTCACACTACTCCCCAGGAGGGCAGAAAGCTGTCTGGTGGCCAGCAACTGTGTGAGGCCACTGGACAAGCTGAGCTAAAGAGTGGCAACTTTTTAAAAGTTGCTTTTCCTTAAAAGTGACATGAAATTCGACTTGGACATCAAGTCGGGTTTAATGCCATGATTAATTTGATATCTTGAAGTACCGATTTTAGGAGCCCCATTCAGATGTTAGCCGAGATGAAGGGTCAGCCGGTAACTCTGTGTTAGCCAATGGGGCTACTAACTTTTCCACAGCAAAATGACAATGTGGAAGTGTTGCTGTCAGGACAGATTAAAAAGCATTTGTCCTTCTTAATAATATATAGATCCCTGCCTCAGGGCTCCATAGGCCTTCCTTAGGGGAGACATACATATATTGTTAAGGGAAATGGGGGCTTTCGAACAAGCAGTTAAAATATGCTCTTCCAGGCTGCAGTGGCAGGTTAGGAGCCATTTTGTATCTTGTCTCACACAGGGTGGCACAACCAGTGCTCCTGCCCTGGGGGGGGGGGGCACTCTGTCTTACATGCACTGGGTACCCTTAGTACCAATTCTAGGGACTTATAAGTAAGTCAGCTTATGCCAATTGGGCTAGCCAATTCAACATAAACTTAATAATGGGTTAGAACACTGGCACAGATGTCTAGTTCACAGGTCTCAGTGCACTCTCAGAGTCGAAAAACCAGCAGCACCAGTCCAAAACTTTGGGGGTGATCATGCAAAAAAGCCATTTCCTAACAGCCACATTACTAGAACTCTGGTTATACTGTGATGCAATACTTCCCAAGAAACTACTGATAATGCGTTGCTCAACGATTCCCTGGTGCAATGTAGTACCTCCCCGTTCATGTTCTGATGATTTCTTTCTAGGTTTCCCCTGCCAACATTTCTATGGTATAAAGCACCATGTCTGTGCGAAATGTGTACAGGAGTTGCAATCCGGATTTAGGCACAGTCTTTTGCACCAGAGCCTAGATTTTACCGTCTCTTGTAATGGGGGCCTAATTATTTTATGTAAAGTATATCTCATATAGAATCACTTTGTTAGGGTTAAATAAGGATATCTGCAACATATGTTGTTGCAAAAGTCACAATGTTCCACCCAGTTGTGGCAAAGCGAAAGCTTTACTACCTGTGCAGAGTTATGAAGTTTCACATAGAACTTCTTTGAGGTTACAAACAACTAGGCTAACTGTTGATTTTTTGCCATTCCTTCAGACTGTTTAACTACAAGTACCAAAACTCCCTGGTCTTTTCCGCCTGCCTCCTAGATTCCAAGCTTTGTGAGGAATCCAAGCCGCGGTGTTGGCCGAAGAGTGTTTGCTGCTGTCATTATCCATACCTCAAAAGCGTGAGTGTTCTTTAAGCCCACAGATGACCACAGAACAGTGTTGTCACACTGAGTGACCTGTTATCACGTGAACCTGAGTTTAGCCTTCCTGCTTTCCCTTGTTGTAGGGATGTTCCTGCGCTTATTAAATCAAGACCCTTGGGATATTATTTTACCCATGATCGTCACTTCCTGTGATATTAATGCACTTTACATTCCTAATTTCCTGTCTTATCCCAGCACTTACCAAATTGGATTCCTAAGAAAGCACTATAATTGATCCTTTTCAGAGCTTTGTTATCCACACTTTCGGTGATACTCATCTGGCGGTCAATCCTTGGGTTCTGTAATATTCCTTTACTTGGCGCTCCAAAGTTCCAGTGATTCTCATATATTGACAGTCAAGCAATATACATGTGTGTGGCCAGTGCTTAATTTGTAAAATATTAAGTGCCAGGGCTCTGACCAGGAGGCCACTGCAGCTTGCTCCACCCATCGCCCCTGTCATCGCTGCCAAAACAACTACTAACCATCTCTCTTGCATGTAAATGCGACAGTTCAGATTATTCCAGGTCCCCAAAGCTAAAGGAATGGCTGGGGAGGCAGGTATTAGTAATTTTTTAATGTATATTGTTTTCCTAAACAACTGTTACACTGCTCATCTCTAAATTACATGAGCAGCGCCACCTTGTGGCAGACTGCCCTAAGTGTGGTGTTGACAATTAGGTGCCGGTGCCGAGCACCGGTAACCAATTAAGTGCCGGTGCTCAGCACCGGAAAGCTCCGGCTCAAATTAAGCACTGTGTGTGGCTGTCCTCAGCTCCTGTGATATTCATATATTTGGCAATCTTCATTGATACTGATGCACCTGGAAATCCTTCTCATTAATATTCGTGTGCTTGCCAACTCTCACTTCCTGTATATTTATATACATGGGCCTCTTCAGTCTTACTGAAGTCTGTGGATGTATATCTGTGGCATTAATGTACGTCAGTTCAAATGACATTCATGTGCTAGCCAATCCTCAGGTCCAGTGATATTCAAGTGCTTGCCATACTTCAGTAACTGCGACAGTCATGCATCTGGCAGTCCTCAGTTGCCATTATAGTTGTGTACTTAGCAATAGTAAAGATATGCAGCTCAAGCTGTTGTGGTAAAGTAGCTGCACTCTGACAAGTTCCCAGTAATAAAGTGCTCAATCCCAGGGCCAACCACACAGAATTGCCCAAATAGTTACAGCTAACACCAAAGAGGGAGAAGCACTCCTGAGGGCATACTGAGCAACAAGGTAATCTGATCAACATCAAATGTATAATCTAGCAGTACAAAGGAAAAGCACAGAGTAGTCCAGAAGACCAAATATGGGCATCACCAAGATTGACACAGTACACATTTTAGTCACTTGCGCCCTGAAAAAGTCCCCATACCTTGGGACGAAACACATTGGCTGTGTCCGTGTCCATGCTTTAAGCTGGAGCAAAGAAATAAACAATCAGCTTTCACAATATATACAATTTGTGAAGTCCATATTTGTTCTTCTGGACTACTCTCTGCTTTTAGTTTGTACTGCTAGATTATGAATGTGATGTTGATCAGATTACCTTGTTGTTCTGTGTGCCCTCGGGTGTACTTAGCAATGCTGAGCTTCTGTGATATTCCTCGATGTGTGGACCCTGTGTTCTTGTGATATTCCTTCAGATTGCCTTGGCAGCCTGTACAATATTATAGCCCCCCTTCCCCCACTGAAGGGCAACTTGTGCGGTGCTTTAACATAGACTCCAAAACATCAGAGCCATTCACTGTGCTGCCTGGCTTTGGTATGGTGTTGCATGTTTCCAGATCTGTTTACTCATCATGGTTTTTTTACAGGTGTCTTCATAATAATAGTTCCTGTCTCCTTACTCTGCTTTAGCAACATCCTGCTGTCTGGTAAAAATGAATTTTTATGTCTAATGTTCTATATCTTACAGCACATTCTCTAAAAAACATTAGTGTAACAAAACAATTTCTGCAAAATTGGTTCTCATTAATATTAAGAAACAAAAAATGCTATCCTATGTGCATTATAAAAGTGCAAGCACGTGAAAAATCACCTGAAATAATGAAAAACCCTAACTATACTTCTAACAACTCCATCTTGATTTAAATCACTTGAGGTAAATCTTTCCCACTATGGGCTTATTTTGCGTCCGGTGCTAATGGCAAACCTTTGTACTAATAATATTACTGAACAAATTACCATTTACGTACACTGTGAGTTCAGCTAGAACCTCACTATGTGGGGTGAAATCTTCCCATATTACAGAAGCAGTAAAACTGCCTCACCGCAGTGAAAAATGTGTTGCATGACTACAACCTGCTGGTAGCAATTGAGTGGGGGAAAACAGCACAAAAGTGTGCACTAATGGTGTTACTATTTGCTATTATTTTTTCCCCGCACAAATCAAAATGATGAGGGAAATCCTGTGGTAATAGTAATCCTTATGCCAAGTTGGAGGGTTTGTGCTCCTGTACCACAGAAATCAAGCTGCACCACACTGATGAGGCCCAATAAGGCCGAAACCTGTTGAGGGTTGCTTATGTTCCCATGCAGACGGGACTTAGGGACTGATGTAGAAATTAGTGGACGGGATAATCCATCACAAATTTGACGACTATCCAGTCCGCCACATTACAAGTGCCATAGGATTTAATCCAATTGGATATCTGTCACTTTTCCGACGGAGTATCACATCCACTAAACTATAGATCAGGTCTTAGTCTGGCAGTTGATGCTGGGCAGTTCCAACTGGAGCATAGCCAAGACTTATTTGCATAAGAATCATCCCTATCTGTAGTGGCACTGCAAACATAAAGGATAGCTTTCAGGGCGACCCGAGTAATTCCAGTGACTGAGATTAATTCAATCATTCCATCCATCACTTTTTTGTTTTTTCTCTGGGCGTAGCCTGACATGGGGCTCACTGTGCCATAGAAGTCAAGGGGCACCTCTCTGAAGAGGCCCAACAAGGCCAAAACCAGTCTGGGTTGCTTATTTTCATTTTTAAAGGAAGCGTGGCCTGGTATCTCAGATAGGGCTGTTCTTACTGAAGAAGGACCAAGCTGATTTACAAAAAGTTTGACTGGAATTCAGCCCGATGAATTACCAGTGGCTCATTGTGCACACCTGATTAGCTGTTAACATTAGCCACGAGTGACCAGTCCCCTCTATGGGTTTGTCACTTCTCTGCTGGGGCCTTACCTGTGTATTCAAATGTTTCCATATTAAATTTAGTTTGTACATGTGACCAGGGCAGGCCCTACAACATGTATCTTACTACTGTGAGGAGACAGAGCGCTATCACAACAGGCTATCACACATTCTCCATGGTCCTAACAAGAATTTACTGCATGGTGTGATATTCTGAAGAGCCCTTGATTCCCTGCAGTCAGTCATTCATGTGAGTGTCATGTCAGGGGCACTATTTGTCACAGAGGGTGGGAGAACCCTCATCCACCATAGTTGCCAACTGTCCCGTTTTTGCAGGGACAATCCCCGCAAGTTGGAGACTGTCCGGGGTAATATTGTTGCAGAAACTGTTTCCCTTTATTACACACAGGTACACAAATAAGAACTTTCTATCTGCAGCGGCCCTGTGCTACAAAATGTCCCTGGAATTTGTTTTCAAATGTTGGCAACTATGATCCACTATTGTGGCCTACTTCATCGATCTAGCACTGGGCGGCATTGTGCGTCTGCTTACCTACCCTATGCTATTGGTTGTCCATCTAGTGTCCTAATAAACATTAGCACATGCTCGCTTTGCAGTAAGGCAGTTGTTCACATTTACACAGCTCATATTTTAGCTTTGCTGCGCTTCTCGCATGAGATAGTTATAGCTTGTGAATAGAAGTGCCTAGAAGCGTTTATGCTTTGCAGTGTGCACTATATGAGCAAAATCAATATAATCAAAGAAGCGAGAGGCTGTGAACCCTCTACCCCTGGTGTCTTCAAAGTCAGAGAAGCAGGACAGCTGATTTTTTGGTAGTGATCTTACCTTGCGTGGCCCTTTTCTTACCTAAAGCAGAAGATACGAGTAGGGGGAATAGAATAATCTGTATGACACTGTGCTAAGGATGAGAATATCCAACCACAATAATGTTGTATCCACCACATCCCCTATGAATAGAACTTCATGGTATAGAATTACTATTTTGACCTAAAAACTACTTTTCCATACTGATCAAGTGATAAGTGGTCAGGTTGATGCAGGGAAAGTGATATAATGGTCATGCAATGTAATGCATGCGAATTTGGCTTCTTTCTACATGATGTACACTCAAGAAAAATACTAGAGAACTCATTTACAGATGTGTCCACAAGAAAATTCAGAGAACAAAACGTGGATAAGGTCGTAGCAGTGAATGAAGGGGGTCAGTGCCCTAAACGGGGCATGGCCTTTTCCCCAGCCCTCTTTTTGGTCTTGTCATATTAGACGTGAGCAGTGCTTAATTTGAGCCGGTGGTTTCCGGTGCTCGGCACCGGCAGTTAATTGTCAGCACCAGCACTTATGACAGTCTGAACATGGGGATGGTGAACATCGTCGTACTAACCACACCGACTTCGAAAGGTAAGACGCTTGCACAGGATTACGCATAGTCGGCCGACTAATCGCTAGGCAGACAGTTGCCCTGATTCCTTTTGTTTTATTCACACAGATATTTAGGACTGACAAAACGTTCCGCGTTTAATTGAACTCGTCACCCGAGTACACCATCTGTGTTACGTCGGTATGTTGTTTGTACTATTTCGCATGACGAATTTAGGGGGATTCACCACGACACATTTTGTGATTTAGCATGGTTAATAGCATGTAATAATTTGGACGCACGTTTTAAAGGATAGGTTTTCACATCCACACAGCATGGTTTTCTAGACTTTATAGAAAATGAACGCGACGCGCATGTCAACCTCATGATGTATGCATCACACTTTTGTTAGAGGCACTGAATCACAGAGGAGAGAATTACCGAGTATTCTCAATTTCACTTTTATGTTCCAAGTTCACATTTTTCACTGAGCACTTAACTGCAATGGTAATGGTCACAGCCTAGCAATCTTTTTTTTAACTTAAATGGAGGGCTGATGCCTCTTGAATCACTGAACTATCATCTTTGCTATTGTTACAGAATGATTCCCCTGAAGAAGGGCTATGTCCCGAAATGCATCGGGAATGTATTTTAAGTGAATGAAGAATGTTTCCATGACAAGTGATATATGGAGAAATTCCCTCTTGAAGAGGAATTATGGAAGATTAACTTACAAGTGTGACCTAACACTGTGATATCAATTCAATAAAAAGAAGATTTCGAAAGAAAAATTCTAAAGTTTTGTTGAAAGATTTGAAAAAATACGTTAAAGGGTTATCAAACCCTTTGGAGTGCAAAGTGGGGACGTTGTTTATGGTCTAAACAACGCAATTGGAGTCTGAACATGGTGGCACTGTCAGTCGAATTTAGAGATAAGGGCAACAGCTGTTTATTAATTCAATACCCAATTAAAAATGACTAATATCTACCACTCAGGGCGTTTTTATAGCTTTGAGTGCCTGGAATTGTCACACATTTAAGAGTGTGATGATTAGTAGCTGTGTTGGCGATGTCATTGGCAGCTCTGGCAGAGGCAACAGGTGGTGCAAACTGCAGTGGCCCCCTGACGAGGGCCCTGGCACTTATTTTTTTTACAAATTAAGCACTGCTTTTGGGGAGGGGAGCGAAAACTCGTGTTACCTGGATGTAAATCCCAACCCCTTCACTTCCCTTCCCCAATTAAACACAGTCAAAAACGCGGTCATGCATGGCTGAGCAGGTACAAACTGTAGAAAACAGTGACTTGTCTGCGAACACAGTCACACAAGACACCCACATTTTAAAGTCTGCAGTTTTAAGGAAGCGCTAACCACTAGCTTTTAGCCTGCTCCCATTTTTGTAGAGGACCTGAGATACAGCCACTGGTCCGTGAGCCAACCGGAACAAATATAGCACTCTCTGCTGAGGGGCCAGGCTTCACCAAGCCTAGTACTGTGTCTGAGGCTTAAACTCCATCAAAGTTACCATTATCTGATGAGGTACCAGCCCTCCACCCCAAACCTGCCATTCTCTGATGAGGGACCAGCCCCTCCCCCATTTGTACTAATCTCTGAGGGTGGGCCAGTGCCCTCCCCAAACATGCCATTTTCTGCTGAGGGGGCAGCCTCTGGTTCCACAATCTACAATCTTCTGCTAAGGGTCCAGGGTTCTCCCCAAACCCACTATCTTCTGTTGAAGGGTCAGGCTCCTTCAAATTTACCTTTCTTTGAGGCACTAGACCACACCAAATCTACCATTTTCTGCTGATGAACACATCCCTCTGATGAGTCTGATCAAAATCTATCATTCTCTGCTGAGTAGCCAGACTGTGTCACCCATATTTACCATTCTCTGCTGAGGGACTAGACCAACCCAAAAGCTATAATTCTCTGCTTAGGAAATAGACTCTACCCCATCAAACATGTTCTGCTGATGGACTGTCATCCCCTCCCATCTGTTATCTCTGTTGAGGGACTAGGTATCACCGCCTCAGAGAGTTATCGTCCACTGCTCTGCCCTTGACTGCTCAGTTCGATAGGCGCAACTAATCGACCAGAAATGAGGGATGAACTGGAAACCACAATCAGAAATGTTGGCAAAAATGGCAAACTGTTTAAACCACCCCAATACTGCAGGATGCTTCGACTAGAATGGACTAGAATGGAGCCATGGGGGCTTGCATGGTTGGCTCATGGCAACCCATGCAGCTCTGAAAGCAGCCAAGAGTGGCAAAATGGGCAGTCCGGTTCTGCCCTATATCCAGCGTTCAACTTTACAGTGTCTTCTTTTCAGACACTTGATACAACATGGGGGCAGGGGGTCGTGTAGAACCCAACAAATCACCTAAATGGGTAAAAGAGACATTTGCCAAAATGAAGAATTAACCAAAAAAGCAGATCAAGAGATATATTTGCTGTGCAGCCCACTCCTACCGTACAGAGCGTGACCAGTCGCCCCGATAGGTGGAAGTTCGCAGCCTTATACAATACCCTACCGGCAGCTATTTATTTCTGACATATCAGAATGCATATACAGTAAATGAACCTCTGCCTCGGGGGACAGAAGGTGATCATTCAGACATCAGTGCAGTAATATTTTGGATGAAGAAGGGTAAAGAGTACATTACAATAAGAAGCAGTTCACCCAGCTGCGGAGTACGTACAAGGCAGGAGTCATCATATTCCTCTCTCTAATGCTGCTTTTTGAGGGTAACTGGGATCAGCTATTGCTGGCTTGGTTCACTACAAGGAGAGCTGAGGTCACCTTACCCAGCCTTTCTCTCTAAAGCCAAGATTCTCCTATTTTCTTTTTCTTTTTATGTGTTTTATGTATTAGAAGTAAAGCTCCTAGTGTTATGGTGTTTACTTTTTCATTTGCATCTGTATTTCACCATATATTTCCCCATATTATTTATTTTTCCTCAGTGAAAAAAATAAGCTGCAACTAATATAGCTCCACACGTCACTAATAAATGCACGCTCCCACTTCAGGGCTTTATGGTTTTTCGGTACTGTATAGCCACATACAATAAAATATTACACTAGCTGCAAACCTTAGAAAGGGAGGACTAGCGCGTGACCAGGCCAGCGCAATATTGCGGCATTGTGGGACCAAAACATGCGACAAGGTTCACTAAAATGTGGAACAAAGGAAGACAAATTATGTAGCTATTATGCAACACCTCTTTCCATTAAAAAGAGCTATGCAATGCAGTATAGTACATGTGCTATTTCCCATGTATATATTTCTCTAGGAGGTCGTTTGGGACCATAAAAAAGGGCTGCATGGGGCACGTTTGCGTTTTCAATATCTGGGCAACATTGTCACTCCCTTCCATGCTAATTGTAGCAATCAGTAGTTGAAGTTGCTTGTACATTTTCATAGGGAATTTGGCTTCACATTTCACCCAGGCCCGGTTCTAGAGGGAGGGCGGGGTGGGCCAGGCCCACCCAAGCATGACCTTTGACCCTCCCAGTCAGGGCAGACGAGGCCATGGAGAATGCACCTGTTAAGTGCTACCTCATGATATTTGTTCCCCTTTAATTATCACTCAGGGGTAATTAAGGCAGCTCTGGAATACGTTTTAAAGTGCATTTTTTTACAATTACTGTTTTAAGTATGTACTCATACGGGGAAAAATACTAGCTTTAGGTGATTTTCCTAATTTTTGTACTGACTCAGATACTAAAATACTGATCATGCCCATAAACAAATGGCCAGGCAGCACCCTAGCTCGCTCGCGTATGAGGCAAGCTGCAGTTAGGCGATGTGCGTGTGCGCGGGACTGGGGACAGGGGTTTACCTGCCAATGATGCGGCAGGTGCAGTGGCACCAGGGCCCATGGCTGTGAGCAGCCTTCTGCACCTCAGTTATGACTGTTTCTGTGTGGGGAGTTCAGAGAGTATTTTTTTTATTTTAGTCTGTGCATGATGCACACTGTGATATACTTTAGGATGGAGCTTGCATTATACTATTCAGATAGTGGCCGTGCATGCCTCATTGGATGAGCCGCCACAAGGGAATCATAAATGCCTGCCCATCACCTGAGAATTAACCCCTTCGATGCTCATGACGAGCTCAGCTCGTCATGCTGCGCGGTCGCGCTGTGCGCATGACGAGCTGAGCTCGTCACGACCACACCCGCGATCGGAATGTCCAGCACCTGGGCGGAATTCCGATCACGGTGAAGCGGTTAAGGTCTGATGTAGACTTCAGTGGAATGGTTGCTCCATCACAAATGTAACCAATATCCTGCCCGCCATATTACAAGTGCCATTGGATATAATGCACTTGTAATACGGCGGATGGGATATCCGTAACGTTTGTGAAGGAGTAACTAGTCTGCCGAACTCTAAATCAGACCTTAATGTGGAGTTACAATGCCTACTAAAGTATGTGTGTGTGTCTGTCTGCTCTCTGCCAGATGCATTTGTAAAGTAAATGACCCGTAATCACAAGTAAGATATTGTGCTGGGCTGAATTTATTCTCACTCGTAGAGCAGGGGACAAACATATGCATTTCATATTCTGATATCTTGTTGCAGTACATTCTCAGGTTATAGTCAGGGCCACTGAAATTATGCAATTTTGTGGCTGTCGTGTTTTTCACACAATTATGGATTTTCCGCATTTGTCATATAATTTATCATCTGCTGCATAATCTGCAGATGTTTAAAAAAATGTTTCTAGCTCAAACAAATCAAAAGTTACTAAAAATGCTAGAACACTTGTTGCTGCACAGTTGAAGGCCCATCGCAAAGGTTGACTGGTTACCTTTCAGTTGCTTATTACTATACTTGGGTTTTAAACTTGTACTAATGAGGTGCAACCTATGTCAAGACAGTGCTAATAAGTGTAAAAAAAAAAAAGACAAAATAATGAAGTAATATTATCACAAAATGTGCCGGATTACGTCACATAACTATCCAAACTTACCTCAGAACTAAATAATTAATTCCATAGGTATATTTTAAAATGGACATCTCTGAAGTTTTACCACAAACAAAATGTTATTTTCAGATAAATGGATAGTCTTTGCATACATCGGAGTGTATATACTTTATACAACTATATTAAACCAAATATATTCAATTTTTAAGACAAAATTACATCTATTCTATTTGGTCATATTTCCTAAATAGCATTTGTTTTCTTTTTACATTTCACTGCACAGGGCAAGGTCTCAGAGCCTTGCTGTTACAGTGAGAGGGCACAAAGCTGATGATGTATGCAAAGAAGCTGAAGAGTGTGAATTCCCTCGACCTTCGAGTCCCAAAGCTGCATTACATACACATTCAGAAATTGCATGCTGTGTGCTCACCTCAAATTTGTTATTGTATCATTTTATCAATATCATTTTGCAAACCCATCTAGTGTTTAATGAACACAAAACACACCACATACAGATACCTACCATATGCGTAAACACCATGTTTATGCCCAAGCACCTCACACCAGGCTCAAACGAACGTTGCACACAGAAACACCCACATCAGAATGGCCATGCCACACACACGCCAAAACAGCCGGCCAAGCAGTCATACACACTTTGGGCACGATTCCGATATTGCTAGGAAAGCCCTCCGTACGACTCGGATCTGGAGGGCTTTCCGAGCGAAACGTGCTCCGGGAGTCCGAACTAGCGAGTACGATGCAGCCGTATGCTTACGGACTCGGTTCGCTCAGACTCCCATTGAACTCTATGGGAGCCATGTGTACAGACCATACACAAGCTCCCATAGCAAAAAGGGGTGGGTGGGGAAAAGCATACACCCTGTGGCAGGCACCCCATGGTGCCCGCCACACTGTGCATGTCTGGATCGGGGGGACCCTTGACATACCCCCGTGACAGATTCGGAGGGTCCCGGGTGAAGGGGGGCCTGCTACGGCCCCCGAAGTATGCTTCCGACAGCCGTTTCGTCTCGCTGAGACCGAGGCGAAGCGGCTGTTCGAATCGTGCATCGTACTCGCTCGGTCGTAATTTGGCTCCATAGCACGGCTCGATTCGGCTATGAACAAGTCGTATGGACAGGTTCGGGTCCCGGAAACGATTCTGTCAGCGCGTACGCAATCTTCGCATCGTACTTGGTTGTTCGGACCTGTGTACGATTCGGTCGTAAACAAGGGTTACGAATCGGATCCGGGAAAGCCAAATCCGATTCGGAGGCCTTCTGAACGACATCGGAATCAGGCCCTTAGTGTGTATAGTTCACTCCTCCTCCCTGAGCCACCCGCCCTAACCCTGCCCCACAGCAGCCAAAAATAAAATGATAATAACATTCAGTTATTATCATTTTATTTTTCCCTCTTTCACTGCTCTAAGAGCAGTGGGGCGGCGCTCCTCTGCCTTAGCGGAGGAGCCGCCACTGTTAACTTGTCTCGTGTCGAAATGACATAAACTAGTGAGGCCAACACACACTGAAGACACTTGCCTTGTGGAGAAGCAAAATGGATTAGAGAGGCAAAAACAGCACTGGGGACACTAGTCTCATAAAGAAGGGACCACCCTGCTTATTTTTGTGCAGAGTTTGTTTGATTTTCACAAAGTTGGACCTTCTCTGTGACGGCATGGACAAGCAAAAACAATGATGTTGTAAATCACCCATTGCAAAATGTCTAAATGGCTCTAATCTAATAACATCGCAAGTTGATTTGGTTGTGTGTTTTTTGGGACTTTTTCTGTGTTAGAAAGACGTTTGATAAGATTTTGTTTAATCTTTTTCTTATTCCCATCTGCCTATTAAATCTTTTTGCCCTTATCTCTGCATATTCATGCATTCCACATCATCGGTGAAAATGTTAATTCACATGGCATGTATGCTTTGTAAACCAACACATGAAAGAATGTTGACTGGGTTTTCTATTCCTTCTGGATTTGTTTCTGTTGAAATGGTTTTTACTGTTTCGGATCTCCGTGTTTGTGACACCACGGTTGACTCTACAAACACACAAAGCCCTAGATGATAAAGGCATACATTCTCTTAATGGAAGGAGGAGCTCATAGTAAATTCAGTTGTAGCTTAAGCATCAGTGTGCCAGTGACTTCCATTTTGCCCTCTCAAATGTCTGATAAAGCTTTTGTCGCTAACTGGCTTTATTTGGATGGTATTTTTCCAATCTGTTTCTTTAAAACTACATCAGATATAGAAATTACAGTGGGCAAACATAGTGTCACTGGTGCATTGATATGGTGTCACACTTGAAATGTGCTTCACCTAAAATGGGAGAGCTCCTCCTGTTGTTATGTCTCGCCTAGGCAGCACTTGCTCTGTCTCTTCGAGACATGCTGTATTTAGGTATAGACTTGAAGCTCCTCCCATTTTCCGCCCATCTTTTCAATTGGCTCCTGTTACTGTCCATTCTAAATGGTTGCTTTTTATTTGTGAATAGGCTTAGTATTCCTTCCTTAGTACCACCTTTTCTGCTTTTGTAACCTCCCATGAGAACCGGCCCTTTTACTTGTGTTGTTAATCAGTATGTTTCATTTGCAGTCTGTGAGCACTATTTTCTTAAATGATTTGCTCCTATTTCACGCAGGAAATGCTTTTCTGCGAGTGGAGGCAAGATGGCGGCCGATCAGTCGGCCGAGTGAGCAGACCATTCACCCTCTCCTGCTAAGACCTGCTCTGAAAGAGATTCTGAACACCGCAATTGAACCGGCAACCGGACTTATGTAACAGACATTGGAATAGACAGTGCCTGACTTCATTCACTATCTGTAGCCCTCAAAAAATGTCATACCTGGTTAGTGCGGATGCTCTGGAGATCGTGGTTTTATCTGTGGGGGGCTCCGCTTCCCTGCCGACTGGCGTCCCGTGTTCTTTTTTGTCCGGCTGCCTTGTCTATCTCACCGGGACTCACTGAGAAAGTTGCAGCGATGCCACCGAAGACATGCAGCAAGGGAACCAGGGGGCGCGGTATGCCTACCGGTCTGGACAATGCCGGGAAATCTGTCCCTGATGGAGTAGGCTCTGCGGCTGTTAACCTCCGATCCGGAGTGGAGATGTCTGGTTCAGGTGAGCAGCAGGATTCTGCCATGAATGGAGCCGCCACACGCGGCAGGCAAACTGTACCTGCGCTGTTCAAGGCTCAGTCCCTTAGGAGCAAAGTGGCGGGCAGTCCCGCTGGTGGTGCAGAGTCATCTCCCTCTGGGAAAATCAACATCGTCAATTTCACGGCGCAGGGGGAACCGGCGGTGCAGGTGGCTGTGACTCAGGATGTCAGAACTGTCGGTGTGAGTGCAGCAGCAGGAGGTAACTTGACTCGGGGGGGCTAGAGCTGGAGACAGCTGGTCTCCCCGATGCTGCCCCAGTGAGTTCTGTAATGGCTGATGTGGCTGCTGCTAGCTCTAATCAGTCAGGGGTCATTGAGAGGTCTCTTCCCTCTGCAGTAACAGACTGTTTAACCATAGCTCAGCAATCCCAATGCATTTTGGGAAATGGAGTCCATATATGTGATGCTCTTGAAATTGGGAGCGTGGAAACAGCTATACACAGCAATTTGGCTATCCAGCAAGTAGGCAACGAACTCACCTGCAGAGAGGAGGATGCTACCGATAATTTTTCTCTTTATCTGATCATTCGAGCTCTTCTGGGGATGATGGCCAGGATAAAGACTGGGCAGGGGAAGGGAGTGATACGAGCAGTCTACATTGGGAAGAAGAGAGCGATAGGTCTCTTCCTAATCCTGAAACTGTTAAGAAACTTCCCGTCCTCCCTACACTAGCCGAGCCACCCACTGACAGTATGATCTGGGATTATTCTTATTCGCCAAACTTGGGAGTGAAAGCAAACGATGGGAAGGTATCAGCAGAGTCCGGCAGCTTGTTTAACGCCAGTGAAGAAATCACACTCTCTACGATATATCAAGTGATTATGGCACATCGGGAGGAAACAAGGGCTGAGAGCTCTCGGACACAAGGTGCATGTAGAAAATTGCAAAATTCCATCCGTAGAGTTGCTAAGACTTGCACTGACTTCGCAACTAGAATCGGAGAGACGGAGACCAGGATTTCCCAATTGGAAGACGAGTTAAACACGCAGAAGAAGACTGAATCTATGCAATCTTTAAGAGATGATACTCTGCTGAAACTGACCGACCTGGAAAATCACGCAAGACGAAACAACCTGCGAATTTTGGGCATTCCTGAGGGAAAGGAAGGGTCGGACATCCGTCAATTTGTGATCGATCTCTTTGTGGAGGCCTTCCCTGACGCGCAGCAATGGGACTGGAAGACTCAAATTCAAAGGGCTCATCGTTTCCCTTTTAATCAGCGGAGAGTAGGAGGTCAATCTGATAATCGCCCACGCGCTATTCTGATCTCTCTGAACAATTTCTTGGCCAGGGAACTTTTATATGATCTTGCCAGACCGGACCGGAAAAGGTCAGGGAAGGGCTGCGAGTTCTTTGTTCGTCCTGACTTCTGTCAAAAGACAGTTGAAAAGCGCTGGCTTCTGCGGCAATTAATCTCGGAATTTCAGACAAAAGGGGCGCAGGCAAATCTTATTAATCCTGCAAAGCTGAAGGTGGTCTTTCAAGGGCGCACGCAGTACTTTCAGTCAGAAATTCAGGCCAAGGAATTTCTATTGTCACTGAACATGTCATCAAATTCCTTGGCCTGAATATCTTGTTTGGTGATCAGATGATAACTGACCTCTATTCTTGAACTTTAATGATTTCACGGACTTCTTATGTTGGGGTTCTTTCATTGGAGGTGGGGTTTTCCCATTTTTTTTTCTCTCTTTATTCTAAATCTTGGGTTGTTCATAATCGCTTTTCTTAAGTAGTTTACACAGAGTGAGTGTAACGGTCTAGCAATTGGAGGGGTGGTTGTGTTTGCTCATCATCACCAGGGACAGTTGGTCCCCATGCCTCGTGTGGAGGGGGTAGGGGGAGGGGGGGCTGTAGGGGGAGGGTTCCAATAGGGGGGGGTAGAGGGGTGGGGGGGCAGTGGGGGAGAGGGTGGGTGGCACACGAATATTCTGTTACGTGTATAGTTATGACAAATATAGCAATTTTGATAACAATCAACATCTAGATAACAAATTTTTTCTTGCAACTCCGTCTAGAAAGTTGGCTGCAAAATTCCTGTGTCATTTTTGGCTGTTAGCAGTATTCTGCAGGCATGGCAGTCAGTAATAAATATATTAGAATCTGTTCATTAAACTGCTGTGGCCTCAACGACAGGAAAAAGAGGGCTATATTAGAGAAACTTATTAGATATATGCGGATTGACGTTTTATGCCTTCAGGAAACTCACATTTGCTGGAATAATCGTAAGTGGCTAAAAGACTTGGGTCTTGATCTCTTAGCATGTACCCAGCAAACAACTAATACCCGAGGAGTAGCTATAATGGCAAGGTGTTAGAAATGGGATCTCTAGTTGGCAAGGGCTTGCACCTTTGTCCAAGTAGGGACCCTTCTTCCTAGTCTGGGTAAGGGTTGTTACACTCGTGAAGTAACCCCTGCTCACCCTCGTGGTAGCTTGGCATGAGCAGTCAGGCTTAATTCAGAGGCAGTGTGTAAAGCATTTGCACATAACCAACAGTAATACAGTGTAAGCACTACAAACGGACACCACACCAGTTTAGAAAAATAACCAATATTTTATATACTCAAGACAAGACCAATTACGACAAAAATCCACAATACTATACTTTACGAATGAATACTTGATACGGTAACTTCTTCTTTGCAGGAATAGCACAAAAGCAAAGTTCGTACGAGTCGGTAGCTCCGTCCGAGCCTACCGTGATGCTGAAAACCCCAGAGTCTAACAGTTCCAGCTGACCGCGTCGATACGGGTCAGCAGAGTCATGAACAGACTCGGTCACAGTACCTTTTCTCGTTGTGGCTGGTACGGTGTGTACGAGCCGGTCGGCGTTCGTCGCGGTTGCGGTGCAAGACGGAGCGATGCAAGGTGCGGTGTCCCTCGATGCGGTGCAGGCAGCGGCTCGATGAGCGTCGTGCAGACGGAGTCGGTGAGTCCAAGGCGTGCGATGCAGGGTGAGACGATGCTCGATGCGGTGCTGACAGGTTGCGATGCAGGCGACCTAGCCGGAGTGCGGGAGCTGGCGTCGGACAGCGGTGCGAGTCGGAGCGGTGCGTCGCAGACGTGCGAGCGGTGCCCCAAATGCGGTGCGGTCACGACTCTTGAGCCAGTTGCAGCGACCTCGTCGGTCGGGTCCGGTTGGTTCAGTGAAGCGATGCGATGCGAACTGCGGTGCCCACAGGTCACGGTGCAAGCAGCGGCTCGATGTTGGCGGCGTTGGACGTCGCCACGGTGAGACCAGGGTTGCGATGCGAAGCGGGGCGATGCGGTCTGCGGTGCAAACAGGTCACCGGCCAGGGATGGATTCGGTGGACGGAGTCGGTTGCGGTTCCCTTCCTCTGTGGCAACTGAAACAGCGTTCCAGAAGCGGTACCCAGAGGCTTGTGAAGTCTTTGCAGTCCCTGAGACTTCTTAACAGGAGGCCAGCTCGGTTTCTGGCCCTTGGAGATACTCAGCACAAGTTTGGAGAAAGTTCAGTCCAGTCCTTTCCCTGCCCAAGACAGAAGCAGCAACTGCAGGCCAACCCAACAAAGCAACAACACAGCAAAGGGGCAGTACTCCTCCTGGCAGCTCTTCCAGCTCTTCGTCTTGGCAGGTTCCTTGATTCCAGCGAGATCTAAATTCATGGGGTCAGGGCCCCAATATTTATATCCCAAATTCCTTTGTTCTCTGAAGGCAGAGAGGCCTTTGCCTAGTCCAAACCAGTTCTGGAGCACTTTGTTGACAAGTCTCCGTCCCTTCTTTCAGTGAGTAGGCCAGGGACATCAGACGCACCACAGGAGGTGGAGCCAGCATTGTGGAGGGAAGGCACTGTCCTATTCAGGGCCCAGGTGCGACCCCTCCCACCCATCTACATGTAGATCTTGCTATTCAGCCCTGTGCTGACTCACCCTGTCTCCCGGCATCCCCCAGCCCCTGTCACTCACACTCCAGACAAGGAATACACAATCTCGCAGAGGCAGGCTTGGATGGTTAGACAAGAAAATACCCACTTTCTAAAAGTGGTATTTTCAAACACAGAATGTTAAAACCAACCTTACTAAAAGCTGCATTTTATCATTCTGAGTCCAGGCATACTAAACTCGAATTTCTACCATGTTCCCGGGGTCAGTTAGGATTATAAGCTGTAATAATCAAAACTGCCCGTTCTGGCCTAGGGGAAACAGGTAGCCTTGCAATAGTGAAAAACGAACTAGGCTGTAATTCACTATCAGGACATGCCGCACACACCAGGGCATGTCCTACCTTTCGCGTACAACGCACCCTGCCCACAGGGGTACCTTGGGCCTACCTTAGGGGTGACTAACATGTAGCAAAGGGAAGGTTTAGGGACTTGCAAGTGTGTGCACTTGCCAAGTCGACTATGGCAGCCCCAGGCTGCGCACAGGCTCTGCGATGGCAGGCCCGAGTTACACTTTACGGGCTGTTTGCGTGGGTGGCACAATCCAGTGCTGCAGCCCACCAACAGCATTTGGTCTATAGGCCCTGGCACTCGCAGTGCACTTTACAAGGGACTGACACATAAACCAAATAGGCCAATCATGGAAACACCAATCCATAACACATTTTATACAGGAGCACTTGCACTTTCCCACTGGACCGCAGTGAGGAAAGTGCGCAGAATCATCACACCAGCAAAAACAGAGTCAAAACCGGGAGGTCAGAAAGCAAAAGTCAGGGAAACACGCCAAAAGATGCCAAGTCTAACACAAGGTATGGCATTTTAACGTGCAATCGCGTTAAGGAAGATAATTTAGGGAGATGGGTAATTCTAGAAGTAGTTATCAGGGGGACATTATACACTTTATGTTCTTTGTATGGTTCAAATCTGGATGACCCCATAAGTCTTGGCTTTTTAAATATCGAACTTGCTTTGTGGCCTTCTCTGATAGTTTTCTGCGGGGACTTTAATATTCACCTGAATGCCAAGTTTAATCTTCATAGTAAAGCTCCTTACTCTGGCAGGAAGGTTAAGACTTTTAAGGCGTTACAGGGGCTATGTCAGGAACATGGGTTGGTTGATATTTGGCAAAGACAACGGCCGGCGGAGTTAGGGTATACGTACTTCTCGGCCCCCCACAAAAAATTTGTACGTTTAGATTATTTTTTTGTGTCTAATTTAATAGTAGGTAGGATTGACTGCGAGCTCTTTCCTAGACTGATATCGGATCATAATCCGTTGGTAATCCAACTCCCAATTGGCAATTTGGTACAAACAATGGCAACTTGGACATTTGATAGAAAGCTACTACTTGATACGGAATATTGTACATATATGTCCAGTTGGATTGTTGAGTTTTTGGGAGGAATGAGGGCACTGCATCCGAGTTAATAGTCTGGGATACTTTTAAGGCTGCGGTGAGGGGGAAACTCTTAGTTTTTCTCTACATCAACAGAAGAAGATAAAAGAGAAAATTAATGACTGGGTAGATCAGCTTAGGGAGGCTGAGGAAGAGCTTATTCGGGTAATAAGGGATTTCCAGAAAATAGAGGAATGCCAAATAAGATTGCAGTTGTGAGAACTAAGATTCACCAATATTTTGGGGAGGATTTAGCCATTAAATTCAAGCAGCACCGGGCTGATATTTATGATTTCGGGGGGATTACAGGCAGATTATTAGCCAAGCGTATACAGCAAAGAGGGGTCTCTAATAGAATATGTCAAATCAAAGATCAACGCGGACAGATTCAAGTTCTCCCGGTTAAGGTTCTGGATGTTTTTCAGGATTTTTATCAGGGGTTGTATTCCACCGAGAAGGATGATTTAGTAAAGTCAGGCGAGGACTTTCTTCGCGATTATGTAACCTCTCAGATTACGTTGGAACAGAGGGATATGCTCTCCGCCCCGATTTCACCAGAGGAAATCGAATCTGCCATAACCTCACTAGCGACTGGTAAGGCTGCCGGTCCTGACGCACTACCCCTGGAATTTTTTCGCACATTCAGACAAACCCTTAACGCCCAGCTCGAATCTTTATTTTTAAGAGCTCAGAAGGGCCAGACTCCAGAATCATGGCATAAAACAACTATTGTAGTTTTTAAAAAAAAGGACAAGCCAGCACTCAGCCCATCATCTTACCGTCCTATCTCCTTAATATGCGCGGACAGCAAGATATATTCTAAAATATTAGCATTGAGGCTTGGCAGGGTTATTGCTCCCCTGGTGTCTATCCGTCAGCACGGCTTTATCCCTGGTCGTGATACGTCTGACCATGTCAGGCGGGCAATAGCCTTGTTTGACTGGGCCCAGGCTACAGGGTCGCCCCTGGGGATGATCCTGTTGGATGCAGAAAAAGCATTCGACAGGGTCTCCTGGGGGTTCCTCTGGCTGATGCTGAAGACCAAAGGGTTCCCTCAGGAATGTATCACAGCTATACAGGCCCTGTACATATCACCTGAGGCCCGTGTTCGGATCTCTGGACAAGAATCTAACTTACTTGTTATTAGTAGAGGAACTCGTCAAGGGGGTCCCTGCTCGCCGTTATTATTTTCAATTTACATCGATCCTTTACTCTATTAGTTGGATGTCAATCCACGGATTGAAACAGTAACGGTAAACGGGGTCTCGTATAAAACGCTAGCGTATGCTGACGACGTTGCCATTTTTACAACTAATATCAGGTCCGCTTTGCCAGCAGTGTATGACCTTACGAAACAATTCGGTTTTGTCTCCGGCTACAAATTAAACATTGATAAAACCCAGGTCTTACACTCGGACACTCTAAGACCTCATGAGATCCCGACCGTATCAGCAGCAACATATTTGGGTATAAGGATTACAGCTGCGGTCGAGCAGATACCTGAGATCAACATACAGCCGATTATAAAAAACACTGAGCAGACACTCGCAAGATTAGATCATTTTCATTTCTCATTGCACGGACGGTGCAACGTTATAAAAATGCTTATTTTTCCCAAATTTTTATATCTGTTCCGGACAATACCCTTAGAATTTCCAGCATCTTGTATCTCTAGAGCAGAAGGAGTTTGTACCAGATTTGTATGGGGTTATCATAAAGCTAGAAGGGCAATGAAATGGTTAATCCTTCCGAGATTAAGGGGGGGCTGGGGATTACCTTCTTTTAGGTTGAATCACTGGGTAACACTATTACAGCAAATGGGGATACTGCTGGTTGGGAGTAAGACTCTAGTCCCTGAACCGATCAGACCTACTATATACAAAGTTTTACTAGGGGAAGATGCCCAACATTGCCTAACCAGAGTTATTGAACCTAGTTATTATAAGAAAACAAAGTTTAAAATTATACAATCTGCATTTTGAATTTGGAAAAAAATGCGACATCGGCTCGGGATTTCGAATATAAATGCTTACACCCCTTTGTTTTCATATGGCCTGCTACCGCCAATATTTCAGGATCAGACAACCAGGAGTTGGGGGGCTTTAGGAATCAATGTTTTGGGAGATTTTTTTCTTGATGGTCAAATTTTTTCGTTTTCTGAATTACAAGCGAAATACGGGCTCCCTACTAGACATTTTTTTAAGTTCTTACAGATCAGAAGCTTTCTGGTCAAAACTATGGCACAGGGGATGGTCAATTTTGGCAAGATACCGTTGGTAGGCATTTTAGCGTCTAGGTCCAGGATCGGGAAAATTTATCAAACGCTGCTATCTGCTCTCCCTGATGATCTAGTAACTCAGAATGATAGATGGGACAGGAAACTTACACAGGAGGGCACGGACCTGGTGGCTTCCTTGGAATTTGCGAATCAGATTTTAATAACTGGCAGCCTGAGAGCTCAACATTACATGTCTGTCTTTGACCTATACTATACCCCTGGGAAGATTGCTAAGTGGTCTGGGTCTCGTGGGAACTCATGTAGCAGGTGCGGGACACTGGCCGCTGATACAATTCACATGTTCTTTTTGTGCCCCAAGCTTGCTAAATATTTACAAGACATAGAATTTTTCTTGACCCAGATCCTTGGCAAGACGATTTCATTAACCGCCGGCCTAGTAATCCTGGGGATAGATCAGACTCAGAACATAGAGGGATGGACTAGATTAGAAACTGGGCTAGTTTTCATTGCAATGGCCATTTTAAGATCCAATATTACATCTCAATGGATCAGTCCCGATCCTCCCACGTTTATAAATTGGAGGGCTAGGTTGCTAGCTATATACAGCATGGAGATAGCAGTGTATAGGCTTAAAGGCCGTAGGAGACAAGATAGGGGCAAGAAGCTATGGGCCCCAGTAACCAATTGGATTGGTTGAATAAAGCTGTTGTTTTTCTGTCCTTTTTCAATCACATTTGGATTATACTTTTTGCTAGTTTATTAATGGATGAAGTTCAGCTAATATGAAATGTCGACCTTACTCATAGAGCTAAGGAAAAAAAAAAATCCCCTTTTTTTCCCTTTTTTTTTTTTTCTCTTTTTATTCTTTTCTTTTTTTTCCTTTCTGTCCTAAGAATTGCTTGTCTAGTAATGAGTCCGGTGTATGAAGTCTCATAACAACTGTTACTGTAACTTTAAAATGAAAAAAAAAAAAAAAAAAGGAAATGCTTTTCTGCAACGGTGCCGGCTTTTCCACTCTTTATTAACTGTCTGCTCCACATCGCCGTCCTGCCTCTTGGCACCATGCTGTAGGTTTCAGCACGGCACCCGCTTTTATATTTTTATTAGTAATGGCAGCCGCGCGTCATATTATATTTATTTGCAAAATGCACGCTTGCCCCACTACAGCGCTTCACTTTTTTGTTTCCGATGGCAGCCGTGTGTGATGTTTATAAAATGCACGGCTCACCCAACTAAGGTTGTGTTGGTCCCAGTTACATGAAATGCAGCAACTCCATTTTATCAACAGTTCTGCGGTCTCCATGTTCAGAAGACCCGAAGAGCCCGCGGCAGGTCGACGCCATGCGCAACCGCATCGTCACCCACAGCGGACATCTTCCACTATAACAAGGCTTTGGCTTGTTTTCCCTTGAGAAGCACAAACTCGTGTCTGCACTTCTGTAAGTATACCCTAGACTCCCTTAGTTGTTGGTCGTGATGTCCTTTTTTCCTACATGTAAACGCTGTCCGATTGCAAGCAGCTACATCTTTAAGTTGGATTTTACAGTAACTGATTTCAAAGTGTAACATGTTTAAGGCACCGATGATGAGCACTTACTTTGAAAAAACCTGAATCAGGGTGCTGCAAGAGGTGTGCTCATTCAAACACGTTTTAGAACAACATAAAATTTCTTTGCAATACTAGAAATCTGCAAAATTGTTTTTTAAATGACAATGAAGATTCTAACCCAGCGATATACGATATCAACAGTGAATGACCAATGGTGATAGATACTTTGGACCTGGAGATGTGGGCTATAAGCTTGATTTGTGCACTAGAGCAAAACATTTTATTTCTTGCCTAATCGCTCCTTATGCCTGTGCTACTACTCTCTAATTACGCTTTCTCATAATTTCCTTATTTCTGCAATACAGTCTCCACTTGTCCACACAAGCACAATTCTGTGTACAGCACCTCATTTTTGAGATGCTCCTGCTGCAATAAAAAGTGTTTAATGTACAGCGTCTCGCTGCTTCTAAAAATAATGCCTGAGCATCATCAAACATCAAAAAATATATCCAGAGATAGCACTTCATTTTGCTGATGGGTAGTACTGAGATACTGGAAATGGGGAATGATGGATAAAATCAGTCAGGGACAGGATGTGTCCCACTTGATCAGCCTCTATTACTGCCAACGTTGCTTCTTGTAAGCAAGGACTATAAGTACAAAGTGCATGTTTACGCACTGCTTGCAGTTTTTCAAAAAGCATAAATAAAAGGCATTGTCATTTACAATGCCAATAGCTCAAACTCTAGCAATCGCGAGACCTATTGCATTGCAAATGCTTGTTTTTCACAATGTGTTCAACGCAATAGACTTCTGAGTGATTGGTTTCTCTTTTACTATGTCTCTTACCCATGTCTGGACTAAGCTGTACTCATCTGAATAACTCTTTTAAAAGCAAACCTGTTGTCGGATGCTGATTTCACTCTATTCCAGATGGGCTTACATGGTATTTTATTAATTTTAAAAAATGTATAGTTTGCCTGGAATGGTAATCTTTTTTTTTAATAAACTCTTTTTATTCATTATTTGTGTTTTTGTTGAGCAAGTCTGTTGCCATGGTCACATATAACAACAAAGCTCAATTACACAATTGCTATATAATCATTAACGCGAGAGGAGTTGACCTAACGGCTAGGGCGGTCGACCTCGAATCTGGGGAACCGGGTTCGAGTCTCGGAAATGACGCTGAACATCCTGTGATTCTGGGCAAATCACTTAATCTCCCCATGCCTAACAAAAAATGAATGTGTCCTCATGTAACGCAACTGGTGCTATGTAAAGCGCTCTGATACCCGATACCTTAGGGTCAAGTTCGCGCGATATAAAACTCTGTAAAAAAACACAAAAAAAACGATACATCAAATGCTACAGTAACTCAATGTGCACATTCTCTTCAGGGACATCTTAAGAATTTTGGGGGCCCTGGGCCAAACATATTAAGGGGGCCACTGATCAGAACAGCTTTGAATTTATGATCCATTTTCAGCTCTATCATGCCCTCTTTGGCCACGTCACTGATAGTGCACAGGCACACTCGTCCAAATTCTAAATGTGTGTACATCTAATATTCAGGGATAATCACATGATTTCACAGCAACAGTTTACTAATATTACTGCAAATAATCTCTGTGACACCCCTCCCATTTCTCATATGTGAGGTTATGTTTCGATCTAAATTAAACTTTTTTATGGATGTGGCATGAAACATAAACACAGAATTTCTCTACAAAATGTCTATAATACACTGTCACACATCAACCACTTTAAAAATAAACTAAATGTAAACTGTATTTAAAACACCCTGTTTAAGAATTATTAACGGTTATCAAGGCAAAACTCTCTTTAGAACAGACCTGCCTCCAAAAGGGCTCCTAGAGAGACTGGGGCCCTGGGCCAGAGCCCTCTTTGCTCATGCCTTAAAAAGTCTCTGGTCATCTTTGGTTCCAGCAGGCCGCAAGGATTCGGGCCTCCCCTTCCCATCTCCCAGTCTCATCCCTATCCCCACTCTTAGCTAGTGCTATACATTTTGTATCATGTGTCCTCAACAGTGGCGTAGCTAGGCACTTTGCCTCCCATGGCTGTCCCTGCCTATGCTGCACCGAGGCCGCTCTGAGGAGCGGGGGGATGCTGGCGATGATTACTGCATTTGCAGCCCCTGCGGCAAACTCATGTAAGACAGGGGGCGATGCCGCCGCCCCAAAAACTCGTGCCGCCCGGGGCGCACCGCCCCCCCCCACCCTTGTTACGCCACTGGTCCTCAACCATGTAAACATCCAAACCCCCAGTGCACGTGATATAGGCCCTTGTTCCCTACCTTTCATTCCCTATCTGCACCCCCTAGGACCCTCAAGATTGCCCCCCCCCTCGTCCTAAAATTCTTGTTTTTTACTTCCTGACTTGGCCTCTTTCCTATTTTGCTGGTTCCATGACTTTCCCTGAATACAGACATTTTAAAGGGCAAAGTATAATGCCACTGTTGGATTGATGTGTTTCATTTGGAAAGCTCCCTAATTAAAACATAAGCTTACCCAACGTTGTTCCTTTTGTTTTGCATAATTTATACAGCACTCAGATCCTGAGCAGCCTGGTCGTCCATTGGCTTCTAAGAGTATATTTTCGCAACTCAAACTAACAGGCTTCAACTTTTACATTTTATCTTGAAGGAAGCCATTAATTAACCCAAGATGTCTTTGGGTTGCACAAATCCAGTCCCTGTCAATGAAATGCTGCATTTTTGCCAGCAATTATTTCTCTAGGGGACAACTAAGGATGTGTTGTTCTGGGCCTATTAGAAAATCCTACTTTTAGAATCCCCTTCATAATTAATAGAGTGTGTATTCCCAAGACATATTACTGCAGAGATTTAACATTTTTGATTATTAATTCCAGGAATGTCTTGTATGTAGGATTTTGCAAGCTTGTTTTAATAATGAATAGGGTTTTTGTTCAATGTTTAATCAACAAAGACGTCTGTATAGGGGCAAATTTGTGACCACACCGTATCACTCATAATAGATCCCAGTAATGTAACATTGGGCAAATATAAACAATAGTACTGTTGTCAAGAGTGAATATACATGATCATTACAAAAAGAGAATTGGCAGGCTGTAAAAAAGTAAAATATGTTTGCAAATATTTAAAACATCACGCACGCTTAGTCTATATTTTACCTATATTCCTTAAAAAGAAAAGAAACATTAATTAAACATAATGGGCCCAATTATGATGCCGGTCGGACAAGCGCACGACCGGCATCGCTTCGGTAAAGGGACCGGCTGACAGGTACTCGGTGGTCCCAACCGCCAAATTAGGATCCGACTGCAGTGGAGGCGGTCGGAAACATACCTCTTTGCATTGCATTGAGGCTTGTTTTTAAACATCCCTGCACCCTGTGGCAGGCACCATGCGGTGCCTGCCACACGCTGCAGGGATGTTTAAGGGGCACAACAGTTGCCCCCCAGGGCCCATAGCGGAGCGCCATGGGGGACAGGGGCCCTACTAGGAGCCCCAAAAAAGCCTTTGCGCCAGACTTTTCACGTCGGATGAACCAACATGAAATGGCTGGCGGAAAGGTGGATCGTAATCCCCACTGCGGTGCCTGAGAAGGCACCACCTCCATTGTGGGGAATGCAATCCGACCGACCGCCAAATGGGCTCCTTGAACACATCCGAAGCTGTTGGTCGGTCCCTCAAGCAATGCGGTCTGACCAACCGCATCGTAATGTGGTGATCTGACCGCAGACATATATGTTGGTGCGACCGACGGTGTGTTGGTGTCAGTCCCACCGACATTGTAATAAGGCCCATTATTACTAAATAGGGCTACACAGCAGGTGGAGTCCAGGGATTAGAGTTCTGAAAATTGCTGCAGAAGAGAGAACCTGAGCCATGGACTAGGCTCAGCAATGACGTAAACGTCCTGCGACACAAAAAGCAGCTTAAGTCTGCCAATGAATGCGTAAACAAACAAAGCAATCAGATTGTATAGGGTCATCCATGTAGATACTACAATAGTTCAGGAAGCCCCAGTGTTTCCAATACATAGTTTTAAAAAAATGTAAGGCAAACTCTCACCCACCAACCTAGGTTGCATGCTTTATCATAGGGTTACATCATTGGTCCGGATTTATTATAGGGACAAATGGACTCTCTGTATTGAGGGGTGCCTTTTAGGTCGAGCCTAGTGCAGCACGCATGCGCTGCTCTGCGAGGCTTCCTGTGTCTACTCTGTGTGGGTCTGACTCCTCCCACGCATTGGATTGGCTTTTGCGTGTGTCTTTTTACAATAAAATCCTGCAAATGGCTAAAGGTGGGTGCATGTCCCACCTCTTCTGAAAGGTTCACTCCCACGGCGTTTTGCCGCGGGAGCGAGCAGCGTCGCGCAGGGCGGCAGCTGCAGTGCCTCCTTGTCTCCGTGTATGTGCTACATTAGGTGATACATACTCCAGGCACAGGCTGTTTTCACAACTGAGATGTGCTTTTAGGTGATACATACTCCAGGCGCAGGCTGTTTTCACAACTGAGATGTGCTTTGTGGAGAATTGTCTGGGATCTCCGTTCGGATCAGTAAACTTTGTTTTTCGAAGATGGTGAGTATAGGGGTTCCATAAATTAATACAACCCCTTGAAAGTCTTGTTTTGAGCTCTCGGTTTCTTTTGTGACCACACAGCTGCAGGACTGCGGAGTCAGCCCCCCCCCCCACTAGCAACCTCCCCTTCCCCCACCCCCATGGTAACAGGCAGACCCCCTGTGCCAGTGTTCGGCGATAGATTAAAAACGAAGGGGAACCGGACATGGCCAACAATGGGGCGCAGCTTGAGGCCAACTTCTTTTGTTAACAGAGACTACTAGAAAGCTGGTCTGTAAACCCAGCAAGGCGGGAAGAATCTTTCAAAGTGGTCTTGGGTTGTCGAGGTCTGCTTGTTTGTGCTGTGAGACAGTAAAACCCGCTCATATAAATAATAAAAATCAGTGCAGTGTTCAACAATCTATGCTAGTTAAGTTGGCACAAAATAACCTATTTGTATATAGCGCTTTATAATGCACGTCTGCTGTTTTGAAGCGTTATAATCAAGTGTTACTAGTTTGGGACCTGAGCCTGCAGTGCTGGAACACAGCTTCAGTGAGCGTGGGCTGTCTTGTGCGCCCTTCACCCATGTCCTGGAGAGCGCCTTCTGCATGTCCCGTTGAACACTCGCTCGATGCATCGTCATCTTTTCCAGTCCTCTCACTCTGGGGATCCAGGCCACGGTTTACCAGCCCCCTCAAGTGGGACGAGCACTTTCGGAGTGGACAGTGACTGTCCACAGCCCGGGTGCTGCTTGCGAACCTACATAGAGTGCAGCGCCTCGGAGCCCCTTTTCTTCCCACTTCCAAACAACTTTCTGAAAAGTCTAAAATGTGTCACCCATTTCCTGATAAACAATACTAAATTAAACTTGAACAGGGTAGCACAACAGTTGAAATATGTCATGATCAAGTTTAATATAATTTAGTATTGTTTGGCATCACAGAGGGCATGCATTATTGTAATTGTAATTGCATTTATATAGCGCTTACTACCCCTGACGAGGCGTCGAAGCGCCTTTTGGCAATTATCAGGAAATGGTTAATAAAAATTCAAATTTGTTCCGTACAGATGCCCCCAAAATGTCTTGATCGAGGCCCCCAAAGACCCTAAGATGACACTACTGCCACCGCCTTTCATGCTTGTTCCAGCAGGCATCATGTCTGACAATATGTGCCATCCCAGCTCTGATTATGACTCCCTTTGGGGTGAACTATCTGCATGAAAGGGTGTAGGGACCTCGGTGTAGGTGTGGTGGGCGCATTTTAGTGTTTTGGGGAGAACGAGAACTGTTTTCTAGCAACAGGGACTGATTATATCAGCTAACACCAATCAATACTCATTCATACCTTCAACATTCATAAAACTGGGAGATATAACCATATGCCCAGGACTAACACTACAAACAACAAATTTATAGAAAAAATATATCAATTTATTAAAAAGTACATTAATCTCAAGGTATATCAATCTGCAAGTGTACCATTATTTCGAATGACATAAAAAAGTCACAGAAATTACAATATATCTAGGTCAACATATCAGAGAAAAATACAATTTCATAAGGAACAAAATCACAAGTTAAAAAAGACGAGAGTACATACAACAGACAAAGAAATATGTCATTAAAACTATACACATCCGTTTCTTAAGAATGGCGTCAACGCGTTTCGATGGAGATATTTATAATACCATCTTTTTCAAGACAAGAAGGACATCGGACCGCTGACGTGACGCTGCCGTCTGTTACTAAACCCCAATTGGAAAAGGGAGTTCTCTGGCGGGTGTAACCAACCTACAAGTTCGAACCGTACATCATAGTCCACGCAAAGCAGAACGGTGATAACCAGTATACCTACTTGAGCCTCAGGCTTATTATTACAACCTTGGGCTGTTAGAAGCATCGTATAAGGGATATACCGATATACAATTCAAATTCGGTTACCAACGAGGAGAAGGGAGACAACCGTCCCAACCTTCCATTTTTATTATACGATCCATCTACTATTAAGAAGAGGTGTTTTAAAGGGTTCCAGCAGGAACTAGTTAGGCTTGAAGAGTATAAACATTTCTTGTCTTGAAAAAGATGGTATTATAAATATCTCCATCGAAACGCGTCGACGCCATTCTTAAGAAACACAATCCGTGAAGAGACTGGGGCTTTTGAGTACTTTACATCAGGATAGTACCAAGCGCCAGCTGGCAATATTCAGTTAAAACGGATGTGTATAGTTTTAATGACATATTTCTTTGTCTGTTGTATGTACTCTCGTCTTTTTTAACTTGTGATTTTGTTCCTTATGAAATTGTATTTTTCTCTGATATGTTGACCTAGATATATTGTAATTTCTGTGACTTTTTTATGTCATTCGAAATAATGGTACACTTGCAGATTGATATACCTTGAGATTAATGTACTTTTTAATAAATTGATATATTTTTTCTATAAGTTTGTTGTTTGTAGTGTTAGTCCTGGGCATATGGTTATATCTCCCAGTTTTATGAATGTTGAAGGTATGAATGAGTATTGATTGGTGTTAGCTGATATAATCAGTCCCTGTTGCTATGAGCACTGGCTTTAAGTCCAAAGGAGCACCTTTTAGTTTATACTGTTGTATAGCACCCTACTCCTTTGGTTTATAAGGGGTCCCTCTCATTTTTGGATAGAATTAAATAAAGGGACTGCTCAGATTTATTGGGGCGCTTCTCCCCAAGGTTTGGTTGCGGGGGCACCTGGAATCTCCCCAAGGTGGCAGCAAGTGGCTTGTGATGGTCACCGGAGCCCCAGACAGCATTGTAGGAAGAGACAATGTGTATGTGTTACTATGTATGTGTTACTGTTGTCGAAAGTACATGTAGTCAAATGCTACTATTTCAAGGTTAATCAAAAACGGTTTTGTGTTTCAGAGTTTAAGAAAAGCAGGTGCTGTGAATTTTATAATAATAATGTTATCAACGAAATACAAACTCCACGTGCCGTGCTACAGACAGAACTGCCTCCTGGTGGTTAACTAATAGCTGTAGTTAATATCTTAGTTTGTGGTACTCATTTTATCTGCTCACATAGATGAAAGTAGGACGGACTCATTCGAACACGTGTTGCCCTGGTAACACTGAAAGCTCTGGAGCAGTCGTTCAACCCGAAGAGCTGTCTTACCCTCGCAGGACAATGCCCATCGCCAGAAACAATGTTAGAAGTTGTATGTAACTTGCTGAGTATATAGCGCTGTATGCCATAGCTTGGCTTCCGAGCGCTGTGGCTAACAAGACATATTTATTTGTAGGCATGACCGAAGATGATTATTTTTATGAATGTACAGTAGAAAAGGCTCCTCTGTGACTGAAAAGTGGGATCAGTTTGCAGAAACAGAATCGGCTGGCCAAGCCGCTGGGTGAGCGTCCAGGGCTTGCGGCCCACATGGAAGGTGAGGTTGATGAGTACCCAGAGGGGCCCTGCAGCATAGGGGGAGCCTGAGGTGATTATATTCTGTGTCCTTGGCACTGAGGCCTGGAGCGGCCCCATCCCAGTGATGTTTTGCCTTTGTTTCTTGTGCCCCAATTCCTACATTCTACAAACACTTCAAGTACCAGAATGCAATGCAAGATGAATGTGTCACACGTGGCATGGAACTGAGTGAGATCTCTGCATGAACAGAATTATCGCCTGTTCGGATACTCAAAGTACTCACTCACTCAAAATTATTAATGTACCCACTCGCCCAAAATGTTACCGTTCACAGGCCATGAGTATACATTTATCACTCAGTACACAGCCCTGAGTTTCAGCCCCAGGGAGTAGAGTGTTTCTGGCGTACCATGTGTTGGGCACTTTATGGTGACTTGGTACCCTGTGTGCTGGTGTTGGCCTGATCAGCCGAGCATATGTTCTGAATCAACAGTGTCACTCTGAAGTCTTGCATCTGGGGGGAAGCGTGTAAACATGCCTAATGAGGCCAGATAAGGACCCATCAGTCTGTGCACCCCTGTTCGTGTACACCAGAGGTCTGCCCAGGCTCCAGAGCAGCCTTTGTAATCACACTGTAGGGGAGAGTTTAAAGATGACTCGTGTGTGTGTGGGGGTAGGGCACACTATCACCCTGTGACCCCAGCTATACTGGCTAGTTCTCTCCTTTTAAAGGAGCCACCCTCATCTTCAATTAAAATATTGCCGTATTGTGTCATTTCATGGTTATATTCCCAAAGCATCTCTTACTCCCGGGCTTACCCGATCGCCTTTTATTTGTCACCGGTGACTCTCTCTCCCATCCTCACCCTCAACCCACATTTCCTTTCTGCCCCTCTGTAGTGCTTTGACACAACTTTGGGGCGTTTAAGCAGTGCACAATTCTCTCTCGCTGTTACACCTCATACTCCGCAGCCAGACTTCATCTCATGAGCCCTTACGCTGAAGTTGCCCCTCTGCTGGCAGTGCTTTTTTTGTAAAAGAATTCATGCCTTAAGTTGTCTTCAGAAGCACACGTGCGGCGCTATCTAATGTCAAGGTGCCAAATGCGGGGCTGTGTAGCTTTGATTCCAACTCATGCCTCTTTCATCCACCACCAGACATTCCCTGCCCCTCCATCTCACTCTTTCAGGTTCTTTTTCACCCCTGCTTTCTTTCTCTGTCACTGTTTTTCCTTCTTTCACTTTCTCCTTCTTTCCCCCTTTATGTTTTTAGGTCGAGCCTAGCGCAGCGCGCATGCGTTCCTCTGCGAGGCTTCTTGTGTCTACTCTGTGTGGGTCTGACTCCTCCCACGCATTGGATTGGCTTTTGCGTGTGTCTTTTTACAATCAAAGCCTGCAAATGGCTAAAGGTGGGTGCCTGTCCCACCTCTTCTGAAAGGTTCACTCCCACAGCGTTTTGCCGCAGGAGCAAGCAGTGGCGCGCAGGGCGGCAGCTGCAGTGCCTCCTTATCTCCGTGTGCCCGCCCCCACCACTCCTCTTTGTGACCCTGTGCCATCTTTGCCCACCTGCACCTCTCCCCCTTGTCTCCCTTTACCCGCCCCCACCACTCCTCTTTGTGGCCCTGTGCCGTTTTGCTCGACAAGTCTTACGCTTTGGGGGCCGATCCTGTTTGAGCATAGTGGCCGTGACTAGCTTTACTTTTAGCTCCTCAGTGGTGCATTTCATCCTCAGCTCCTCCCCAATTACTTCCCCTCACGGTCTTCCACTACTCTCCGAAACTATTTCTTCCTCAGCCCCGCCCCATTTCGACTGGAGTTTAATTTAATTTTGCATTTGAAAAAATAGTCTCGAGGATGGGTTAAATGCCAGGCTCTGGTTGCGAGTGGCAAGGCCAGGGAAGGCAGGTACCACGGGAGGCTTCCTTGATGCCTGGTATACTGCTGGCTCACGTGGCACTTTCAGGGTGGTGTGGGCAGCTCTGCAGAGGAAAGGGAGCTCTGCAGACAGCAAAACCAGCCTCCGTACTTTGAGCTGAGAGCGTGCCATAATTTATTCTCAGCTCTAAACGTGTTTATTGAAAATGTAGGGCAGCCTCTTACTGCCCTGCATTGCCATTCTCTTTGTAAACAACATGGAGTGCTGGACTGAAGCAGCCCATATGACCGCACTTCAGGGTGCCGCAGTCTCCTCCATTGCACCCCTGTCCTGACGGTGGTTTCTCCTCTTACTCTTGAACTACTATGTAAAGCACTGCATTGCATGATGCCCTTATACTCTGTACCGCTGCTTGCCTGTGGCTCTGTTAGTGCTACTTATCTATTACATTCTCCACATATTAGTTAAAATGCTATACTACCCCTGGCTGCTTCTGTTTACAGGCAAGTCCTGCTATACTTGGTGGGCACGTCCAGCAGGTCTCCCTTCCCCCACCGCTCCCTCTGCAAATATTAAACAAACAGCAGGGAGGGGGGTGTTTCGAGGGTCAGCTAATTTATTTAAGGTCTGGGGTTATCTTTTAAATGTCGTGTTTCAAAAACATGCAGGGCCATCTCCGTTGGGGATGTTTCATTTCTCTGATACAAACAAGTTTTTTCTGTTTCTAGAAGAGGTATCCACGTCTTGTTTTTTTTATGTCGGCCTGGGGCAGCTGCCACAGGATGGAACAGAGAAGGTAAACAACTTTTTCAAGGTTTGCTGGGAGGCTCGTGGTTTTGCCTGAGCCCTTCTTCCGTAATTTGTACCTTCTTTCCTCTGCTGTCCATTGTTAGATTTGAAATATTATTCTCGTGATGCACACACTTGAAATGCTCCCTTTGCAATGCTTAGACTCTATTGCGTATTAAGTTAGCATTCGTGGTGCCATCTTGTTTTGTAACCGAGATCGAGCTTCTGTCTCATAACGCTTGCCTCAGCAGAAAGGCTGCCTCCGCGCCTCCAGCTTGTGCTTCTCAAGGTTGAAGCTTCGTTACACTAATGAATATACTATCCATTGTTGCATACCTTTGCTGTTAGATAGACCCGTTCCCACATCTTAGAATGGTAGGCACCGGCCGAGCAGCCTTGGGGTCGAGATAGCATATACCCAGCCCTGTGCCATGGCTCATCCTTGTTTGCCTCCTTTGTCCACCATGGCCTGAGCTGGAAAATTCCAGTTTGGGAGGGATTTTAGAGGTGTTGGAAATTTATATTTTGTGTTACCGTGTGAACGGGGGCCAGTCCCTCGGCAGTCATCTCAGGAAACTGATCAGACTGGGCTCCGCTGCAGCGTATCAGTAATAAACTAATTGGTTTGTATTCTCTACTGTCTGACCGACTCTTCATTTATTGGGAAGGCAGAGAGGTGGTCGTGAGTGACCCGGGTGACCCTAATCGGGTCACTTGCTTCATTTGGCGCCCGAACAGGGACTCCATCGGGTGTCCCATCCTCGCCCGCAACCGGGTGTGGGGGACGGGGCCACATCAGGACGGACGGGCGGATCGGGGTTCCCCACATGACCGAGCTTAGTTCTCGCAGCTGTCTGATCGGACGGCGCCTCGTCTTGTGGTCATCCCGGCTGGGGTCCTAAAAGGCGAAACCCTTGCAGTTGGCCGTTTGGTCCGAAGAGTCGGCAGTGGAGAATAACTTTGTTCGACCTGTGTGCACCAGGTGAGTTTGTCTTGATTCTTGGTAAATATGGCGCCGTCTTGAATAATTTCGGATATGGTCTGGAGACCATTTCTTGGTTTGTTTGTGAGCTTGATAGGTCTGCGGACCGCTTTGGAAATACAGGGTGTCTGAGGACCCTCTGCCAGGTGACTTGGTAATTAGGCTTTTTCAGGAAAATGCCTGGGGTTTGACTAGTGTTTGGGACTTGTGATGTGGAGCCTGATTTGAAAGTTGATGCAGTCTGAGGACTGGTTTTTGGTCTTTGAGCGTTCGATACGGTCCGGGGACGGACCTGTGGGGAAGAATTGGTAAGTCATTTGTCGGGCACAAGTAGCGAATTTTCTTTTCCTCTTTGTTCTTGAAGATGCCCTGTTTTAGCAAGGTTTGCTGTATGGGATGCCGCTGTTGTTCTGCTGATGCTTGATTGGAAGAGAGGCAGCCTGCGCCTCCAGAAGGCACCCCGAACTTCGACATGTATGTGAAGCATGGCCTTGGCCCTATTATGTTTAGTACTCTATGGCACAAATATACGAGGGACAACGCCTAGTTACAGTGGCCTTTGACAGGTACCTTTGATGAACAGAAATTGAACTTCTTGCCGGATAAATTGTTTGCAAAAAGAAGTAGGCAGTTCATGTTTGACAATCTTCAGGTATGGCAAACGGAGGCTAAGCAAAGACGTATAAGAGCGGAGAAGGAGGCCCGGAGGGGGAAGACACAGACAGTAATGCAAAAGGCTATAGCGTACGAGAGAGAGAAGATAGAGAAGGGTATAGAGTGTGCTGACCGGAAGTTTCGATTGCTATGTGACAAGTCTTATGTTACACGTGAAGAAGGCGATCCCTTTGTGGAGGATCTGTTAGATGTACGGCCACCACCTCCTTATGCCCTGCAGAGGATATATACAGCAGCCCCGCCAATCCAACACCTCGCCTCCCATGCTCCCGCCTCTGGTTCCCCTGCCCCTGACTCGGCCACTTCAGATGGAGCACCCCTTGTTTCCTCTTCGGCTCCATCGGCAGAGGCTGCAGCGACTACAGGCCGATCTACTGTACCCATTACCTCCAGTTCTTCTCTACCCCTCTCGCTTACACCCACCACACAGACATTGGTGTCTCTAGTTCCCGTAACACCCGCAAGTGTGTCCTCCCCTCACTCCATTTCCTCGCCCTTGTTGTACCCTGGGACACCGGTGCGGGGACTGGATGATGGGGAGTGGGCGGCTGCTAAGGAAAGAATGGGGCGAGCGTTGATTCGGTCTGATGTGGGTGATGCAGAGAGGAAGATGGTGGCTGACCAGGCCTCCCAGTGGGCCCGGAATCCGATTTACAGTGTGGAGGATGTGTGGAGTGTACTGAAAGATTACGAGCCGTTTGTGCAACAGCATGCCCTCAAGCATATGTCGGCTACTCTGATTGGGCTGTGGGAGCAGTGTTTTAATGGTGTTGCCCCCTCAAATTATTTATGATATTCGGAACAGTGTGTATGCAGCTGGCATGGCCCCTAATGACGTTTTTAGTAATGTTGCCACGCTGATTGGATACCGAGGCAGGTTGATCCAAAAGAGCCCGACTGCAGTGTCTCAGTTCCCGATGAGGGAAGTGCATCCCATCTACCACCCCGAAATACCAGAGCTTCGAAATGGGCAGGACCAAGTCATCAGGCAGCATGTAGAGGCCCGTTTCGAGGAAAGGTGGGTTTATACTCCTTGGAAAAGGAGTGAGGTTTTATCTCTTAAGACTCAGTTGCCCGACCCTAGGAAAAATCCGACTGCTTATTACAAAGAGTTGACAGAGGCTGCGTCATCGACAGTGATGACGTTGGCAGACATCGAGATGTTTTTCTGTTTGCTGGTGCCAGTTGATATTTGGCAGCAGGTGCATACGCATGGAGAAGTGTGGCTCAATGGTTAGAGCGGCAGACCCTGATGCAGAGATCTGGCCCGGGACCAGGGTTCAATTCCCGCCTCGGCGGGTCTTGGGCTCAATTTCCTCGGACCTGATAATTCTCGCCTCGGTGCCTATTCTAATCATGGGTCCCACTCTGCAACTCTGGGCAATAGCTTGCTTAATCTCCACAACGGCCCCAACAGCGCTGGGATGCCTGGCTTCACCCTGGGGGTGCCCAGGAGTGGACATTTCACAGGGAAAAGCCAGGAAGGGTTCCACAGCGGTATGCGTACAGCGCCTGGACACCCCTTTGGGGGTATGGGTGCGCTTTACAAGTACAAATTTCATTTCATACGCAGGACCACGTAGTGGAGTTGGGTGGCACTTGGGGTGAGATCAGGGCATGGGACAAAGAGAGGAAGCCTGGCGAGAAGCCTAAGGCTGAGATACTAGCTCTGCCGGGCCGAATAATTATGTATATGCACTCATTGATCCCACCTAGAAGAGTAGATTGAGATAAGTTAACAGCATGTCGCCAGAAGAAAGATGAAAGTGTGTCCGACTTTTTCACTAGGTTTGAAGGGGTGTTTTTGGATTTCAGTGGACAGGATTTGTCGATGGAGGGAGGTGTCCGGCTGTTTGTTAACAGGTTTGTTACAAACCTGCTTCCTGAGATCGCAACTCGGTTGCAGGCTTCGGAGAGCACTTGGACTACCTCCTCTCCATCGGTGATATTAAGTATGGCACAGTATTTTGAGCACAGAGAGAACGAAGAGAAGGAGAAGGTGGAGAAGACGAATAAGGAGCTGAAAACGAAGGTGTTGATGCAACAGGTGTCCCGGGGGAACGGTAGAGGACGGGGCATTGGTCCGGCCCGGCAGCTGCCCCGCACTGGCAGGAATACTACGCCCGTGGGGCCGAACCAGTGCGCCTATTGTAAGGAGGAGGGGCACTGGCGTAGTGAGTGTCCGACGCAGTTGCAAAGGGTTGAAGCACGAGGGGACGGGGGTCCAGGGGAAGGGGCTGGGGAGCAGGTGGCAACGACGCAGGCCGGGGAGGTGAGGAGCAGCCAGGTCGGTCTGATCAGAACTATTTTGATGATCCAAGTGGGTGACAGTATTACCATGACGATTATGATTTGGATGCAGTGACGTGACTTACACATGGCTAGGACAGCCAAGGCCAGGGTGGGGGATCAGTTCAGATTTCTGTGGATCAGCGGGGACCCTATGTTACTGCTGATCTGCAGGGCTCAGCGAAGAAATTCTTGGTGGACACAGGCACAATGAAAAGCTTTGTTTCTCGTTCACTGGTCCCCGGGGCAGCCCTGTCTAGCCAAAATAACGTTTCGGTAGGCTTCTCAGGTATACCAGTTGTGAGCCCCATCTCTGAGCCACTGGCCCTGACTATTGGCCCTTTTACTGTAGATTTGCCATTCTTATTGACATCTAACTGTGGAGAGAATTTAATGGGTTTGGACTTGTTGAAAAAGTTACATGCGACTATTTCGTGCTCCCCGGATGGCGTCTATAAGACTATAGGACCCAATGTAGTGAATTCCAAGCAATGTTTGTCAAAGGATCAGCCTCTTCCTGCTGAGTTTCAAGAGGTGCCGATGACATTGTGGGCTACAGGTGATACGGATGTAGGGTTATTGCAGATACCTCCGGTCTCCATCAGGGTTAAGGACAATGCTGTTCTGCCTCGTCTTCCCCAGTACAAGATACCAAAGGCAGGAGAACGGGAGCTATTGCAGATTATACAAGATTTGATTGCATCTGGGGTTGTTGAGAAGACGACTGCGAATGTGTGCAATAGCCCTATTCTTCCCATCTTAAAAAGGGCACCATCGGGTTCTCCAGATGATCATCCCGATGTCTACCACTTTGTGACTGATCTACGTGAGGTGAATAAGATTGGGTCCCTCAGCTCCCTGTTGTCCCCGATATCACTGCTCTCCTGACCATGAGTCCTTCCTCTGCCACATACTTTTCTGTCATTGATTTGAAGAATGCGTTCTTTAGCATCCCCATACACTCAGAGGGCAGGTATCTGTTTGGATTCTCCTTGGCCGGCAGAAGTTTTAGATTCTGTCAGGCCCATCAGGGCTATACTGAAAGCCCCGGTATCTATAGTCAAGCTTTAAAAGGCCAATTGGACTCCCTCGTCCTTCCCTCAGGTAATGTCTTATTGTAGTACGTGGACGACCTCCTGATCGCTTCGGATACTGAAAAGGGTTGCAAGGATGCAACGGTTAAATTATTGTTACATTTGGCCCATCATGGACACAAAGTGTCCCTTTCTAAATTTCAATATTGTCGACAGGAGGTCACCTACTTAGGTCACCTAGTGTCGAAGGAGGGAAGGAGACTAACACCTGAGCGCATTGCTGTTATAACCAAGATGTCCATCCCCAAGACGCAACGAGATGTGCGAACCTTTATAGGTATTACTTCGTATTGTCGCCACTGGATCCCTAACTTTGCTTTACTAACGAAGCCCTTGCTGCACCTAACTACTAAAGATGTGCATGAACCCCTGCCTTGGACACATGACTGTCAGCATGCTTTTGAGCAACTAAAAATAGCGCTCTGCTCTGCACCTGTGCTTGGCACTCCAAACTATCAGAAGCCGTTCGTGTTGTATGTACACGAAACGGCTGGCTGCGCGCTCTCTGTCCTAACACAGGCCTTTGGAGGTAAGCAGAGGCGGTGTGCCTATTTCTCTGCGCTGCTTGACAACGTCGCTAGAGCCCTCCCAAGCTGTTTGAGAGCGGTCGCGGCTGTGGCCATCTCGATCCAACAATTGGCAGGGCTCGTCCTTGATACTGATCTCACAGTCATGGTCATGCATGCTGTGGACACACTTTTGAACACAACAAAGACGCAGCACGTCTGACTGGCTATGATCTGACCCTGTTTGCACCACATGTCACCATCAAAAGATGTGCCACCCTGAACCCATCCACGTTCTACCCCTCCCTTCTGAGAGTGAGGAGACGGACGTGCATGATTGCATCTTCCGGACGAAGGAAGAGACGAAGGGGCGGGTAGACCTGACTGATGTTCCCCTATCTGTACCCCAAGGGGAGCTATATGTCGATGGCTCTTGTTTTAAATTACCAGATGGCACGACAACAGCGGCCTATGCTATCACCACCCTACGCACTGTAGTTGAGACATCACGGGTTCCCTATCAGTCAGCGCAAGCTGCAGAGTTGGTGGCCCTTCTTCGTGCCTGCGAGTTGAGTGAGGGGCTGGCTGTCAATATTTATACTGACAGCCAGTATGCGTTCGGCGTGTCTCATAGTTTTGGGTGGCTCTGGGTGGAGAGGGGGTTTCTAACGTCCCATGGAATGAAAATTCAGAACAGCCCATTAATACACAGACTTTTGTCAGCCCTGGCCCTCCCTAAGAAATTAGCAGTAGTGAAGTGCAGTGCTCACAAGGCAATAACTGATGATGTTGGGAGGGGGAACGCATTTGCAGATTAGACAGCGAAGGAGACAGCACGAACTAAAATGAAGAGGATGTTTGTGGCAGGTCCAGCTAGATGGGTGCCTGAAAATGGGATGTTTGAGGACACACTGGAAAATGTTACGGAGATTCAGAGTGAGGCGACAATTGAGGAGTTAGCAATATGGCAGGAGAGCACAGCTAATTTGGATGAGGATGGGTGCTGGATTGAGAAATCCGGAAAGCAGAGATGGATGCTACCAGATGCATATGTCCTCCCTGTGGTTACCATGGCGCACGGGCCAGCCCATATTAGTGCGAAGGGGATTTGTAAGCTGCTAGACCCCGTATGGCGGAATGACAATATTGCCAAAGTTGCTGCCCGCCTGGTGAAGTACTGCATGGTTTGCCTGATGCACAATCCTGGGAAGGGTACCCCCACTCATGTTGGCAGTTTCGCACCGCCTTCCTTCCCTTTCGAGGTTCTCCAGATGGATTACATCGAAATGGAACGAGTCAATAACTTGAAATATGTTTTGGTGGTTGTCTGTGCATTCAGTAAATGGATTGAGGCCTATCCCACTAAAGAGAACACCGCCATGGCGACGGCGAAGGTACTCTTGAAAGAGTTCTTCCCACGTTTTGGTTTGCCCCGTTTGATTTGGAGTGACAATGGCAGCCACTTCAATGCCAAGGTCATCCAATTGGTGTGCCACGGATTGCACACTAGGCAAAAGTTTCATGCAGCGAACCACCCCCAATCAGCAGGCCTGGTTGAGAAGTACAACAGTACTGTCAAGCTGAAAATGGGCAAGATCAAAGCGAGCACAGGATTGCAGTGGCCAGATGCTTTACCCCTAGCACTAATGTCCATGAGAGTTACAGCCCACTCTAGAACAGGATTGTCCCCGTACGAGGTCGTGTTTGGGCGCCCGGCAAATGTTTGGGGCGTCCCGCGACTGCGTAGGTTTTCTGACATAGAATACCCCTAGCTTATAGACTACCTTTATGAGTTGACTAAAAATGTGCGTTCTATCCACCAACAGATAGCTGAAACACTGCAGCAACATCCAGAGGGTCCGGGCCATGAGATACGGCCAGGTGATTGGATTCTAGTCCGAAATTTTCTGCGGAAGAGCGGTTTGGAGCCACGCTGGAAAGGACCCCTGCAGGTCCTTCTGGCCACCAGGACAGCGGTGAAGGTCGACGGTCGGAGGAATTGGATCCACAGCACTCATTGCAAGAGGGTGCCCCTCCCGCTGCCCTACGACCAGTGGGTCGCGGACGGGATTGGGGATTGTGAGACGGAGCAGGTGCCACGGTTCATTCCTTTTTCGGATGCCCGGCTCACATGGGCACCGATGGAGGAGGAGAGTGATGCAGTGCTGAATCAGGCGGTGCCACCTGAATTAAAGGCCATTCAGGAGCCCCGGCTTGTTGGCCCACCTGTGATTGAGTCACGTCCAGTTGAGCCCCAATCCACTGACCTGTCTGAGTCCGACCCTTTGCCCTTTGGTCCCCTTGAGCTTGACCCTTTGTTCTCTGACCCCGCTGTGCCTGGAGTGTTGAGGTACAATTTGCGCCCCCGTAAGAGGAACAGTGCACCAAAGGTAAAGTCAGGTTAGTAGGGATGGACTGCATTGCTGAAGAATAGGGCGAACGTACCCTGCCCGTGGTACCAACGAGAGCTTAGGGACAGGGAGATTGGTGCGTTATTCGGACAGTCACCGAACAGGGCAAATGAACTGTGTTTCCGAGGAGAAGGTGTTTTGCCCTGCAATGTGGGATCTGGATCCGAGCTAGACGAACAACTTCGCCGCCGGTGCTCAACAGCGCTTACGTTTAGTGAACAATATGTTGCCTTAATTTCTTGCTTTTATTCCAGCTTGGCTCCAAGTGTAAGTCTTTTCCGCTGCTTTACAAGAATGTATCCCTTTGGTCGCCCCATTCAGTAGGAGGAGCAGCCTTTCGTAGCTCCCCGTTCTGATCGGGATGGGCCTGTTTGGTCCTCCTGGTTTGTAAAAAGTAAAGTTGTGTTCGTAGCAATTATTTTGATTTCCTTAACAGTGATACTTGGGGTAACGTACTTTCTTGAGGAGAAATATCCTGTGCACACTTTGATTGGTACTACGCCTGTTCCCCGAGCATATCTTTGTTACCCTGGTGCCTCACAAGGAGGAGCACAAGAAGTCCTATAAAGATAATGTGTTCATTCAGACCTTGCATCAAACGCACGCTGCTTATAATGCGACAAAATGTTGGGTATGTGGGCTGCTACCCTCAGTAACTCATAGAAGTGAGAACTTTCTATCCATGCCATTGTCATATGTGAGTAGTTGTGAGGGATGGTTTGCATTACTTAGCATGGTCCGTTCATTTCAACAGGCTAACACATTGGAACGAAAAAGTACTAGTTCTCGTACCCTGACACAGAATGTACGTTTCCCGCATAGAGTACCCCCCGGTGCTCCCACAGGTCGAGAGCCGTTTGGCAGGTTGTTCTTGAGTTATTGCATGCATGCGTACAAGGGAGTTAGGAAAGGAAATTGGTCTCAGGCGGAAAGGGACAACTTTCTACAGTTTAACGCATCAGAATACTACCAGTCCTTTCAGACCCGCAACGTTACTGAAGATAAACCGATACCCTTGTCAGTGGTGGATGTCATGGCTCTTTTCTGTGTCCAGGGGGCTGGAGCTATAGAGGTGGGAGAGAGCAGATGCAACACTACTTATAGCTTGAGAGGGACAAATAGTCCACCCCTGATCCCGCCATCTAATGTCTATTTTGTCTGTGGGGCTTATGGTTATGTTTGGCTTCCTGAAGGGTGGTCGGGAAGGTGTTACCTTTCTTACCTCTTGCCACCTGTGTATATGGCCCCTCCTAATTACCATAGGGACCACCACCTGCAGTGTAGAGGCGCCCATGTGCCCCGGACTAAGAGAATGATTAGCACTCATGACATAGATCAGACAGACACCACCTTGCAGCAGTTCACGGACGCAATGAAAGGCATCATACCATTCTGGGGTCCTATGGCCAATAGTCTTAATATTAGGCGGCTCACTAGGGTGGTGGAAGGAGTCATTAATATAACAGCAGGAATTTTGACAAATATCACAGTAGAGGTTCAGGCTACGAGACTTGTTGCCCTTCAAAATAGTATGGTTTTAGATGTTATCTTAGCTGATCAGGGTGGGGCCTGTTGCGTCATCGGCAGTAGCTGTTGTGTGTATATCCCTGACCACGCCCCCACTGTGTACGCTGCTATACAGAAAATGCATAAAATAGCCTTAGATATACACCAGGAGAATGGTACATGGTCATTCACGGGATGGTTCTGGAGCCTGTTCGCCACTTGGGGTTAGAAGATCCTTATTTTCCTGGTCGCCATATCAGGTATTATTTGGACATGCTATCTGTGTATACACTGCCTCCCTGCCTGCTGTGTATCAATGTTCAAGGCACGTCCCAGGACCCCGAGGCGTGATTCTAATACAAAGGCTATGATGATGCAGGGTATTCAGGATTTGTTAAGCATCAATGAGGGTATTTTTAAATATTGATTATATGTGTCTAGCATTTAGAGTATTAGTTTCAGTGGATAGTCCATATGTTAGCAATGGCAGTGTATGTGTGAATGTTTCTCTTTTCCCTGTTTTAGAATTGTAAAGACCCTTACCTGATGGCACCAATAAAGCTTAGCATGAATGCTAAAAGGAGGGTCTGTTAGATTTGAAATATTATTCTTGTGATGCACACACTTGAAATGCTCCCTTTGCAATGCTTATACTCTATTTCGTATTAAGTTAGCATTCATGGCGCCATCTTTCTTGGCGCCATCTTGTTTTGTAACTGAGATCGAGCTCCTGTCTCATAACGCCTGCCTCAGCAGAAAGGCTACCTCTGCGCCTCCAGCTTGTACTTCTCAAGGTTGAAGCTTTGTTACACTAATGAATGTACTATCCATTGTCGCATACCTTTGCTGTTAGATAGACTCCTTCCCACATCTTAGAATGGTAGGCACCGGCCTAGCGGCCTTGGGGTCGAGATAGCATGTACCCAGCCCTGTGCCATGGCTCATCCTTGTTTGCCTCCTTTGTCCACCATGGCCTGAGCTGGAAAATTCCAATTTGGGAGGGATTTTAGAGGTGTTGGAAATGTATATTTTGTGTTACCGTGTGAACGGGGGTCAGTCCCTCGGCAGTCATCTCAGGAGACTGATCAGACTGGGCTCCGCTGCAGCGTATCAGTAATAAACTAATTGGTTTGTATTCTCTACTGTCTGACCAACTCTTCATTTATTGGGAAGGCAGAGAGGTGGTCGTAAGTCGGGTGACCCTAATCGGGTCACTTCCTTCACCATTCAGTGCTCTTCCTTAACTCTCACTGTCTTGCCTCAGCCCTTCATCCCTGATTTCTAGTCCTTTCACAGACTGTAGTTTCACTTTTGGCTTAAACATTAGCAAAGCCAATAGATCTGCCTAAACACTTATAAGGTCCCAAAGGCGAGACCTGTTGGCTATGCCAATGCTTGTTTGATGTAGGTGGTGTCCGATGAATGGAGTTGAAATCCCAATAGATGTTTCTGCTCATGCTTTTTCATGGAAGAGTAGAGGGATGGTTAGAAAACTGATTTGGGATGTTGGGGATATTTATTGCTCCTACATCCCCTAGTTGAAATGATCAGCCGATTTATGGCCCAGTTCTGGTTCCCCGACTTTCTTCAGGACCTGTATCCCCAATATTATTTTTAGTAATTAGATAATATCAGTCATACGAATGCATGCAAACCTTGTACCAGCAAACAGTCATGGATTGCATGCTCTAAAATTCACATCTATGGGTCAAGTCCTCAAAAAGGGTAATACTGTGGAAACACAGATAATATGAGACACATATAGAAGAGACATTTCAATTGGATGCGAAATGCTGCAAGCCAAATCACTCCAAGCATGTGTCTTGTGCCACAGCTATATAGTGCTCTAATGCACAGCAAATACACACCACTGCAAACACATGCCTATGTAGTAGTATTTAAGAATAAAGTAAATCACACCACTTTGACCATAGGTGGTTATCTCTCTCACTCTTTACTCTCTTACCCTATTAATATGGGAGTACTGGTGCCAAGGAGGGCGCTATATTGGGGACCCTTACAGTCACACACTAGAGTGTGGAGTAAAAAATTCAGTAATGAACGTCAGTTGGAGTTCCAAGAGACATTCTCTATTTAGTTTTAAGGTGAAAAAGGCATACATCATCAAAGGGATCCCCTGTCAGTTTTACTGTATTCAGTATGCCGCCTCCAGATGTTGTCTGTTGGGGGGGTTGCAGGTATTTGTGGACCAAAGTTGCGTGGTGGCCACACCCCTCGTTTTTTGCATACTAGGTCATGCAGATGATGATCACGTTACTGTGATGTTTCGTGACCTACTGGTCATGTCGTGTGTTCGTTCCCATGTTAACAAACAGATGCGGTTTGGTTGTAATACATGCGTTGTATCTGCTTGTATTTTCTGGATATTTTGTGCAGACTGATTACAGTGCGCTGAATGTACGTACCAATGACCATATCTTTTAATGGAAATACAATGGTTGCATTACAACTTCAATTTTCTGAATATTTTGTGTCATCTGTTTCAAGTTTGATATATGTATGTACAGATGGCCATAGCATCTCGCATGAATAAAATGGTTGCATTCATTATATCCAGAGCAAAATCAGGGTTTTAATTGTCCCCGCTAAATGCACATTGGTGTCATTAATGTTGCTATAACTTGAATGTCCACCTCAGTTCTATCACAGGTACAGTGGTTAAAATTTTTACATCCACGGAATATATAATGTATTATTTCAAAAGGTAATCCGTTACTTGGGTAGTCCAGTACAAGACGAATGTCTTTCTATGGTAATTCTAATAGATCTTAATGTATCAGGAGTGTGGGTCTCGCTGTGATGTGTGCCGATTTACTGTGGTGTTCACAAGAAGGTAGCCTCTGTTTGGCTTTGTACTGTGGGGTACCAGTAAAATTCCCAGGGTCTGTATTTAATTGTGGGAGCTGGGTGGTGTTGCATTAAGTAAAAACGCATTAGGTAGTGATGACCAGCTTCTAAACATGAGAAACATGTTATCTAATGCTTATCTGTAGACAGGGGATGTCATCATTTAATCCCTCTATATGAGTTCTAAGATGGTACATCCAGCCGCGGTCCATGCAGGTAACAGCGGTGGGGTCGCGTGGTGGTGGTGGGATTTCGAGGAATGATGGCAAGGGAAAATTAAATAAATAATTAATAATTAATTTTCCCTCAGCATCGTTCCTCGAAATCCCCCCCCGATGCAACCCCACTGCCCCACCGATGTTACCTGCATGGACCGCGGCTGGGTACATCCATCTTTGTTCCTTGGTTAGTAGGAGTTGCTGGATGCCACACTTGGTGCCCTGTCCTACCCTTTCTAGGATGACCCATCTCATGTAATTCTCAGTATGTTTCTTCTCTACAAAGTGAGAAGTCATATTTGTGGAGCTTTGTTGGCATCTTATATTGCTACAATGTTCCTCTATGAGTATTTGGATTTTTCTACCTATGTACTGTAGGTTGCAGGTACAAGTAATCATATAGATTGTGTTGCCTGTGTTGGAATTTTATATGTCCTGATTTCCCATTGCAAGGCAGGTTTGCTGTGCCTATTCTAATGTCATATCCTCCCGCCTACACCAAGCAGAATCTTCTCAAATTTGTGTGAAAACAGGGTGGTTCCACTATGATGTGGTTTTGAACCAGAAAATTCTAGAAGACTGCTTCAAACCTGCTATGCTGCTTTATGTTGACGAAAAAAAACCTTCTACACCTCTGCCCCTGAGAAACAGGAACTCCACATACCTCCACCATTCAGTTTGCCATTTTGGTATCACCTGAAAACCATGCACATGTTCAATTGTACTGTGATATTTCTAGGACAATAATACAATGTAGGTTCAATTTTGTTATATCGCCAGGGCGCAAGTCGAGGGTACATGCTGTGTCTATCAACTTTTTTTATAGGGTGAATGCCGTCTCCCCTGCCAAGAAGTTGGGTCCCACAGAAATATGCAGATCTTGTCCCAGTGTAATTTTCAGACACTTGGACCGATCATCGGCTTTCATTCCGTGCAGCAATGTGCCAGTGAGGGGGCTTTGTTATTTTAAATTCCAGATGAGCCCAAAACAAAGGCCAAAGTTAAGGGGCCATCAGGCCTCCTTTTGATTGAGTGTCCTAGCTGGGAGCTATCTGGAACCTCACACCTAGCTGCAGATGCAATGGAGGGAAAAGAAAGGCTCACAGCTTGTTATTACTTCACAGGTACTTAAGAGAGGCCTGCTTTTGACTTTGTTAAGTCCAAACATGCGTGCACTGTAAGAATGTCAGCTGTGTTGGTCTTTTCTCACTATTTACACAATTAACAATTTAAATACCACTATTTTGTTTTATTTCTTTTATAGCGCTACTCATCTCAATCCACGGTGCCTGACTGCTTTACATCATACGTACAAACTGACAATAAATCATATGCGTGTAAATCAATGCACAAGTTGTATTACAAGTGAGTGAGTTACAAGGTGTAGGAGTCACATGCCCTTCATAGCTTACTGTGCTATATTAGAAGGATTACAATTTATGAACTGCAAGTAACAAAAACAAGATCACTGCGTTAGAAGCAGTATCCCACTTGCTAATCTACATAAAATAAAAATCTGTCATCTGCGTGTTTCATAATGTGGTTTGCTGGAGACATAGTAACCTTTTATGCTACTTTGGCTCAAAATTGGGAATAGATAAAAAACAAAACTCTCCAGCAAGTGCATTAACCTCCAGAGTTATCTTACCATTATAGTTATTCCCAGAGATTTACTGAGCACACAACGATCCCTGCAGCAGGTGCCTTAACCCCATAAGATATTTAAAAAGAAGCCTTTGCAACCAATTAAGCAGAACAGATTTACTACTACCTTTCTCCTTGTTGCCAATTTCGTTGTGGCAGAGTTTAAAAAAAAAAAATTGAGGCCCATATTTTGCATCGGGTTACCTCGCTTTTTTGGCATAATTCCGACGCAAAATATAAAATGTTAAATATCTCAATGCGCTCAAATGTACTCATGATAGACCTGCAAAACTTATGTGTGAGGTCTTAAGATCGGATGTCCACTTCATGAGATCTCACCTCCTGTGAGGTCACTTCCTGTGATGCCACGTGCAATGTCATGCCCCGCAGTGTCACGTGCTGTGATGTGACGCCCCATGATGTCAATTGCATTTTTACTTAGCTTGTTTAGTCCCCTCACTTGGACTTGAGCCCTGTGTATCGCAATAATAGACTCTTATCCCAGCACTGTATAAAACCGTGTCCTATGCTTGATTAGGTGCCTGTGCACTCCCCGCACTTATCTTCCTGGTCACCATGTTCATTCTCTCCTCATGCGAGATGGCGGGTGCCCCCCATTCTACCTATTCTTACCGCCTTCGTCCGCGCTCAGAGGGGTGGGGTGGGAAAGGGGCTCCCCTCAGGCGCTGTGGTATTTTGATACAAAAAAACACGCCTTGATCTTAAATGATTGTAGGTTTTTCTTCTCTCGGATTCCTGTGTTGGAGCGAGGCAATCATCTCGCCCTTTGTTTTCGTTGTGGCCCGGGCCCCGAGAAGCCGCTCTCGGGACTGTTAATAGGATTTATGCAAATGACGCGTCGCTGGTGATTGCTGATGGAAGCTTCCCGGGCATGTGGAGGCCTTTGCAGCTCGCTGCGCCGTCGCCTCTGCTTCAGGAGCGCGAGCGACATCGGGAGGCGGCGGCGCGCGGACTGCTAGATAACTGCCCTCCCCGGGAGCTGCATGGACACTGCCTCGGATCCTAATGAAGTGCAGTACTCGCCTGCTGTGCCCCTTACTGCTCCAGTGCTGAGGTCTCTACGCCGCTCTTCCAATGACCCTCAGTGCTGACACGCAGTCCCCTGCTATGCCAGTACTGGGACCCCCAAACACAGCTCTACCAATGCACTCCAGTGCTGCCCTGCAAACCTTGCTTTTCCAGTGCTGGCAGCCATGCACAGGTCTGCTAATGCACCTCTCCTACCACTGAAGGACCACACACAGCTCTCCTAATGCACAGTCAGTCCAGCCTGCACGCCTCCCTACTATCCACAATAGCTTATGAAGCACTACATAGATTCTTTAGTACAACACTACACAGTGCTATCAGGGCCGGACTGGCCGTAGCAGGCATTGGGCGATTCCCCAGGAGGCTGGAAGGGTGGGGGCCGGTTTTGGAGCAGTGGGGACCGGTTTTGTTACTGGGGGCTGGCTTTGCAGCAATGCTGCACAATCGGCCTCCAGGAACAAAAGCAGCAGTGCTGGGGGCCAGTATTGTTAAGCAGCAACGCTTAACACTTGTGAGCCTAAACCCCCCCCCCTCCCTGGGATGGGGCCCAGTCTTCCAAAATTGCCAGGGCTGCTTTGGATTCCCAATCTGGCGTGAGCGCTATCCTGGACCTGTTCGCAGTTTTGACAATGCACCTCAAACCTGCCTTCAGCACTCCTACAATTTTAGTATTCAAACCCACACACAGCTCTGCCAGTGCGCCTCGATCCTTGCGCTCTTCTAGAACAGAAACCCATAGATAGCTCTGCCAATGCTTCTCAATACTTACCACCTGTGCCCTTTCTACTATTGCGTTGATATCCAAGCAATCTAACATAGCGTGGTCAATGCAGCTTAATCCAGTCAGGCGGCACTGTCTGCTGTTCTAGTACTAGAGCACTCAAAGCTCTCTTGAGGCACCGTGAAGATTATCTGATGGGGTCTCACACCTCTTGGGGAGACTTCCTGTTTTGATCTCACAACCTGAAGAAGCACATTTTTAGGAACTTTACCCTTTTGAGGAGATTCCCCAATAGAGCTAATGGGTCTTGACATTATCTCTCTCTATGGTCTGTACCCTTTTGAGAAGGCTTCTTATTAGGACCTCTTAATGAGCCTCCTTGTTTCGATTGGAAACCTCTTGAGGAAGCTTCCTCTAAGGATTTGAATCCTCTTGAGAAGGCTCAATGTTAGTCTGGAGGAGGCTTCTTCTATGATCTATACTCTCTCTGTATCTATCTCTTTCTTACTCTCTCTCTCTCTCTCTCTCTCTCAGAGGTTGCCTATCAGGATCTCACGCATCTCACGTCTCTCAAGAAGACTCCATGTTAGGGCTGTTTTTGCTTTCAGCCGGTGTTGAGGTAAACAAGATAGTGCTTGATATGAAAGGACTGAATTGTGTAGGATATAAGGATTGATCGGCACTTGTGAAGTGGAGTTTTTTAGTAGATTGCTGATATTAGGATCCCTGATGAGGTCCTGTGGTTTGGACGAAACTCATTGGCTAGGCTGAGAATTCATTTTTGAAGAATAAAATTGGATATAACGTATATGGGCTCCTATGAATCAATGGACTGAATGGAGAATTAATATATGTTTGGACTCTCAACATGCTATTTGAACAATTGTTATTATGAACTTTAGGGTGTCTTTATGACTCTTGGAGTGCTCACCTTTTCATTGTGCTAATCCTCTTGAGAAGGCTCAATGTTAGTCTGGAGGAGGCTTCTTATATGATCTATACTCTCTCTCAGTGCTTAATTTGTAAAAAAAAATAAGTGCCAGGGTCCTCATCAGGAGACCACTGCAGCTTGCACCACACATAGCCTCTGCCAGCGCTGCCAATAATAGTACCAAGAGAACTACTAACCATCGCGCTCCTGTTCATGTGACAATTCAGACTATTCCCTGCACTTAAAACTATAAGAATGACTTAGGCGGCAGGGAATAGTCCTTTTCAATCTGTATTGAATTAAAAATAACTGTTGCTGTGTTTGTCTCTAAATGAGACAGACAGCGCCACCCTGGGGCAGACTGTCACAAGCGCTGGTGTTGACAATTAAGTGCAGTGCCGAGCAATGGAAATCACTGGCTCAAATTAAGCACTGCTCTCTCTGTATCTATCTCTCTCTCACGTTACCTATTGTGATCTCAAACATCTCACGTCTCTTGAGAAGTCTCCATGTTAGGATCTCACACCTTTTAAGGAGGCTGCACTCTCTCTCTTTCTCTCTCTCTCTCTCTCTCTTGCTCTTCTTCTCCCTTTCTCTCTGTCTCTATATGTCTCTCTTTCACTTACAGGCTTAATTTCAGGATCTCACACCACTGGTGGGGGCACGCTGGCAGGTTCTCACACTTTCAGCTTCTTTTTTCAAGCCAGCCTTGTGTCAATCTGGGCTTTAGGTTATAAGAGTGGTTATGGAGGCAGTGTGTGGATACATTAGTGTACATAGTGTTACTATAGCATAGTCAATAGTGCATCAAATTAATTTTCACAGTTCCATACCCAAAAGCAGCAAATATGCTGCAAGTGCACTCATGCCAATTTTTTGCCTGGTGTTACATTTTCACAATATGTGAGCCTGAGGTTATTGAACCGGGGTTTTCAACATACTCCTGCATTTTTTTTGTGCAACTCTTTACACTCTAACCAATCAAAGCGTGAAATGCGCCGTCTGCTCGGTCTTTGTAAAGACTAAGCACTTTGCAATACCTCAGCTCGCTGTATCCGAAGAAACTAGCTCTCCCACAATGTGCATCTATGCTTTAGGATGAAAACACGTCTGCAACAATAGCAAACCTTGTCAATGTACAAACAAAAAGGTTCTACATGGCTTGAAAAATGAAGGAAAAAAAATGGTAAACCATGCCCTTCACAAAAAAAAACAACCAAACAGATGACAGGTGAGAAAGGGCACATTTTAAATTAAAAAATTCAAATGAAGCCTACTAGAACATCGAACTGACTTATTATTATCTGTGAAATCCGTTGTCATAACAAACCATTTACATCAGATCGGCCGAATAATATTATCATTCGAGCAGCGTGATGTCGTTGGCCCTTGACCCCCGTCTTCTGAGAGAGCATGGCCAACTGGCCCATTATGAAGATATAATTTGCTACTGCTGATTATAAATGTATTTATGGACGTGAAAAGGACAGTCAGTGACTAGGATGCGATTAAGTTAATTTGAACAATCAATTAAACATCTGACTAAAAGGGCCTCTAAACACCTTGTGGAGATCTGCTTGTGTAGCCTGCCCTGTCCTACTGGACATCACAGGGCAAGAGGTGAAAAAGCCCTACAAAAACCTTTCATGCCTGAGAAAACCTGCCCGCCCACGAATGCAATCACATCACAACCATAGCCACCCGGGACGCAAACGCTGCACCGATGATAAAAAATATATCTATTTTCTGTTTACATTTCACTTTGGAAATCATTTTTCATTTACTCTGGGTCTGCCTTCATTACTTGTTACTATTTTTAGACTCTCCTGTGTCTAAGAAAGAGCTGAACTGACAAGTCCAGGGGAAAGACAGCCAGGGGATGGGAGACAGTTGGAGCTAGGGCAGCAGAGTGAGACAGAGAATAGGAGAATGACGGGGGAGAGAGGGAGAGAGGGAGGAAGAGAAAGAGAGTGATGGGGAGAGTCACTGAGATCGAAACGAGCAAGAAAAGGACAGGACATGAAAGACAAAGAGTGGAAACAGAAGGGAAGTTTGACAAGATGAAGAGGGAAAAGGGGGGAATGGAGGTATGAATGAGAAAGAGAAAGGGAGAAGAAGGTGAAATCCAGTAGCGAAGGAGAAAGATGAGGTGCAGAAAAAAGGAGAATGGGGATAAGATGAGGAGAAAGGGGAGGAGAAGAAGAAAGATGGGTGGAAAATGGGAAGAGAAGAAAGGACAAAAGAGAGAAGGAGAACGAGGGTGTAAATTAAAGGGGAAGAGAAGGAAAGGAAAAGAGAAAGTGAAGGGCATAGAAGAGAAGGAAGAATAAGAGGGGGCAAACCAAGGAGAAAGAACGCAGTATAGGTAGAAAGACGAAAATTAGTCCAGAAGGAGAAAGTGAGTAGAAGCAGAAAGGAGGGAGGAGATGCAGTAAGAAAATAGTAGAACGAGGGGACAAAAGAATGTGAAACGGGGAGAGAGAAAGAAAGAGAGGGGATGAGAAGTAGAAAAGAGGACGAATGAGTGGAATTGAAGGTAAAACAGGGGGAAAGAGGCAAAGAGAGTTGGATAATGGACTAAAAACAAGAAGGGCGAAGAGAAGGAGAACAAGAGGGAAAGAGAACAAGATGAGGGTGTAACAAAGAAATGGGAGGAGGAAGAGAGAAAGATGTAAGGAAGTGAGTTTATTTGTTATACCCCCACAGGTTAGGGTGTGCCTTAGCGTGCACATACCGCCGTGGTGGGTTGGTCCTGATGAAAGCTTCGCTATTCGCACCTTGAAGCAGAAACATGTTGACCACCTTTTTTTACATTTCACACATTGGATGTGCTTGGACAAATTAACCGGGCAGTGATCATCCAATACACTTGTTGTTTTTACTGTTGCCTGGTTTTCCACCATTAAATTTTTCTGGGAATAAACCGAGGCATCTTTTAATTTTCACTATCACTTACACCAATCACAGCAAACCAGCTCCGCTGTAATCAGGCGTCGTAGCACACCGGAGAGGCACTCGGCCTCTCTGGTGGGGACCCAATGATGAAGCATGTCACCAACTAGGTTGGTGAGTGAGGGTTCTTTTAAACACTAATGGTTTTCCTTGTGTTCTCTTTTTTGCCCCTTTTTTGTTTCTTTTGAATGCACAAACTAGGCCTTGTTACCAAAGACACACATGAGTAGAGTTTCAGCATTTCCGTTTGCACATGCGCAGAGTTACCTATGGACTCTCTCAATCCATGAGCAGGCTTGATCAAGATGGTGGTGTGCCACCAAACTGAATCTGGCTGCCTGAGTTACTACACACAAGGCATCCGCCAGCAGAACACAAACTAGACCAGATTTCCAATACTCCAACCTGGCGCAACCGTACGTCAATATCCAAGAGTCCTGCACAGCCCTCGAGTACTTAAAGGACTTCTGTATCAAAAGGAATTTTCATTACTTCGCTAAAGGCTCTGGCACTGATATGGGCAATATTAGACCTGACAGCCTTAGGATGCTCATCCCCCAAACGTTTTGCCTTCTTCATCCTGTTTTGATGAAATTCGTTTTTTGTTGGCTTTAAGACTCTGTGCACTTTATCACTGCTAACCAGTGCTAAAGTGCTTATGCTCACTACTTTAAACATGGTAAAATAGGCTTACACCCAATTGGTACATTTAATTTACTTATAAGTCCCTAGTAAAGTGGTACTACATGTACCCAGGGCCTGTAATTTAAATGCTACTATTAAGCCTGCAGCACTTATTGTGCCACCCACTTAAGTAGCTCTTTTAAAACATGTCTCAGGCCTCCCATTGCAGCCTGTGTGCAGTCTTTTTAAACTGCCATTTAGACCTGCACCCATAGGCTAGGCCCAAAACAGAACTTAGGTCAGAGTGCAATGAATTTAAAAAGTTGGACGTGTACTTTTAAGTTTAACGTCCCGGTAGGGAAAACTCCTAAATTCGTTTGCACTACGGCAAAGGCCTGTGTCTCCCATAGAATAACATTGGGTTAGGTTATTACATTTAATAAGTGATAACTGCTGTCATGTTTACACTCGGATTGTAATTTAAAACCCTTTTTAAAGGTAAAGTCGGATTTTAAGTCACAATTCTGAAAATGCAACTTTTACAAAGTTGTCATTTTCTTGTTTTAACCATTTGGTATCTTCAGCCTGTATCCTGAGTCACATGACTAGGTTTAGTTGAAGTTGGCCTTTGTATATTTGTCCCAGACAGTGACACAAAGGGGGACTAGGTGTTGACAGGATGGGCCATCCTGCCAGGATGGGAGATACGGAGCTGTGCATAGCCCCACTTACATTTCAAAGGAGCTGCCTCAGCACACTCACAAAGGACTTCACATTAGCCTAGCCTTTTGTCACCCCAGATATCCTGGGACCAAGACAGGGCGAAGGAAATTCCAGAATCCTTTGTGGAGGAAACTCCAGAAGTTTCTTCCATTTCAAAACTGGCACCCGATATAAAAATAGGAACCTCGGACCTACTCAGTACACTCCTGAACTTCTGGATACTACAAAAAAAGGACTGCCTGCTGCAAGAGGACTACCCTGCTGTTTGAGGCCTGCCTTGCTGTCTGAGAAGGGAGACTGGACCTGTTCACTTTATCCCAGGCAGAGTGACTCAAACGGTCAGGTGGCAGACGTCCTGTTCTGAGCTGTTTTTAATATCCCTTTCAGTAATATAGTGGTTAAAATATTGTTTTTAATTATTTTAAAGTGTTTTTTAGTTGCTATATTAATTTTGTGTGCTGTATAAATACTTTCCCTACTGTTATATAAATGTTTTTGGTTTTTTAATATATTATGTAATTTTAAGTGAATTAGATTTCTTAAATTAATTTGTAATAGTATTTTATAGTGTTGCAGCGGGTGGTTGGGTTTGTAGGGGGATAGGGTGGGAAGTTTATTAGGTAATCATTCATTATGAATAATTTAATACATTTCATTTATTTATATGATTGATATTTATTATGTAAATTAATTAATACTGCTTTGTTTTTGTTATATGTTATTTGTGGGCTGTTAGGTGTGTAGGGGTATAGGATGGGAAGTTAATTGAGTAATAATTAATGAACAATTAATTATTAGCTAATTATTTAATTATGTAATTTATAGAATACTTATTTATTTATTTTACTTATATTTTAGTTGTGCTATGCTAGGTTTGCAGGGGTCAAGGGTGGGAAGCTGAGTAATAATTTGTTAGCAATTTATTATTAATTGTTAATTCATTATTTAATGGATTGTGATTCATGTAAAATATGAAATACTGATTAATTTTACTTAAATTTTAGTTGCAGGTTTGGGGCCGTCCTCATTTACGGTGAGCGTGTGCCTAGGGCGGCTCCAGGCCGCCCAGGCACCGACCCGCATTTAGAGCTCTGGCGTTCTCTCCATGGGCAATATGCAAACAATGTGGACGTACCCACTGAAGAAACAAAGAATCGGGACTCACTGTGCTAGTAGCAGTGTCACACAACCCTTAGGTTTTATTAAAAGACCCCTCACACACCAACCTGGTTGGTGTCATGCTTCATCATTGGGGTCCAAGTGGCTCGGGTGGCTGTGCTTTTGGCCGATATGCACCATTTGGGGGGGGGGGGTGATGAAACACAGTAGACGCCAGGGATAATGATTTTTGGTAGCAATGTCACTTACTTATCAGCTGACTTGCATCTAGTTGCATCTTGTTCTTCTTTGTATCTTCTTTGTATCACCTCGGTTGACGGTTGTCCAAATCCCAACGCCTCCTCACGATCACGATCAGGATCTGTAACGGGGTAGAAGAACCAAGAGGGCAAGCCCAGCCCTGCTTCTTCTGGCCGCTGACGGGTGCAGATGGGCCTGCTCTTGGCCCGGTATTCGCCCGGGCATGCTCCCGGGCACGTCCTGCTCGCGCCCTGCGAAGCGGGAGCCCTCCGGCAACTAAATGCGCCTCCAGGCGCGGGCTAAACGTCGTTGGCGGCGTCTGCTGCAGCTGGTCCTGGGGGGTGTAGTCCTTCCCCCTGCTGCACAAGGCTGTCTCTGCGGGCTGCGGAGAAACGGGCATCCCGCAAAGCGGGAGCCCTCTGGCAACTAAATGCGCCTCCAGACGCGGGCTAAACATCGCTCACAGGGCAATAGTTTTTGGTGATAGGCCGCGTTAAGAAAACTGCTGCTAATTAGAGTTAGCGTTAGTTAGCGGCAGTTCTTGTACATATGCCCCTAAATGTAGCTGTATTTTGGCTAATTTCTCAGTCCCCTTCAGGAGAATTCACAAACCCTGGGTACCTTTAGAATCCCCAAGATGTTGGAACAAAAGGACACAAAAAGCCTCTGTGAAAAAAAGTTATTAAGACCTAAGTACAAACTATCCCACATAGCCAGAAAAGGCTAAGCAGGGGAGGGGGGGGGATGACCTAGCAGAGAAAGGGTTAAGGAACATTTTGAAAATGATATAATGGTAACCATGATATTATGACTCCATATTAAGTACCATTGGTATTTTGCCATTTATATTAAAGAACCACACCTCTCTAGTGTGCTTGGAATACAATTGAACCAGAATTTGGACGTGCCTATACATACTGAAATAATTGGTACTTGGACTTTATTTTTTTTAGATAATTTACAAACGTGTTGACAAAAATGTTGATTACATAGGTGTATCAGATACAATACGCTATGAGTGTACGCTACATCCACGGTGGAGTGCAATACAAGTCCATGCGATAACAGTACAGAGATACTGAAAAATGTGGCAAATTTTGAACAACAGCCAAAAATTATAAAGCTGGATTGCATAGTTCCTCATCATGTTATATATGTCACCTCACAAATATGCTTGTATGGAAAGTCACCTTTGCCGGTGTGGTAATGCATATCAAACTGCCCAACTCATATGGGCATGCCATGTACACGCATGCCTTGGAATGTGAATGGCTCTGCCCAGCGCTCCCTGCCTACCAAAGCGTGGTATGTTGGAACAGGCTTCCAATCTAGGCCTATCTGCCCCTGGTGAGTAACTGGACATCCCGTCTCCACCCCTGGGAAACAGCAGGTTAACCATACTTTATTTATACCCTGGAGGCGCCTTTAGTGTACCTCGGTAGACAGTGGCGGCTGGTATTTGAGGGCAGTGGGGGGCGGGTCGCGGGGCAGGGGGAGGAGGGGGAGGGAATGAAATTTTTAAAAAATATACACTTACCTGTCTGTCGCTGCCGCCCACCGTCGCCGCCGCCTCCTCTCAGTCCTCTTCCCAGGTTCCAGGGCAGGAAGCAGGATGCACCCGGCTCCTTGCCTCCTGATAGCCAACCACAACGCTACAATGCGGTGTTGTGATTGGTCTGAGCACCGTGGATCGGCACTCAGCCAGAGAATGGGAGGCTGAGCACGTTCTCCATGCAGGATGTAATGCAGCCTGCATGAAGAACATGCAAAGTGGGCATTAATGTTTGGCCGGACCCAGAGGGCCCGCCAAACATTCATGCGCACCTTAGGGCGTGCAAACCTCTCCTCCTCTCCACCGCCCCGCCCGCAAATTATCATTTTATTTTTCCTTTAGTGACACTGCTTAAAAGCAGTGGGGCGACGCTCCTCCGCCTTAGCGGAGGAGCTGCCACTGTCGGTAGAACTGTTTGTTGGCACATACGGCAGCGTTTAGAAAGCAGAAAGAGGGAGATTTGGGGAAAAAACGGAGATACATACTCATTTAATTGTTTTGAAGTGAGGACAATTTCATGCTGGCAATTGCTAAGTAAAGCAATTTTTTTGCATTAAAAATCGGGCGACTCCCGCCGGAATCGGGTCTGTTGACATGCATGTGTTGGCATTGCCTTGTGACTGACTGATTATGTTTATAATGCGCCTCACGCAGCTGGGCCTCTTGGCGCCAGCCACATTTTATGGAACTGTCCACAGGACGGGGGATGGGTGGCTGTTTATTTATTCATTATATGATGATATCAGCACACTGCGGTGCGGTGGGGCCGCGCCGCACTCTCCTGGGACGCCAGCCAGAGTGTTAAGGCCGCACTCGTCTGGCAGAAAGCCCGCCTCGGTTCCAATCGTCCTCTTTTAAGGCGTGTTGGCCTTATTTTGTCACTTGCTGATAGCTTTTCAACATTTTGTCTCTTATTCCTCAAGGGTTTCCAATAGGGATTAGAGAAGCGAAGGCTGAAGGAAGAAGCCAATTTTACCCGCCCCCGCCAGCCTTGCCCCCTCCCCCACAACAACACCATCAACCTCCATGCAAATCGGAGAAAATTAATCTCTGGCCGTGCCGATCGTTGTTCAGACTGGCAAGCTGGCTGCGGAGATAAAAATGTAGACGAGGTCTCGAGGATTCTGGGTAGGCCCCAAAACCGAAGGGCCCCAAGTGCATTCCCCCTCTCTCTCTCTGATAAAAGGCCGAACATCTTCATGAATAATTCAGAAATCATCCCTTGTTCAACCGTAGGCGCGTTTTCGAGGGTGCGGCCAGGCAAGAGGTCTCGGAAATAGCTGCCAGAGGGAATGTATCAATTTAACAGTTCGGGGGAAGGGTCTTGTGTCTGGCATCTGCTTGTGGGGGGTGATCTTCATCTGACATGCCAGTGGCCTCTGGGAAGAGAGACATCTCCCCACCCAAGTCAAAAGGGAAGATCTTCCCGTAGTCATTCTTAAGTAATCTGTTTACTCACTGTATGACTGCGATGTGTGAGGAGGGATGTGTGGTTGCTTTCTCTGTGGCAGGGAGAGCTTTATCTGGCATGGCAGTGTGAGGGGAGAGATGTGTCTTTAATTTCCCAGAGAGAGGGAAGAGACATATGCCTAGCCTTTCTGTGGGGCGGCATAGAATGGAGGAAGGGATATGCTGTCTATAATCTGTCTGAGGGGTAGGGTCTGCTCCTGACTTCTCTGTGTGAATTCAATGATCTCTTTGGGCAACGGAAGGGATCTATCCCTGACTTCTCTATGTAATGCATAGATTTCACCTTCGCTTCTCTGATTTTGTGACACAGGATTTCTGCCTCTGGCTTTTTCTGTGTGAGATGAGAAGACTGTCCCTGTTTTCTCTTTGTTCGAAGAGAGATGGGCTTACCTTTGTGTGAAAGGAGAGATCTCATCTGGGTAGTTCTGTGTCCTCATGGAATCACCTCTAACACACCCCTTGAGGCCACCAAATTATCCTTCTGGCTCTGCGCCCGTCCCGGTCCAGCTGAAACCCTCTACAGATCGTGTGCATCCGCTTCCCAAATATGAACTTAGGAGCAAAGAGACAATCCCAGCTTCACTTCATCTTCCACTGATTTATTAATCGGCAACACTCTAGCTTCATTGAAGCTAATACCCTCCTGCATGCCTCCCAATCCGACTTTCGATCTCTTCACAGCAGAGAGACTGCTGTGTTGGCAGTCTCAGAAAAGTTTAAGTAGACCCTGGATCGGGGTGGCACGGCTGATATCCTCATACTTGATCTGAGGGCAACTATTGACATGGTCTCCCATTCGATTCTACACACGCCTTCACAGTTCTACTATAAGAAACATGGTGCTTAACTGGTCTACTTCTTTCTTAGAACATTTTTCTTCTCGAGTTCAGGACTACCCTAACCTATCAGAATCATTATCCAATGTCTGTGGAGTTCCTCAGGGCTCATCCCTAAGCCGGACTCTTTTTAATATTTACATACGCCTGTTTGCAGACCTAGTGGAATCCTTTGGCTTCATGTTGCTATCGTACGCTGATGACACCCAGCTCGTTCTCTCTCTTTTATACGCCCAAGGCAGCTCCGACCAGCTGAGAAGCTGCCTGTTGGCAGTATCCACTGGACGGGACAGAACAGCCTACAGCTTAGTGGGGGGAAGACGGAAGTCATCTTAGAAGCAAACCAGCCCCATCTTTAGATCTACTAATTGGTGGCCCGAGGATACTTTTTCCAACTGTTAGAAGGCCATGGTCTGCCTTTTATATACAGCACTGTTGGTGTGGGTCCAAACATGCAGTCTTTTGTCGGTGGCGGTGGGAATTCACAGATGCACCAAAGAGGGCTGCCCATTGTGCCCCCTCCTCTTCACCTTGGTGATGAAACCATTGGCTATCTTTCTGCACCGTGGCGGTGTTCATTGGGAATACCGCATGTGAATAGGACCCACGCTCTTTTCCTTTATATGTGGACAGCATTCTGCTATATATCCGTGATGTGGCGGCAGACCATGCCAACATTGCTACCACGCTTAACGCCTTTGCCAAAATGTTGGGCCTCCGGGTCAATTGGGGAAAATCTTGCCTCTTTCCCATCCATGCCAGAGCAGTTGAGATAGAGCTCGATGTTGGTGGAGATCCACTCGAATGGCAACCCCTCATATTCTGATATCTTGGGGATCGGATATATCACAATGAAACCAACCTGCTTATTGGAAATCTTACCAGAATGATGACGCAGCCAAATTGCATTCTGGAACTCACTGCCGCTCTCAGTCCTGGGAAGAATAGCTCCCTCAAACTGCTGGTCTCTTTTTTCCGTGCACTAGTCTCCCTGCTGGCACACCGGATCTGGCGCAACAGCTGACACAGGTTGGCTCTATCCAAGCTGCAAGTGCCCACAGAGAGGCGTGGGCCTGGAGCACCCAATTATGAGCACTTGGGGTCATACCCATGCACCAAAAAGACTAAAACGGTAACTCGCTTTATTGATTTAGCTTTGATTCTTACCAAGTGAGAAATCACACGACGATGAAATTACCCCTGCCCCCGATGATTGGAGCATGACAGAACTAACTAGCGACATGGGTTGTGACAGAAAGCACCCTCCTAAAATCTGAGACGGCCAGAGATCTCTGGAAATACCCGATCTTCATACACTGGGACGCCCTGGTGCTCCGCTTCCAGGCTGCGATTGAGGATAGCCTCATATCGCCCTAAGTGGAGTTTCGCCTGTGACTTATTCATGCCTATATGTCCGTCTAACGCAATGTTACAACACTACCATTCCGGCCCTCTGCTCTGTCCAACTCGGCCAGCCCCCTGTCTTTATATATGGACTCTATGGTCCTTCTCTTACTGTTTCTCCCAAAAACAAGACCCTCCAATCTGTCCCTAATACCTGCAAATGATTTACTTTGAGCAGGCCTTGTCAGCCTGCACTTTTCTGCACTGTGCCTGTTACAAAGGTGCTGCTTCACTCCCTACATGCAACATTGGACATAACCCGTCATATATAGCCTACAGTTCATGTTGTGATGCAGTTGCTGTTACTTTGCTACAGTGTTACATAGCAGCAGTAACAATACTAGATTAACCTCATTATCGAGAACTGTAGCAGTTGAATGTTGGCTTTATTAAATATGTACCTATCGGCATCTACACTTGCATATTTACACCACCATATATTGGAATTTGACCACAATGTAACACCGATACCTACATGTTAAAACGCAATAAAAACTATTTAAAAAATAAAATAAAAACTGGCGGCAGTAGGATCTTGGCCCTTTTCTTCAGGACCAGCAGATGAAAAAAATCTTGGAGTGTGGATGGATGCAGATCTGACCATGGAAGCTCAGTTCAACAAACTGGCTGGTTGGTGTTTTTGCATGCTGAGATACCTCAGAAAGTTTCTTTGGGCGTTTCACGTTTTCACTCAGAAAGCAGTAGTCCAGGCAACCATCATGTCCCGCCTGGACGATGGGAATGTTTTATATACGTCGCCTCTCAGAGATCCAATAATTGCCTACAGGTAGTTCAAAATGCTGCAGCATGGCCGCTTCTCCATCTGCACAAGCACCAGGCTGTCCCTGCCCAACTTGCAGTCCTGCCCTGGCTCCCTGTTGAGAAGCGAGTAAAATTTAAGACACATTGGGGCCGATTCCGATTCAGGCCGGAAATCACTCCGACCGAGCCGGACCCGGAGAGATTTCCGACCGAATCGGACCCTGGCAGTCCGACCGAACGAGTACGATGCGCACGCATGCAATCGGACTCGAGTCGGTCGGACTCCCATTGAAGTCAATGGGAGCCGGACGTACAACGCGTACGCGGGCTCCCATTGACTCAATGGGTGCGAGGCGAACAAGGGCGCCCCCTACAGCGGGTACGCCTCGATGCGACTCGCGGCGTACATGCACAGGTAGGGGGGACCCATGGGTCCCCCCTGTGTGCGACTTGCGCGGCTACGTGTACAGGGGGGTCCGACACAGACCCCCAAAGTCCGGCTCCGACTGCTCTTTCGAGCCGGACGGCGCGAGTCGGTCGGACTGCTCGCGGCGCGCATCGTACTTGCCCGGCCGGGGAACGTCTCCATTGCGCTGTGCGAGTCGTGTCCGTGCGAGTCGGTCGGAGCGGTTCGGACCCGCGTACGAGTCGGTCGGCGATTTCGCGTGCGCTCGCATCGTACTCGCTCGGCCGGACGCATGTACGAATCGGTCGGGAATGAGGGCTCCGAATCGGATCCGGTTAAGCCGAATCCGATTCGGTGCCCTACCGGCCGAGATCGGAATTGGCCCCTTTGTATCTCCTTTTCAGGCTCGGGCCCGCAATACCTCCGACACTTCATCAAGCGATACCTCCCTACTAGAGTGCTAAGATCCTGTGGAGTAAATTTCGCTTTTATGCCTAAATTTAGAAGAGTGACAAGGGGCAGTCGTTCTTTAAAATATCATGCAGACAGGATGCGGAATGCTCTTCCTTATCATCTCCGCCACAGTCCGAGCAAGTCAATATTTAGAAAACAGCCTAAAACCTTTTTTAAGCTTAGTTCGGCTCTTTTTTGATGTTTCTGTCTGGTTCTTCAATTCTAGGAAGTCCCATGGGGCAGCCATGCACCTAATAAATCGCATATATAAACATAATCCTTTGCACCCTTAGAAACAATTTGGACACCAATGTTAAGAGCGATATGAAATAAATGAGAAAACCCTAGATATTGTTTAGTCCACAGCGCTGTGCTACTCACCTCACTTACTCAGTGTGCAAAAAGCTATCTCTAGTGAAAAGACCAAAAAATGGAGAATACGGACTCTCTTGACCATCCCTTACATCACTAACAATCACCAACAGTAAGATTTCCAAAATGCTCCATTTTTTAAATCTGATTGACTTTTCCTCTCCTAGTGGGACACATTCACCTGATGATCCAGCCAAGCTGTGAGACACACAGGAGAAACATGGACTTTGTGGTTTAAGTGGAATGAAAAAAGTGGGGAGGGGTGTCTTAAGAGGTCCTGGCTAAAGAGACAGAACTATGACTCCTTTAGAAGAGGTGTAGCCTATGTAATTAAGGGTATGGCCTAAAACAGGTGAACTAGAATCCTATGCTTGACACAGTGTACCACCTGACCAGAACTGAGGTGTCTCTGTATGTATTTTCTGTTAGTGTCTCCAAGCATTTCACAGGAACACAACGAAAACACACTTGAAACCAGCCAGACACACTGGCTTTGCCAATGGTTTGTTAGCACTGATTTTTATTCAATACCAAATGAATTCAGCAATGCAATTGTGAATTATTAGAACATAGAATGTTTCATTTCTGAAAATATGAGATTTTTTATATATTCTGAAAATACAAGATTGTGAATCAAATATTACAAAGGTCTTTGGAAGGGGGAGTGTCCGTATGAGTGTATCAAGCACTCCCATCATGTTCCTCTGCAGTCTGTGCCTCTGCATCAGTCACTCGCACCCTTCTTCTTCACAAATGTCTTTCTAAAGTCCCATAGGCATGTCTCACCTTTTATCTCCTTCATCTTAACAGATGTTCTTAAATATTTCAAGATCTGTGTACCTCATTTACTTGCTTTCCACTGAATCCTATTGGCACATATGTGACCATCGCTCTCTGCAGTGGTGGTGCCTCCATACGAGTGGAGGAGTGTCGCCCCCCCACACTGCTGCGGTGGAAGCTGGAAAAATAAAATGGTAATAAAAATGATTTCATTACCATTTTACTTTCTCAGCTTTCTGCCGAATGGAGAGGGCCGGGTGGGGCCAGTGCGTCATTGCTACTGATTGGCACAATGACGAGTGACCCCTTAACTTTGAAGTCCGTTTCGGTTTGTTCGGCTACCTTGCTACAGCCAAACTGACATGCACAATTCAAACTCTCCAACTAGACAGCTGGGTTGGAGAGAAGGCACAGGGCTCCAGTGCCTTTCGGAGCTCTGAGGCAACCTGCTCCAGCCAATCCAGATGCTGTTCGCATGGTACTTGAGAGCAGCGTCTGGATTGGATAAGGTGTAGTTTGGTTTGCTACATCACCTCGTGCTTGGAGGAGTCAGAGCCATGGACTGGAGAGCGCGATGATGTGCTGCAGGCAAAGGTAAGTGAAACTTTTATGTTTTTTTTGCCTTCCTGTGTGATTGATTGTGTGTGTTTGTGTGACTGTGTTTATGATTGTGACTGTATGTGTGTATGTGTTTGTGAGCTTGACTGTGTGCCTCACCATTTTGAATGTCACCAACTGCCACTGGCCCTCTGTGCTTTGCACAGAGGTCAAGACTGGATGAGCATGTGGTCAGAGCACTTATATAACCCAGTGAGTACTTGTGCTGCTTTCAGCCACAACTCCAGAGCTCCCAGTCATGCCCCATCATCTACTGCTATCCACACCACCCAGCATAACTTCGGAGTGTGCGCAGTGCATAGCTTGAGCCGGTGGTTACCGGTGGGGCCCAGCAGCACTCATTTTTAGGTCTCGGCCTGCACCAGCGCTTGCGCTGGTCTGGCCGAGAGTTTTAGTAAGCAGGTTTTGGAAGTGCAAACACTGGCTTTCGGCTGGCGACCAGCTTGCGTTCACGATGGCGTGCACGCGCAGCTGCCATCTGGGTTTCCTATCTCTTCCTCATTTCCTCGTCATGGCTCATTAACTCTCTGGACTCTGATGTTTCAATCGCAGCAGCAGCTCACATTACCAACTGAGGGCCCTGGACTACAGTCACATGAAAAACAACAGCGATTAGCATTGAAATGCAAGCTTTTTTTGTCTAGTTAGAAATATTGCTTCGGTGGGTTGATTTCACCTTATATCGCTATTTGTTTTATATTGGGAGTCACAGCCTAATTACCAGTATTTTTGTCTCTCACTGTTTTTTTTTTTTATATTCGCGCAAAGCACAAAGCTTCTTCACTCTATTTAAACTCCACACCCCCACTCTTATTGTCTCTCTCCTTCTCTCTCTCTCCCCTCTCTAATTCTCTCTCTACTTAATTAACTCTCCCTCTCTATCTTTTTTAGCCTTTCATTCTCTCTCACCCCTTTATCTGTTTCTCTTTCAAACTCCTTCATTCACTCTCTCTCCCCTTCTTTCTCTCTCTCTATCCCGCTCCACTCTTTATTCTATGTACACCCTTTCTCTCTCTTTCTCTCTCACCACCCTCTCTAATTGGGCATTATATCTTCACTCTATCTCTCACTCGGCAACACCACAGCATCACTCAGCGCAACCACAGCATCAATCAGAGCCAGCACAGCATCAATCAGAGCCAGCACAGCATCTCTCAGCACCAACACATCTCTCAACGCCATCACAGCATCACTCAACGCCATCACAGCATCACTCAGCGCAACCACAGCATCACTCAGTGCAACCACAGCATCACTCAGTGCAACCACAGCATCACTCAGTGCAACCACAGCATCACTCAGCACAACCACAGCATTACTCAGCACAACCACAGCATCACTTAGCGCCACAACAGCATCACTCAGCGCCACCACAACATCACTCCGCGCCACCACAGCATCACTCAGCACCACCATAGCTTTACTCAGCGACACCACATCATCACTCAGGGCCAACACTGCATCACTCAGCACCACCACAGGATGACTCAGCACCACCACAGGATGACTCAGCACCACCACAGCATCACTCAGCGCCACCACAGCATCACTCAGCGCCAACACAGCATCACTCAGCGCCACCACAGCATCACTCAGCACCACCACAGCATCACTCAGCGCCACCACAGCATCACTCTGCACCACCACAGCATCGCTCAGCGCCGCCACTGCATCGCTCAGCACCGCCACTGCATCGCTCAGCACCGCCACTGCATCGCTCAGCACCGCCACAGCATCGCTCACCACCACCACAGCATCACTCAGGGCCGCCACAGCATCACTCAGCGCCGCCACAGCATCACTCAGCGCCAAGACAATATCACTCAGCACCACCACAGCATCACTCAGCGCCAAGACAATATCACTCAGCACCACCACAGCATCACTCAGCACCACAGCAGTATCACTCAGCAACACCTGAGTATCATTCAGCATCACCTCAGCATCGTCTCCGCAACAGTCACCACCACCACCACTACCACCTCAGCATCACTCAGCACCACCTCAGCCTGCTCTCGGAATCTGGCATCTGTTGATTCTCCCCTAGCGTCTGGCCGCTGCTAGTGTTATAATACAGGTACTAGTTCCCAACCTTCACCCTCCGATTGTTTATGCCCCCTCCAAAAAAAAAGCTTTAACAAACAACCATTGCAATAGGCAGAAACAAGTTGCCAGCATTGCAAGAACAAAAAGAAAACTGAGGAAATTTTTTATTGTAAATACTTTTTTAATATGGTCGTTCAGTTTTACATAATGCCTTCTTGGTCATATATAAAGTAACAAAAATGCTTCTGACACTTTTTTATTATAACTTTTCAGCATGCCGCACAGCAGCCACACTTCTCTACAGCACAGCTTGAAGACATTGGCAAAGTCAATAGCTCTGGCTAAACACTTATAAGGCTCCAAAGGCGAGACCTATTGGCTATGCCAACGCTTGTTAGTGACAAGCACTTCTATCTCTTCATGAGGTATTGACCGCACGCAAGAAAGGAAAAAAACACAAAGTGAAAAGATGGAGGGAGCTAAAGACAGAATAAACAGCACAAAAGGTTAAAGCAGGGGTCTATCAAGAGTGAGATACAGGATCAGCAGTGTGTGGTAGTGCATTAAAGGGGCCTGTGGTGAATGGAAGAATATGCAGCCTTTCTATTGGGTGCACTGATTTTTATTAGCACTTCCGGAGCAGAGCTTTGGGTGCCGACACTCATTCTTTTACAAATTAAGCACTGAGGGGTATATTTATAAAGAAATGTTGCAGCATGGCGCTGCAAGCAATTTAGCTGTGCTGCGTCATTTAAAAAATGCAAGGATGCGCCATACTTACAAGAATACAGTGCACCCCTGTGTTTTCCCTTGCGCTGGCACTAAAAAAAGCTGCCTGGCGCCAACATAGACACCATTGTGCATTGGTGCAAGAGTGCCTGTGTTGCAGGGATGATGCCCTGCAATGCAGGCACCCTTGCACCATGGTTCAAGTGTGACTGTGTTGCAGGGATGATTGTTTATGTGCAGGAAGGGACACCTTCCTGCACATAAATAACCTTTAAAGGCGATTTGCTCCTTATATGTATGCTGCAGAATGCAGCACACAAGCAGCAAAAAACTATGAGAAATAAAAGTATTTCTCCTCGTTGAGCCAATCTAACGCCTGCTATTCAGTGGTGTTAGTTTTTGGCGCTGCCTCAGATTTACACATCCTTCTAAATCTGGGGCAGCGTCAAAAAGCAATGGGTGTTGCAGTGGAACACCCACAGCAACACCCATTGCAAGCCCCTTTCATGCAGTTACCTGCGTGAAAGGGTATGATATTTACAAAGCAGCGTCAAACCACGCAAAATGGCTTAATGCCGCTTTGTAAACATGGAGCAGGGTATTGTGCCACCAGAGCGTCCTAAGAAACGATGCTCTGGTGGCGCAATGCCCTTGCAAATAAGCCTTTGAGTGTGCGTTACACAATACTCATATGCAGCATAAAAAAGTTACGGAAATTCATCTGGGAATAGGAAATGCTCCCAGGAAATAGGGACAAATATACCATGCAACATGAAGTAAAATGTATGAAATGTAAACTAGGTCTACATCGCCGATTTCTATTACCTTAACAGTTCTTGCACTCATTGTCGAGAAAGAGATGCTTGTTTTGATTAGTAAGTTAAGGACATGAATACAAGTCACATAGTAGAGGTGGGTGAGCCACTGAAAACCTGGTTCTGGCTCAGCTCAAGGTCATCTTGGAGCCTCGAGCCCGAAGCGAGCTGAGATTTCACGGAGGCGATGTGGCCTACTGGTCAAACAGGATTACTTTAGAAGCCATCCTAGAGTCATCGGATGATCATCCAACTACTCTAGAAGTCATTTTCATGTTGTCAGACGTCATCAAGCTCTTAAAGTCATCAGCAGAGTTTAGAAACTTGAGCCCGATGATTTGAAGATGACTTGAAAATGAGTATCTGATGACTTCACAAGATGTGATTAACCCTGATGATTTCAGAATGACTTGAAAATGATTATCCGATGACTTCACAAGGTGTGACTGTTCCTGATGATTTGAGGATGACTTGAAACTGAGTGCCTGATTACTTCACAAGATGCATTGCTACTGGTGGTTTTAGGATTGTTTGAAAATGACTGTCGGATTACTTGACTAGCACAACAGTCTTCTAATTAAAAAGACTGGTTCATAATAATTTTAGGATGATTTGTTGATTGCTTCAGGTACACGTCCAACATTTTAGTTTATTTATATCTTTTTAGAGACATTCAACCCTTTGGAAGATTTCAGAATCTCCTTTTTACTGCATAATGAACACCATTTACATATTACTGCATTTTCAACTCTGCAATTAAACCTACAGTGCATGCATTAGTGGAGACTTCAATGCTAGAAGGCCTGGGTGCTATGCCAATAACTCTAACACAAACAAATGCGAGACCGATTGCATTTTCAATATAGCGCTACTCATCCCAATGCAGAGTGTTGGAGCGCTTAACATAACATACACATTATCCATGCAAAAGAAATCAAGTAAGTGTGCAAATCAATGTAATATACATATCAGAGCACTATTGCATAATTAAGTGGTACATTTATGCTCACAACATTGTATAAAATGCACACCATGTGTGTTGCGATATCATGAATAACAAACCCGAAGAAGGTAGCAACAAAATAGAGGTTCAACAATCCCACCCCCAAGAACAGTGGGTGAGTTTAATTTTTTTTTTATTAGTTGAGGATTCGGGGTCGGGGTTGTGCCAAAAAAAGTGGAGTCAGGATTGCGCCACTTTTTTGGCACAACCCCGACTCCAAATCTCATTTGTTTAATATCACAATGCACTTAAATGTACTCATGATACACCTGATAAATATATGTGTGAGATCTTAGTATCTGATATCACTTCCTGTGAGGTCACTTACTGTGATGCCATGTGGAATGTCACACGTCGTGACGTCATGTGCTGTGATGGCTCACGTCATGATGTCACTTGCATACTGCCTAACTTGGTCAGTCCCCCCACTTCTTTTTATAGGACTTGTGCCCTGCATACACCATCGCTAGTGCACAGCGCTCACATTTCCCAGGTCCACATATGAGGCACTCATCTAGTCCTGGTCTTAGCTTTTCATTTTGGACTCGTAGGCCCGATTTTATAGAGGCAAAAACAGGGCTACAGATCTAGTGATGAAAACTGCTGGTCTCTGTGAGGTTCTCGCAAAACTTGAGAGCTCTGGAACTGGCTCTTATGTCTCTTTTATCAGAGAAGCCTTTAGTGGAGAGGCCAATAACTGTAAGGGAAGGAAGTCTCAGCGCTCCTTTAAGCAGTCTAGTCAAGTGTCATTCATGTCACTACATTTGGTCCGTTTTTAGCACTATATAATGATTAGACGGCTCACTGTTTCTTTCTGGCCATCACATATGTTTCCATATCCATTGTACAAAATGCAAACCTAAATGCTTCTTTCATTAAAATAAGGAGGATAACCCCGTTGGTTCCTTTTACATTAATATCATTATTGCTGTGAAATACAGATATAAATCACGATGTCTTATTAGCTGCATACAGACGGGCACATTTATTGTTGAAACAGAGACATTAAGTGATTTGCTCAGAATGACTGGATGTTGAGCTGACGCCCAGACTCGAAATCGGTTCCCAATTTGAAGCAGCCGCTGTAGCTGTTATGCCACATCCTCTCTCTGTTGCTTAAAATATAAAGGAGCTGTTGTCCATATGTAAATAAATGAAGTTAGAGTAGGAAGGTCCAGTAGTAACATGGTTAAACGAATGAAAATGCAGCACACACTGCCATGCAACCAGATATGAAAGAAATACCTGTAAAATTTGACACTGGCTGCCTCTATAACCAAACATGAATTAATCTAAATGCAAGTAGTTACAAAACATAAAAAAAAGCCGACACATGGTGACAAAAAGCAATGAAAAGATCTCATCCGATTACACTTTTGAAACACAGTCCGTATGGAGTTGGCGGGGTGAAAAGGGGCGGAGCAGGTTGTGGAAGAGCACCCTTGCGGTTTCAAGCCTTTAGGCCTCCTCTTGCGCCTTATCTGACTTTAAAGCGCTCACAACTCTGTTGCAGGGATCTGGGCGCTACAGGAAGGAGTCAGGCGTGCTGGAGGGTGGTAAATAAATACGAGGCTGCTTTCCTATATCAAAAAGTACATTTGCTTTAACTGTAAGGATAGTCATCACTGCAGTAAACTGAAAATCAGTCTGTTTTAGTTGCTGTATTTGTAGCTGTTACCCATTATTCACTTTTTTCGCTTAATATTTTTAGAATGTTAAGGAGATGAAGTTTGCAGCCTTATACAGAATGACATGAGTACCAGTGGATTAGACAAACACAATGCTTTTTAAATTTAGTTGTGGTGAAATTAGGTGATTTGCACAGAATCACAGGATGTTGAGCCTCCCGCGGAGACTCAGACACTGTCCCCAGCTTCAAAGTCGGCCGCTGTCTCCATCCTCTTTCATTCCTTGCTTGCATCAATTTTCCCAGCCCCTCCTGCCTCGGAGCAGCACTACAGGCTACCTTTGGGCTCGTTTTGGTAGGATGCAGGCCTACCATGCCGCAGCCGTCCCTGGTTGGAACGGAAGCGGAAGCAGAGTTGTACTAGTCTGTGGCCGAGTGAGGAGACTAACGTTCTGCTGCACCGGAGTGTGTGCACACGGATCGGGCTGCACCGAGAAAGAAGAAAAGTGCTCAGTTTCTTTGGTATTTTTTTCGTGGGGCTGAGGGTGCAGGTGAGATGTGGAAGTGAGGTGGGTGTGATTTCCCGCCTCTCCTCCACTTTGGAGTACTCTGCCGCGCTTTTGTTTGAAAGGTGGGAGCCCGCCTTTCTTTAAGATGCGGCGCTGTAATGCAGTGCTTTATGTGAGTGAGCTGGAGGTAGGATTCTGCTTCTCACTTAACTTTACCAAGTGTGGGGACTTTTCTTAGAGATGGGTATAGGATCCCATAATTTGTGGACTTTTGGGACGCTGCAGGCAACTTCCTATTGAGGCAGTGTGTCTGAGCTACCTTCGCAACATCGGCGCTTCAGGCTCAGATCAATTACATGCTCTATTAACAAAAAGCATGTGTGGTAGCGATTGAAGGTGGGATTTTTTTTCGCCATACCTAGTCTTTGGTATGGCCTCACAGTCACACCTGCAGACTTTAAAACTGGGGGCCCGGGTTCGAGTCCTAGCGTCAGATCCCCATCCTGTGATTCTGGGCAAAACACTTGATAGCTGGGCATTATGTAGGAAAGTTGCGATGATATGATGAGCTGTTTTAGTTGCCTAGTTAAAACCTAGCTGTTCATGGCTACATTTTTTTCATTTGACTACATTTTTAGGTCTCGCCTAGCGTTGCTGCGCACATGCGTAGCTCGCTCGGCGAGATTTTTTGTAAATGAGGAGTTTGAGAAAAGGGCTTTAAGCCCCGCCCCTCATTTCCATTGGCTGGCGTCACCGTTTATGCTAAACGGTGGCCTGCCATTGGAAATGAGCTGTTGGCGTTGCCTCCCTTTCGCCTTTTGGTCCGGCCCATCCGGACTGGATCGCCTGCTTCACGGCTGTCGTGAAGCAGTTTCTTATCGCAAGGAGGCGTGTTGTATAAACAAGCCGTGAGATCCAGTCCAGATGGGCCGTCTCAAAAGGAGACAGGGCTCCGCGTATTTATTTTTGCATCACGCTTTCACTTTAAAGTGAAAGCGCGATGCAAAAATAAACAGCGGCTGCCTGGCGAACGCTTGTTTCACTATTGTGCTTAAGGAAATGGATTCACCTTAATGTTGCTGACTCGGGGTCTGCAAAAGACCTGCACTGGATATGGTAAAGAACTCCTTCCGGTTCAAAAGACTCTGCGTCTTACACCACTGTATGCATGGGATGGGGCACGGCTACCTGCCTCAAAGATAACCACGCATGCACGAGGACAGGAACATTTGCCACTAACAAACGTTTTCTGCACCCCTCTCCCTTTCACCCTCCAACTTCTGGCCTCTTGGGAAACGATGGCGTCTTTCCGGGAGATGCCGGCTAAAGAACAGTCTCCCAGAAAAAGACAGGAAGCCCCTTGAATCTAGTTTAGGGCCTGCCTGCCGGCTTGTCTCTTCTCCTAAACCACTTTCGCCTTATCTCAAAGGACATTTGTAAGCATTAAGTTAACCGGCGCCTAGAGGCGTTTCGTCTATGGCGCTATATCAGTGTTCGTCATTATTATCACCCTCGCATCATGATGGGGCCCATTGTCTAAGCACGTGTCTTTGCACCTGGCTGCCTGGATAGTCCACTGTTTCCGCTCCTCTCGCGCGCACCGCATTTACTTTCCCATCTCGAGTCTGTCATGAGCTCGGGGGTGCGTTGCACACTGATCAATGTGCTGAGTGATATTTGACACACTGTTACCTCAAACACCTATGTTGACACCCGACAAGAGCAAGTGGGAAGTGTGTCCACACTCTTTCATTGTGTGTGCTGACCGGCGCATGGACATCTGGCGCTGTGCGTTGCTTACAAACCACACATTGCCACACACAGGGGGCGCTTTCCTTCTATGTTCGCTCTCAGTTTCTGTTTTCAGTCATACATTATGAACTCCCGGGTGAGCTGCTCATGATTATGTGATGCCATATCACTTGTCTGCACAATAGGCTTTTGCGTAGACAGCAGCACTATTTAAGTAAAAACAGAAATGGTGACAATCGTTTCCACAGTGCTATGTGCACAGGATCACACAGTGCGTCAAGCATGAACCGGGACAGTAAATGAAAGACTAACCACAAACAAAGGTAATTAAATAATTGTTTAGCATTCTCTCCTTTATGTCATACAATTTCTCTTCTGCTCGTCCCTATCTTTTATTTTCTCTGGTGTTTCACTCCCCCCACCACCAATACACACACACACCTCTTTTATTGCTTGACACCGTTCTGAATGGGGCAGATTTGCATTTCTCTGTTGAGGCCAATGTGTCCTGAGCTGTGAGCCTGTAATCCACTCCCCGTGTCCTGCTCGCTGTTTGTCTGCAGTGTTCGAGCTGATTGCTGTTACATTGCAGTACAGGCAGGGGTTGATGTCGAGGGGCCTGCTGTTCTTGGGTTCGCGCACAAGGTGACGACTTGAGTTAGTTTTCGCAATATTTATTATTGTTTCCGATCTGGAGTGCTGGAGAAGTGAAGAGGAGGTTTGAAAGAGAGCAGAATGGAAGGAAGAGAGTGAGGAGTGGAAATGAGGTTAAAAAGCAAAGGAGAGAAAAACTGAGTGACGTGGGAGGGGATGGAGAAAAGGCAGCAAACGATAAACAGAAATATATGAACGGACAAAGGAGGAAAGAGTTTGAAAGAGAGAAGTTACTTGTGTATAAAAATCTGTGTGTGCCAGTGGGGTTGTGTTGTGTGTTAATAAAGTATACATGCAGTCATGGCCCAACTGGGAACCCAAAGCAACCCTGGCAATTTTCTCGGACCAGCCCCTGCCTGGCCCCGGGAGGCTAAAAACGCTTGCTTGCTGCAATGCAATAGGTCTCGCAATTACGCGAGTTTGAGCTATTTGCATTCTAAACGACAATGCCTTTTTTGTTTTGTTTTGCTTTTTAAAACATAAATAAAAGGCATTGTCATTTACAATGCCAATAGCTTAAACTTGCGTAAATGCGAGACCTATTGCATTGCAAATGCTTGTTTCATTTGCTGCCTGCCCCATGCATGCAGTATCACCGAGTAGGTCACTGAGCTTTCATGACACGAAGCAGATGGCTTCAGAGGATTCTTTTCAAAGGGGCTTTCCGGGCTTTTAGCAGGCAATGGTTCCCAACATAAAAACTTTGCAAAGAATGTCAAGAGCATTAATCTACAAGTAACCTCCCCATTCCACAGCCATTCATCTGTCATTTTATTTTATTTTACCTTCTTGGTTAATTGGTTCAGGGGAAAAAATATGAAAACGTCACCAAGAAAGGAAAAATAGGCAGAGAGAATAATAATAATAAATATAATTCTCTCTGCCTATTTTCCTTTCCTGGTGACTTTTCCATATGTTTTCCCTGAGCCAATTAACTAATAAAGTAAAACATATTCATGGCAGAAAACCCTGCCACGTTGAATGAATCACTATTGTGTGTCTGGGCAGCAGAGCTATGCATTAGGTGAAGCCCAGCAATGATAAAGGCCTGTCCTCCCTAAACTTCATATATTTTATTTCTAGACATATATATTATAAAGCGGAGGCATACAGCTTTTTCCCGTCACCTGCACTATGTTGTTTTCTTCCTTCAAATTTCACCAAGCTCCTTTGCTATTATCCAGTCTTTATCAACTCTCCCCTCACAAACTACTTTTCACCTTTCTTTATTTCTTGCCCACTTTCTTTTCTATCCTTTTTCACGCTTCCTTTTCCAGATCTGTTTTTTCCCTTCCATGCCGTTTCCACTTTTGTTTATCATCCTCCTTTCTTGCACTCCAATTTCTGCTATTACCAGTTCTCTTCACTCTTCTCGTTCCTTCTGTACCCTATCTGTCTTTACCACTCCGATATCTCTTCCTTTCTTCCTCTCCCTTTTATCTGTGTTTAGGTCGAGCCTGTGCAGCGCATGCGCTGCAGCGAGGCATGCAGTATTGGAGGATGGCTTTAAGGTCCTGCCCACTCTCCGCACATATTTTTAATTGGCTTGTGTCAATGTCCTTCATAAACGCTGGCTTCTGAGTCGTTATTAGGCTTGTTAGTCCCTCCTTGGTACCGCCTTGTCTGCATTTGTTACCTCCCATAACGACTGGACCTTTTACTTGTCTCGTTACCCGGTCTGCTTTATCTTGGCTGTGAGCACTATTTTGTTTAATGATTTGCCCCTATACCACCCACTACATCACAGTACGCCGTCCGCTTTTATTTTATTATACTAATGGTGGTCCGTTTTAACTATAGCGGCCGCATTTCATTTATTTTAGCTGCGCAGTCCGCTTTAAGTATAGCGGTCATGCTTACTTTTTTTTGTTTGTACGCTTTTATATTTACAAATACTCGCCGCACGCCGCCTTTATATTTACAAAAAGCGCTCACTGCAGCGACACGCTTTAACTTTTGGTGAGAAAACCTTTTTTAAAAAGCTTACTGCTGACATTCAATTTAATTTTTATACAATACTCCGCACCACGCTTTATGTTTAACATAGCAGCCGCGCAGCTTTCTTTTATGCTGCGCGGCTTAAATAACTCACCTTTAAAACATTATTTGCTTTATACTGTGGAGATGCCTTTTACATTTTTGCTCAGTACTGGTATCACCCAGAACTGTTTGCTCAAGATTCAGCTGCCCAGCCCAGCCCAGTTCTCACCCAGCATTTTAAGGAGGGAAGGGGGCCACGTGGCCCCTTTCCCGGGCCAGTTTTAGCCCCGGGGACCGCATTCCCCCGGGCCCTGACCTTTATTTTTTTAATTGTTATTTTTACATAGGAGGCGGGACACGCGGCCCCCCTTCAGGGGCCGATTTTGGCTCGGGGAAACCATTGCCCGGGGCCTGGCTTCTAGACTGGGTGTCCTAGTCCCACCCAAGGCAACCATGGGGATCACGGGGGAGCCTGAAAGCCCACGTAATCCCTGCCGGCTCCTGCGGGAGCCGGAATTGCTTTGAGATCAAGGGAGCTGCTAAACTGCAGCTCCCTGGATTTCAAAGCAATGTGTCTGTTTCCCTGCTCGCTTGACAGCAGGCAGGTAAACAGACATGCTCCGCTTTCAGCAAGTGAGAGCATTTTCTGCTCTCGCTTGCTGAAAGCAGAGCACTGTTTGCTATGGCTTGGCGGGACATTGCAGGAGCCAGCCCTAGGGGGTGGTGGTCCCAAGGCCATCTAAGGCTCCAGGAGGGGGGTGACATGGCCCCCCTCCGTTCTTCTTTTAGTGCCTGCCCCTGGGAGGTGGTGGTCCCCGGGGCCGAGAATGGCCCGGGAGGAGGGGCCACGCGGCTCCCTCCCATTTTAAAGTTTGACCCCTGGGGAGGTGGTGGTCCCCGGAGCCTCAGTGGGTTCTTGAGGCCCCCCTAAGCCAAATATAAAAAGCCCCAGGGAGGTGGTGGTTTCCGGGCTGGGGGGGGGTCTTCATAGCCCCCCATATATTATTGCAATTAGCCTCGAGGAGGTGGCTATTAGCACCAAATAACAAAAAGCACAATATGCATAACAACATCTACCTTTCTGCGAAATTTGGTGTAATTCCATTCAATGTATCAAAAGTCCAGAGCAAACCACTCCAATAATATTCAAATACAACAAATTAATTCAATTCTTCTTGATTTCAGGACGATTTTTATTCTTTTGATCGTTATTCTTCAGTAGTCCCCCTTAGCCAACACGTGTTTCGTCAGATTGATGCGTAAACATCTCTGACTTCATCAGGGCTCATCAAATGTATCATCAAAATTAACGTTAAAAATGGTCAAGTTTGGTAGTGTCAATCTCAATATATCCAACATGTGTCTCTACTCGGACCTCTGCTCGTAAGCTGTTGTGTTAACCTGTATGTCGGAGAGTACTCTGCGTTCCATCCATCCCGGCATGGTCCATTCAATGGTTTGGGCTGTAGTAGTGTTGACAGGTTCGATGGGAATTAACATTGCAAACGCACCCTTTTTTTCAACGCCATTTTTCTCAGCCCCCGCTTTACGAATCCCCCCGAAACTTTCCATGTGGAACAAGAATCACCGGAGCACCTTTTTTGGAAAAAGTTTGTGAAGATTCGTCAAACGTGCCAAAGTTGTATATATCTAAATGTGTGTGTGTGTGTGTGTGTGTGGGTATGTGTATGTGTGTGTGTGTATGTGTGTGTGTATGTGTGTATATGTGTGTATGTGTGTATATGTGTGTGTATATATGTGTGTGTGTGTATGTGTGTAAATATATGTGTGTGTATATATATATATGTCCAACAGCCTCGTTTAAACGTTCCAAAGTCTTAAAAAAAACGAGCGTAGACCCAGCATATGTGCAAGATGTTTATTGCCACCAGTTCAGTCCGCCATGACGCGTTTCGGCCGGTTCACGGCCTTGATCACATGACAAAGCTAAGACAGTGTAACCCTCAATTTAAAGTGCTAGTGCTTACAACTTGTTACATAGACATAGACAACATACTATGATATCTGGAGAATTTCACGCAGTATTGCATTGATAATCACTCAATGAGTTTTAAAATACCGGTAAAAACAATTTTGTATAAAATATATGGTTTATATGTATGTCCTGTCTACAGTAAAAGCACATTGTCATAAATTGGGTGGGCCATATGTATTCCAACTATACCAGCATAAATGCGTTAATGGCCCATCTCCGACATAATACAAGTTGGTCGCTTAAAACTTATCTTAGTGCAAATCCCCATAATAAAAAGTGATGATCATCTCCATTGGCTATTGTACCATATTCATAGCCAATAAAGATGACGGTGTGTTATAAATACTGATAAAAATAATTAAAAAGTTTTTCATAATCACAAAAGGTGCAAACAAGTTTGAGCTAAAGTGCTAAGTGCAAAACATTTTCTAGTCAACTTGCCATTCATACTGCGGGTATTGCAGCTTCTAATTTGATGCCGAAGGCTAGATAATGCTAAAGTATTAAATGTGCAAAAGTTTTCTATCGGATTGCGTGATAAATATAAAGGATCAATTCATAAATACATTATTGTTTCAAATAGCAGCTGATTTTCCACCATATATAAATATACATGTCGTATTTAAATATACATACAAGATAATATGGCATAAATAATCATTAAGCTAAAATGAATAAATACATACATATTTAAAAAGACCTTTTCATTTGTATATTTAGTATGTGAGTAGGCACTAGGATATATATGTATATATCAATAAACATATCGTCATATTTAGGTCTGATTTTAATGTATAGTGTGGTAATCTGAGCAAGGTATGATAAAATAATGAAAGTTTTATAGAAATGTGTGTAAATCCTCAGTAGTGTTTAAACCCCCTGGTTGTTTAGAATCAAATTCCAGGATATATTTGGTCTCTAGACGTCTTAGCATGGCTTCCCGATCACCCCCTCTCTTTTGTGGCGGTACTGTTTCAATAACATAATATTTAAATTGTTTTAGGTCACTATTGTGGTGTTCTTTAAAGTGCCTAGCCACTGGGTAGGTAGGGTCGTTGTTTGTTATGGCCCTTGTGTGTTGCAATATTCTTTTATGCACAGCTAATTTAGTGCTGCCAATATATTTCAATTTGCAGCTGCATTCTAAAATATATACAGCATATTCTGATTTGCATGTTAAATGCTGTTTTATGTTTTGCGGTCTAGTATTGAATGCAGTTTGAAATGAAGCTGTGTTTATACCGTACTGGCAAGCTTTACACGTGGGACATTTGAAAAATCCCTTTCTAGTTGTCAGCCATGTCCCTTTGTTTGCCTCCTCCATGTTGCTTTTGACCAGCACATTTCCCATGCTGGCTGTTTTCTTAAAAGCTATGGCTGGATAAGGAGGTAAAAGTTTGCCTATAATAGGGTCATCCCGGACTATGGGCCAATTGCGTCTAAATATTGCTCTCAATTGTTTCTCCTGTTTAGAGAAAGCCAAAATAAGCCTGGTTGGTTCCTGGGTATTGTTTTTTAGATCTGTTTTGCTCCTGTCTATGGTGGTATACTGCAGTAAATCCTCCCTTGTTCTTTTTTTGGATTTATTTATTGCTGCATCTACTATATCAGTTTTGTAGCCTCTAGATATAAAACGAGCGTGGCATTCAGCTTGTTTGTTTTCAGAATCCTCCTTATCACTACAAATGCGCCTAATGCGCAACATTTCCCCATAGGGGATACTATTTTTGAGGTGAGGGGGATGTGGCGTGCAATAAGGTATTGCCAGCTGTATTCTTTCTAAACAAGGATGTAGATAATTTGTTTCCTACCACTTTGACCTGCACATCTAAGAATGTCACTTCCTCTTTGCTTATAGTCGAGGTAAAATTCAAATTAATATAATTGGTATTGATTTGTTGTATAAAATCAATCGCACTTTGTTCACTTCCACACCATATAATAAATAGGTCGTCTATAAACCTTAGCCAGGAAATAATATTTGATGTATACAATTGTTCAAATTTTCTCATGAGGACCAGCTCCTCCCACCATCCCATAAATAAACAGGCATAGCTGGGAGAGAAGCTGGCCTCCATGGCCCCCCCTTGAGTCTATTGGTACATTTGGTTATTGAACATGAACAAATTGTTTTCCAGACAGAAAAGCAACATATTTAACAGCATTTTGTTATGTTGAATGTATTTGATTGGTCTATTTGATAAGAAGTATTCTACAGCCCTGATGCCGTCTATGTTCCTAATACATGTGTAAAGCGATGACACATCAAGAGCTATCAATAAATATTCTTGTTTCCATTGAATGTTACCTATTTTTCTTATAAAATCACAGGTATCCTGTACATATGATTTTAAGTTTTTGACGTGATCTTGCAGAAATAAATCAATATATCTGGACATGTGCTCCAGGGGCCCATCACATGCCGCAATGATAGGCCTCCCTGGTGGCCTTTGTATGTCTTGATAGGCCTTCCTGGTGGCCTTTGTATGTCTTTGTGTATTTTAGGTACAAAGTATATGACTGGGATAGTCGTATGTTCCTTTTTGAGATATTTGTATTCCTCCCAGTTTAATAGGCCCATACTCTTCCATGCAAGTAACTGTGAGAAGAAAAGATCTTGTGTCTCCTTAAACGTTTGTATAGAGCTTTTTTTGTAACATTCCTGGTCACTTAGCTGCCTGTGGGCCATAAGACTATGTTGCCGCCCTTGTCTGCATTCCGTATCACCACTTTGTTTTCTTGTTTTAGCTTTGTAATAAGCTGTTGATAGTTTCTTTCCTGGTTGGAAAATTTAGTTTTTGACGTATTAACAACCCTATTCAATTGTTTGACCTGCGCAACGATTTGTTCATTAAATATATCCAGGGCATCTCGAGGCATGATAGGTGTGCACTTGGATTTCATTCTGAAGGGAGTAGTTGGTTTGGCACACATTTCCGGTAAGCCTAAGTCCCTCTCGCCAATGTCTCCTTGGGACATTTGTGCCCCACTCTCTAATTCATGTAGATCTTTAAGTAGCCCATAATCTGATGCAGTTAGAATTGTTTGATCTGCCGTTTTATCAGAAAGCTCATTTTTTTCTTCTTTTCTTTCTTTTGAATTAGAAGTTATTTGCTGTTGATGGTATTTCTTGAGCTTTAGCTTTCTAATAAATTTATAGATATCTGCCCTTGTTTGCGTGTAGTTAAAGTTTGACTCCGGGCAATATGATAGCCCTAGTGATAGTAGCTGTTGCTTCACTGCAGTAAGATTAACCTTGGCCAGATCTATGATAGTATTTGCATTGACTGAGTTCACGGTGTTTGAGGGATTTTGGGGCAAACTCTCTATTTCCGATTGCCGCGTCCTCGACCCCGCTTCCTGGGTTCGCCAGCTCCTGTGGGCTTGCCGTCGCCCCCTTCTATATATATGTATATGTGTGTGTGTGTGTGTGTGTATATATGTGTGTGTATATATAAAATAACAGTCTTAAAATAAAGCTATGAGTCATGTAGGCTCCTTGCCTTGTATTGAAATCACATGTGGTGGCAAGGAGTCCTATTAGTGTCAAGGGCGCCGTTCTCATTGCAAATGATTCTGCAGTGAAGTTAGGGTACCATATGGTGATTTTTCTTACATTAAAGGTCTGCTATCACCAAAGTATAAATATTTTTTTATACTATACTTCCTTCATTTAAGCGCTATATCCTACAGTTGTTACTTTTACACTCTTTCATATTTCTCCATTTACCAGTCTCAGAAGGATGGTAGACTAAGTTTGCTCTACAACTCTATGCCACTCCACGTCACTCTACTCTCTGCCCCTCCACAACACTCTACTCCACTCGACAACACCACTCTGTGTCACCACTTGACACCACTACTCTATGACACCACCACTCTGCTACCACTGCTCTCAACGCTCCTTTACTCCCCACTCTAGGCCCTTGGACTCCATGCCAATGTATTCTACGCCACTCTACTATATACCACTTCACTCTATGACAGACTAATCTGAAACACTGCACTCTCTGCCACTGATCTCTATGCCACTGCACTCTAAGCTGCACCACTGTATGCTGCACCACTATTTTACTCTGCGCCGCTGCACTCCACGCCACTGCACTCTGACACTCAGCTCTGCAAGACTGCATTCTCTGCCACTGGACTCAATGCCACGCTACTGTGCACAACTGCACTTTAAGTCACTGCACTCTGCACCACTGCACTTTACTCTGCACCGCTCAACTGTACTGCACTCTGCACCACTACACTCTGCATCGCTCCACGCCACTCTAATCAATTCTGTATCATTGCACTCTACACCACTGTACTCTACGTCACTGCACTCTGCGCCACTCTGCTCTTCACCTCTGCAGTCAACCCTGCACCACTCAACTCTACGCCACTCTTCTCTGAAACAATCTACTTTGCACCACTGCAATCCTTCTCTGCACTCTACGTCACTCTACTCTGCGCCAATGCACTCTACACCACTTTACTCAACCAGTGCACTCTAAGCCAGTCTACTCTGCGCCACTGTGTTTTACACAGCTTCAAAAAGCTAACTGATCTCCCACCCAACATCAAAGCCTGCCTACTTAATTGTAGATTGCTACCCCACCATTCGGGAGACATTTGGCTCTCCCTTGTAACTCATGCTTGGGATTTAATGTTTCTCACCAAAACTTGGGTAAAGGATTCTTCTAATCCCGACCTCAATCTTGCTATCCCCCCTGACTATCATTTTGTGGGGATTAACCGTGCCAGCACCAAGGTGGGCAGTGGGATTGCTGTGATCCTGCGCTCAGGCTGGGATATCTCCTCCAGGAAACTCTCTAACATTGGCCCTTTAGAAGCCATGTATTTTAGCATTTCGGAGGCTGCGAATTCAATCTTGGCTGGAATTCTCTTATACAGACCCCCCAGTTCCCCTCCCCAACATCTTACAGATTTCTACACTATTGCAGCTGACCTATCGCTTAAACACCCCCATTTTACAATACTTGGTGATTTTAACTTGCATGTGGATGATACCTCTTGCACCAAAGCGGGGCTGCTCTTAGAAACTCTGGAGGGCCTCAATTTGACCCAGCGGGTTAGTGGCCCCACTCATCAGGCTGGCCATACGCTGGACCTATTATTTACCAATCATCCCAATCTGACCACAGCACTTCCCCTTCCTCTTACGTGGTCAGACCACTTCCTAATCCCGTTCAGTCTGGCTATAACATCTCGCCCAACCACTTCCGTTAAGGCCCGGGATTATGGTAGGAAATGGTTTAAAATCACCTGTCAAACGATTGCCCCCGCTCTTTCCCGCTCTTCATGGCAGTCAGTAGGGGATCTAGATACTGATGTCTCGAATTTTAATGGCTGGCTCTCCTCAGCCATAAACACTATTGCCCCTTTGCAACCGACGGTCTCTTCTAGACTAAAACCTTCAGCCCCCTGGTTCTCTCCCGCTCTGCGTGCGTAAAAGAGCCACTGTAAAAAACTTGAGCGGAGCTGGAGACTATCTTACGACCCAGAGGCAAAATCAACTTATAGAGCTGCCATTAAGAACTTCCATAAACTTAAGCGCTTTGTAATGAGAGAGTACTTTATTAAGAAAGCCAACTCCGCTGATAACTCCTCAAAAACTTTGTTTAAAATAGTGAAAGATTTTCTAAACCACCCGCATTATCTAGCTTCGACCCCCCAGCCAAGTACTTTGTGATGGTCTATCGGACTTTTTCATGATAAAATCCTAGACATATACTCCACGTTTAGCCCTTCCCCGGATCCCCCGGTTTTTTACTCTAGGGTAACTAAGGAGGAGGCACTTACGTCTTCTAAATCCATCTCCATTGAGACTTCATCCCAAAAATTGCTTGCCTGCAAATCAGGCTCCCCTATGGATCCCTGTCCGGCACAACTGTTCAGCTCGCTGGCCCCCCTTATTATTTCTCCTTTGAATTTGATATGGAACACCTCCTTACAAACTGGTCTCTTCCCTTCGACCTGGAAACAGGCCATGTTAATTCCTATTTTGAAAAAACCCGAAGCTGATCGTCTGTTTTTAGTAATTACCGTCCCATTTCTCTTTTACCTAAACCAGCTAAAATCCTGGAGAAAGTAGTTCAAGAACAATTATCTAATTACCTTGAGTCCGGTCAACTTCTCCACGACTCGCAGTCCGGTTTCAGATCCGGTTATAGTACTGAGACTGCGTTACTGGAGGTTTCAGAGACCATCCGCGAATGCGTGGACGCAGGCGATGCAGCGATGCTAGTGCTCCTCGACCTGTCCGCGGCATTCGATACGGTCTCTCATGCCATATTACTTGAGAGACTGTATAGTCTTGGGATTCAGAGCACCCCTCTGTCCTGGATCAGATCATTTCTAAGTGACCGTACCCAACAGGTCTCCCTTCAGCCTTTTGTCTCGGAGAAGAAACCACTCAGTTGTGGAGTACCCCAGAGCTCCGCCTTGAGCCCACTTTTTTTTAATGTCTACCTGTCTCCGTTGGCCACAGTGGCAGAATCCTGTGGGGTCAGAGTGATCTCCTATGCTGACGACACACAACTGGTGTTTTCCTTTAGAGATCACTCTGACGCTGCCTTCTCTAACTTCAGACGCTGCCTAAGCAATATCTCCACTTGGATGTCACTCAACACTCTCAGGCTCAACTCGGATAAAACCGAAGTGTTGTTTTTTAATAAAAAAAAACCCCCTCTGCCCCTACTTTGGTGGCCACCTGAGCTGAATCCCCCCCCAGTCCCGGTGGAATCAGCCAGCAATCTTGGATTCCGATTTGACAATGAATTGTCCTGCAAGTCTCAAATAAATAGGGTTTCCTCTGCGTGCTTTGGTAAACTACACATGATCCGCAAAATCCTCCCTTTTCTCCCTTTGGATTCTCGCCGGACCATTATTCACGCCCTCATTACATCACATCTGGATTACGCGAACAGTCTGTACACTGGAGCGCCAGCCTACTTGATCAAATGCCTGCAGATTGTGCAGAATGCGGCGGCAAGAATGATCTGTAACATTCCATATCGTCACTCAATCTCACCACACTTAAAGAAGTTACACTGGCTGCCCGTGACTAGACGCATTCAATTTAAATCACCGGTCTTGGCATATAGAGCAATGCAGGGTCAGGGTCCAGCCTATCAACAAAAGATTAAGGCAAGAATTTTGCAACATCAAAGCAGGATTCGGTGTTCGGTTATAGGGGCACCCCTAGTTGAACACTTCACTTTTAAGAGTCACGACCCCGATCAAATGCAGTGGTTAGTGATAGAGAAAGCTGAATTAGGACCCAGAGGGGGCAATATTTCCTCTATCCTGAACATCCGAGAATTGAAATGGATGGTACGTCTGGACACTATTGTCAATGGGCTGAATGAACTTGATCCCAGTAACGCTCAATTGGCATGTCTTAATACATGATGCTAATCTGCAATCTAGGTATTCCAACCTTTTTAGCTGTGTATAGCGATAGGTTTGAGGTATAGACCTTGATTTTTGCTAGCAGATACACATCAGGGAGCTTCGGTACTTTCCGAATGTAATTTTGTTCTGTTTGTGTGATTAATTATGTTATCTTTCTAACAACCACATTACTATGAAATCTACGTGGGTCAATATATAAATATAATGTTGGCTATTTTCATCTGCCATTTTTACAATTTAATTGTCCATGACTGTATAATAGATGTTGCTAACCAATATTTTAAGCACCTTTACCAGTCCCACTATTACGATATATTTGCATATTCCATATATTGAATTGTCTAATTGTTGTTTAGGTTGAGCGCTTTGTACATCATTTTTCTTGATGAATATTGGGCTATATAACGTTTAAAATCTAGGCCAACCTTTTTCTCATTTTGTGTGTATTTCTACCCCTTCATAATGTTATGTTGTCATTCAGGCTGGGGTTTTGTTTAAAATACTGATGTTGATTGCTTTTTTCTACTATTCACATACTTCATAGTCTCTCTTCCTTGCCCAGCCCCAGTCTAATACAAGCATTTAGCGCCTGCATACTATCTAGCGTCACGCTGGCGCTCATTGCACGTCAGTTACGCTTCTATTTATTCCTGCCGTCTGTCTTGGCGGCGCGACCTTTCCATTCAGGGGAATCAAGCCTAACACACGAGGGTGAGTTCTTCTCTCTGACGGCCGCTCTGTAGTTGCTCCTTGAGGCCATGCGATCTTTTCCCCTCTTCAGTAGTTAACGCTATCATACAAGCGTGACTGTTTTTGTGCATTATTCTTTAAACGCATGTATTTTGGAGACTTAAATCTTGTTTTCGTTTCCTTTTAAATTTCATACGTGTGCACGAAGCTTAGTGAGAGGCAACATTTTTGGTAATTTTGATTACGTATTTTCATGCGCGCATTAAGTAACTTTGGTTTTTCACTTTTAGACACCGATGCCATCTAGTGTCATTAAGGTGCACTCAATATTTGGAGAGGCACGATGGGTTTTATTTTTAGAACTGTACCACGAACACTTTTTAACTAAGTGTTTTGTTTGGTTTTTCTTGGCGTGTTTCTTGTGTTTTGAAATCGTTCTCTTTTTTAAATTAGGCGCTTGGGAGGTTTTTCATAACCACGCTGTACATGGCACTTATCTAAAACTATGGTTTTGACTCCTTTGATTTCCACCATTGAGGTTATTAATTGATTGGTATACTTTTTCCTATTTATTTCAGAGTAATTCCTAAATCGATAGTAGGATTGTGGATGACTTCCACTATCATTTTGACGGTACTACCGTGATTCAACAGATAAGTTAATAACTTTGGGAGACCAACCCTCATTCTTGAGTAAGTCTTTTCTATTCAATAGAGTCGTTTTTCCCCTGATTTATACGAGTATTTACTGACAGACGCCTTATTTATATAGGTGTCCATTTCTCTCTCATCCTTCATATTCTCGGAGCCATTGAGCCCTCTCTGTACTCGACGACACATCGTGCGTCTCTGAGGACCCTTCTTTAAATCAGACATGGTATTTATGTTGAGTATTATTTTTACCTCTTTGTCGTCTCGTCCTTTTTAAGCTCCGGACCTGACTGTTTGCCTTTATACTTTTAGGTGCCCCTTTTTTAGCCACCCTTTCACCTACCACTTGTCCTGAGGAAGACCCCGATTGTAAGGTCGACAAGAATACCTACACATTAGCAGGGGTCGAAACGTCGACACACTACTGATGCCAGTACCGTCAACAGTGTATGCTTACACTGTGATTTGATCTGTTACATGGCTACATATTTCATGTTTCTAAAAATAATTTTTTTGTCTTGATGCTAAGAGTTTGTGGCAATGAATAGCATGCCCAACAATTTGATGGTTATATTCATGAGTAATGTTTGTCACTAACCTCACTACCTCACTCATGTCACTACCTTTTCCCTTTCCCTTTCGTTTTGTGGGCACAACTATGATGTTTTCAATGTGTTTTGTGAAATATGTTCTTTTTGTTCAGTGTGATTAAATAACACTTGAGCATTCCTTTATTCTCTTTATTTTGATTTATGATTGTTAATTTCATTTTGCTACACTGTTTTGATGTATTTATACTGGGACCACTACTCTTTATACTATCTCAGAGCTAGACTTAAGCATGCTCAGTCCAACCGATCACTCAGATCGATCACCTTCGCCTCTTGCGGACTACCCGGTTTCCTCGATCTAGAATGGGGGGCAGAGCTTTCGCAGTTATTACTGCTCAAACCTGGAACAGCTTACCGCTGTCCCTTCGTATGACAGAATCTGAATGTTTATTTCGACGCAACTTGAAGACCTGGCTGTTTACCAACCCTTAGCCACTCAATGATACTTACAACTGCCAACCGTCCGAGCGCCGGGACACCCCCGCTGGGGGTAGCTGCGCGCTATACAAGTTCCAATAATAAATAATAATAAATAATAAATTCAATCTAGGCTACTGCACTTTACGACACTATAAGCTATGATACTCCACTCTGTGATGCACTACTCCATTAAACTCTACTCCAATCTATGCCACTCCACTCTACAACACTACTCAATGCTATGCCACCCTACAACACTACTCAACAATGCTCTACGTAACCCCATCCATGCCACTTTACTCCACTCTATTCTACAACACACTACTCCGCTGTACTCCACGCCACGCCACTCTGACACTCGATTCTACAACTCTTTACTCCACTCTGCCATTCCACTCTTCTACACTACTCCACTTTATGCCACTCCACTCTACAGCAATCTACTGTACACCACTCTACGCAATACTCAACGCCACTCTGTTCTACACCACCCCATGACACTCTGCCGCTATAATCTACGCCACTTCATCACATTGCACTTTTCGACATGCAACTCTCCTGTACCCCACTAACCTTTAGCCATGCTGAACAGCAGCCACACTCGTGTACAATATGGCTAAAACATATTGGCAAAGCCAATAGCTTTTGCAAAGGCCAGACCTTTTGGCTTTGCCAATGCTTGTTTATTTTAACAGATACTGCAGACCATCGGCAGAAGACATTGGCAAGCCACATGGTCAAAAAGGCAAGACCTATTGGCTTTGCCAATGCTTGTTTTTGTAGCAATAATTTGCTCTGCTAACGCACTAATAAAACTGTGTATTTCCTAACATCCTTTGTATGTCAATCAAGCATTACTACTCGAGGTCATTCTAGAGTAATAAATCTGCATATTGAAACCGCCATGCAGTAATACAGCCAGAACCCATCCTACGGTAATACATCCCCATCATGAATTAATCGACTAGTACGGTCCCAGTCCCATTCTAAAGTTATCCTTGGATCATCCATGAGTAATGCAGCCTCATTCTGAAGTCATCACAAAATGATTCTGTAATAATACAGCCCCATCCTGAAATACTCATAGGATCATCCTGGAGTAATCCAGCCTAATCCTGAAATCATCATGGGATCATTCTGGAGTAGTACAAGATCATCACATCTTTTCCACTGAAGTAATCAGGAGCTAATCCTGGAGTAGTTTCTCTGATGACTCGAGGAGTCATCTCATTTAAATATTCTGCCCTGTAGGCATACTTCAGGATGGTTTGGGATGACTTCCCCAGATAATTGCAGGAATAGCCTGGCTGAAGTCATCGAATGACTTCAGAATGACTCCAGGATGATCTTCCTTTTTGACTTGGTACTGGCTACAGCTGCCAACCTCGTAGCCTAGTGAACCAGGCTTGATGCCTAAAATGTAAACATGTAAAATAGTCTTTGTCTCCTATGAAGCATTCTTATGTCCTTGAGCAAGGTTCGAGCTTTATAAAAATACCACAAAAAAAAATCACCAACAGCTCTAATCTCATCCTCCATTAATTAAGGAAAAAGTTGACATCAGAAAGAGACAGCCATCTAGTGGCTGAATTGTATAGTGAGAAACTGGAAAATCTGAGATCAATCCTGGCTTCCTGCATGACTAAATTGTTTGATCCTAGGCAAATACTTTATTTGACTGGGTCTCCTTTTCTTCACTATCACACAGTAGAGCACCTTCAAATACACAAGTTCAGTATGTGTGCCATACAAAAGCCTTTTGCACTTGATTTAATAGCCTATAAAAATACTCCTTCTATAATAAGAATCTAGGCCACATATAGGGTTCACCTGTCAACTGGCTTGCCTCTTAGTTTACTAATAACATTGTCGGCAGGGCAGGAGTGGTTCCAAGTTCAAGTTTAAAAACTCTTTGTTTTAATAAATAATCAATGCAGAGATATAATCTAATGTACTAAAGTGAAATGCTTCTGGGTATAAAAAAAATACCCTTTTTAAAGAATTTTGAAGACTATCATATTCTAACTCCATGTTTGTTGCATGATTTACATGCCAAATATTTGCAAGGCTCGGCTCGTGCACAGGTTCTCAGAGCCAGATTAAACCCTTGGCTGACTCTGGATCGCCTCGGTTTCTTAATTTGTTGGCTCGCCCACCTTTATCACACAGCGATGCATTTTAATGTAATTTTTAGGTCGAGCATTCGAGACCTCTTGTATATACTTTAGTATATACTTATATACTTTAGTATATATACTTATATGTGTCAGCTGCAACTCCGTCAATCCCCTTGGAATCTACACCACAAACGGAGCACGGACCACAAATTGGTGCAAGATTTTTTACTTTTGCTCTGCGACCTCTACAGCCATGACGCGTTTCAGCCCGTCAAGGGCCTTGATCACAATACTTATATGTGTATGTACTGTGTGGGCTCTGGAGATCAGCCCTAGGACTTGTCGGCTTCCGCTTAGGGACTTTTTTTTCTGTTCAACTGCCTCTATTTAACTGTCTGGATAGAGAACATCCAGTAGAGGTCAGTAAAATACCAGAATTGCTTTCTGCTGAGGGACTTTCTTTTTTTTATTTTTCTGGCAACTGCCTCTATTTAACTTTTTTGATAGAAAACAACCAGCAGAGGTCAGTAAAATACCAGAATCACTTTAGCATTCTCTAGATTCCAGTCCATAGAAATTGTCTTCCATGAGCACCCGTAGACAATCATATTTTTTTCAAATATTGTTTTTTCAGTGATATGACCACCGAAGGCCCTGATTTTATACTAAAAACAGAGCTTTGGACTATACCATTTCCTGCTGAAAGGCAATATTTCTCTCCATGTGTTCCCATACCTGGCGTGTCACGCAGTTTGGTGCTTACTTTCCCTCCATGTTAAAGAACAGTAGATGTTTCAGCACCCAGGCTAAAGTGCTGCATAGCTAAATACATATAAGGTCTCAAAGGTGAGACCGATTGCATTGCAAATGCTTGTTTAAAATTACTGCCGGTGGTGAATACTGACAGGCGTGTCCCACTCAAAGCCTCAGAGGGAGTGGGGAACTAAATGTGGGTTTTAGACAATTGGACAAAAAAGCAGCAGGTCCAAAGAGGCTAAAAAGGCTACAAAGAAGGTCAACGGCGCACAAGGATGTGGTAGATCTCCGAAGCAACTGTACTGGTTCTACGCATGTGCAGACAATCCTTACCCCTCACACATGGTTTTCTTTTTTACATATATATTTTACTGCTTAGGTTCTAGTCTGATTTGTAGGTGCTAGAATTTCTCATAAATATGAGAATCCAGAGAGAACTGATCGGATTGGTAAGGGGATGTGGGGGGCGGAGGGGAGGGTGAAGTCAAGCAGCAGTTAAATGGCGCAGTAGAAGGGGTGAGTGTAGGCCTCAGGAGGCGAGCGGAATATAGTCATTTACAGACACTCTATCGATCTTTCCGGAAGGCTCTATGGGCGGTAACTCGAGCCTCTGGTAATAGCAGAGATGGTGGCTTCGTTTCGGAGATATCATTGACAAGCTCCTGACCCGAGGCGCTTCCTTCGGCTACGGACACGTGGCCACCGCGTGCAGGGGAGGAAATGGCCGGCTAAATATACAGTTTTTATTGGTAAAAGGCAGATAGGTCTCTCAAAGGGGGCGGGGGGGGGGGGGGACTGGAGCAGGCCTGACTCTGAGAAAGCCTTCCCACCTTTGAGGGGGCTGGCGAGAAATCCCCCATTTCCCTCAAACCAAACCATGTGTTAAGAAAGTAAAGTCAGCCTTGGATCTGGCAAAGCGTCCACAATCCCTGTGCTTGAAGGACGTCGCTTCTATTTATAGACCCCATTGGATGGTTTTCCAGCCTCCTTGCCCCCATAGTCGCCTGTGCCTCAGTGAGAGTCAATGGGCGGTTTATATATGTGCCGGAAATATCCGTGTTACTGTCAAATGTGAGACGGCATGGTATCAGTTTAATCAATAGAACAGCTGAGTCCTGCTCTCAGATACATTTATTGATCAGCGGACGTCACCTCAGCAGCAGCACGCGCGCAGAGATAAAGAGTTCGGCTGCCCACGTACAAGTGAACAGCGAGTACAATCCGCCTCTCGCGATATCGTTTAAAGGCGCTAGGCGCACATCACCACAAAAGCCTTTCTGGAATATTGTGCCGTGCTCTAGATACCTCACTCGAGCAACGGCCACCATTCTGGAGCTGCATTTGAGGTGAGGTGGCAGCAGTGCTTAATTTGTAAAAAAAATAAAATAATAATAATTGCCAGGGCCCTCGTAGGCCACCACAGCTTGCACCACCCATTGCCCATGTCCGCCTTGCGATCACAGTACCTACACAACAATTAATCATCGCTCTGCTACAAGTATGACAATTCAGACTGTTCGAGGCCCCCAAAGCTATAAGAATGGCTTGGGCGGAAGGTGTTAGTTGTTTTTAATGTATATTGAATTAATAAAACAACTATCGTCCTGCTATTCTCTAAATCACACAAACTGCGCCACCATGTGGCAGCTGTCATAAATGCCGGTGTTGAAATTTAAGTGCCGGTGCCGAGTACCGGAAACCACTGGCTGAAATTAAGCACTGGGTGGCAGTTTTCAGAGCAACATCTGCATTTCTCTGGAGATCATGTCTAGAGCTTCGTGTCCAGTTTTTGAGACCACAGTTGCGCATTGTGTTCCGTTAAGGAGGCTACAATTGGAGTGTTATAACCGGTTCTGGAGGCCACACAGGTAGGATTGTGTCTAGTCTTGGAGTGCGTTGGGTTCAGACCTGGAAGATACCCTTTGAATGACACTGGTTATAACCAGTGCTTTAAATGGGGAAAAATAAGTGCAGGTACTCATTAAAATAGAGGTGTGGCAAGTGGGCGGGGCTAGGGGCAGGGCTAAGGGCAAAATATCATCATACATACAGACTTCTGTACCAGTTGCAGCACATTAAAACACATGAGAAATGTGTTTATGTCAAAAAACACAGATTAGCTCATAACACAAAATGAAAGTCGTGATGGCACTTTCACCCGAATGGTCGCTGCGCACCTGATTGACAGTGCAGGGTCTGTCTAGAGACCCTGTCCTGTTAATCACAGCGTGACACAAGCCCTCTCACCCCCCTGCAGTTTGGGGACATTCAAATGGGCGCTGCTGGAATCTTCACCAGCAACTCTGGAACAGGATACTTCAGCCAAGTTAATTACAAGCTCCTCGGAAGCAGAGCGGCCTCTGCCCTGCACTGGAGCAGAAACCTAACCTTAGCCTGCCGTGCCATGGATCAGGGTACCAGTACTCTCCCTGGCTACAGAGAAGTGCCGGTACTGACGGCAAAAAAATTCGTAAGTGCCGGTACTCAGTACCGGTGAGTACCGGCCCATTTAAAGCACTGGTTATAACATGCTTGAGGATTGCAAAAGGACCCTAAAACCCCTAGCAGAAATCTTTGCCTCTAGTCATTAGGGACTTTCAAAGTGGGAGTCACCCCTCATAGGGCCAGAATCAATACAACTGCAGTCCTTCCCTACCAGGGGAGGTATATTGGGCCACTGTCCGCTGATCGCCTCTTAAATATAGGTTCTCGAGCCGTCGTGGTGTAGGAAGTAATGGATTGTACTTTGTTCGTCTTGTACCCTCAGAATACAATACTCAGGATATTATATATCACATCTCCTTTGCTTACTTCCCAGTTGCCTCAAAGGTAGATTGTATCTAACCCTCAAAAATGTTCTCTTCCATACAGACTAGAGATTCTTCTGTCATATTTTCCATATTTTTAGGCAGGCTTTCAGTTCCAGTTGGCTAGTAGGCTTGTGTATACATAATCCCAGAATTAGTTGTTCCCTTCATACTCTTCCAGTCCCTGGAAAAAAGAACAAGCATTGGCAAAGCCAATTATCTAGCATTTTGGACCTATTGGCTCTGCTGATGTTTTTTAGCGATGCTGTGCAGCACAACTAAAGAATTGTAAACAAACCTTTCATGTGGCTGTCCACGTCATTTTGCAGAAGCGCGCGCACACCACATATGCGCGCTCCTACAAGTGACGCAGCCACTTTTTTTTCTTTGTAGTTACTGACCCAAGTTGGCTCAGTAACTAAAAAGAAACATGTATTGGAAAAGCCGATAGGTCTCGCCTATGCGAGAGCTATTGGGTTTGGCAATGTGTTTTAGCCATGTTGTACACCAGTGCAGCTGCTGTTCAGCACTGCTAAACGTTAGTGGCATGGAGTGGGGTGGGGTAGATTGGAGTGGGGTAGGCTGGGCTAGAGTGCAGTGGGGTAGATTGGCATAGAGAGCAGTGTGGTAGAATGGAGTGGGGTGGATTGGGGTAGATTGGAGTGGGGGAGTTGTGTAGATTAGTGTGGTAAATTGGAATGGGGTCGATTGAATTAGGGTAGATTGGGGTGGAGTGAGTTAGATTGCAATGGAGTAGATTGGGGTAGATTAGAGTGGGGTATAGTGGGGTAGATAGGAGTAGGGTGGATCAGGGTAGATTGGGGTGGAGTGGGATACAGTGGGGTAGACTGGAGTGGAGTGGACTGGGGTAGGCTGGAATGGAATCAGGTGGACTGGAGCAGAGTGGGGTGGATTTAAGTAGAGTAAATTGGGGTAGATTGGAGTGGGGTAGATTGGGGTAGAGTGGGTGGGATATATTGGGGTAGATTGGAATGGAGTGGGGTAGACTGGGGAACAGTGGAGTGCTGTGGATTGGGGTAGAGTGGAATGGGGTAGTTTGGAGTAGAGTGGAGTGGGACAGATTAGGGTGAAGTGGGGTAGATTGGGTGGATTATGGTAGGATAGATTGGAGTGAAGTGGGGTACACTGAAGTGGAGTGGGATATATTAGAGTGAGATAGGAGTGGGGTAGTTTCGTGTGGGGTAGATTTGAGTGGTAGTGGAGAAGAGTGGAGTGGAGTAGGTTGGAGTGGAGTTGGATTGAGTGGTGTGGGTTAGTTTGGAATGGGGTTGGGTAGATTGGGTTAGGATGGAGTAGATGAGTGGAATGGAGTAGACTGGGGTATATTGGAGTAGGGCGGATTGGATGGGGTAGATTGGAGTAGGGTGATTTGGGGTGGAGTAGGGTAGGGTAGATTGGAGTGGTGTGCAATAGGGTGGACTGTGGTAGAGTGGTTAGATTAGGCTGGAGTGGGGTGAATTTGACTAGCATGTGTTTGATTGAAGTGAAGTGGAGTGGGGTAGATTGAGTAGAGTGGAATTGAGTGTGGTAGTTTGCGGTACAGAAGAGTGGGGTAGATTGAGTAGACTGAAGTGGGCAGTTTGGAGTGTGCAAATTGGGGTAAAGTGGAGTGGGATAGATTGGAATGGAGTGGAGTGCAGTTGGATAGATTGGAATGGAGTGGAGATTGGAGTGGAGTGTGATAAATTGGGGAAGAATGGAGTGGAGTAGATGGGAGTTGAGTGAAGTGGAGTGGGGTAGATTAGGGTGGAGTGGAGTGGGATAAATTGGGTGGATTAGAGCAGGGTATATTGGAAAGGAGTGGGGTAGATTGGAGTGGGATAAATTGAAGAGGGATGATTGGAGTGGATAGTTTGGAATGTGGTAGATTGGATTGGAGTGGGGTAGAGTGGGGTGGGTTGAGTTGGAGTGGAGTAAAATTTCTTGTATGGGATCATTGTCTGACATAGTTCGTATTAGCCATGGTACGAGACAGGGAGGTCCCCTGCAGTGGGGTGGGGTGGGGTGGGTGGAGCCGGGTGAAGTGAGGGTAGAGTGGGGTACATTGGCGTGGAGTAGATAGGGTAGATTGGAATGGGTAAGATTGAAGAAGGGTAGATTGGAGTAGAGCAGATTGGGGTGGAGTGGAGTGGGGTGGGGTAGATTGGAGATGAGTGAACTGGGGTAGAGTGGGTTAGATTGGAGTGGAGTGGGGTAGATTTGAGTGGAGTGGAGTAGATTGGCGTGGGTTAGATTGGAGTGGGGTAGATTTGGGTAGAGACGAGTGTGGTAGATTGGAGTGGAGTGGGGTAGATTGGGTGGACATTTGGTACAAATGTAAAATACCATGGCATGGCATTTACTTCTCATATTTATGTAGTGGTTAACACCAGATTTTGCTGCCAGTGGGAAAAGTCATAGAGTCCAGTCTCCCCACACTTCTATAGATGAAAACAGCATTTAACATGAGCAGGTCAGCCTACTGAAACACCTGAACCCTCCACTCCGTGGGACCACAGGACCACAACACCCAGCACCCTCTTCTACGGGGAGTCGAATTGCTGAAGTTTTGCCCACTGCCAGCTCTTATTACAGGGCACCTCCTCCCGCATCGCGGGACTACACCTGAACCCTCCACCCCATGGGACCACAGGACCACAACTCCCAGCAGCCTCCGATACTGTGAGTCGGATTCCTAAAATTCTTCCCACCATTTCGCCCACCGCCAGCCCTTATTAGAGGGTGCCTCCTCCCACATCTCCCACAAGCTTTAGTAACAACATGATATAAGAAAACGAAACCTTCCTAAAACACAGGAACTCTGTAATAACAAAAAATAGTGCGCATACATAAAGTTAAATACACTAAAGTGAAAGGATACAAGTAATAGGCCAATGCTTCATGGGAGGGAGCAAGACACAAGAAGAAGGGACATATAACAAAGATTAACCACATGGAAGCAAGCTTTTGCGAACAACAGTCTAATTAACAAATCAAAGGCGATAGGCAGGCTGTAAGGCCACAGAGTGAATATCATGTCTCAAAGAGACAGCGCATGTGCTGCCTAGGCGAGACCTAAAAAGCAGGAGAATCTAGGTTGATGAATCTAGGTTGATGTGATTGGTGTGGATCGTTCATCTTTTCCTTACCCAGAATGCTCTGCTAATGTGAAATGATGGTTACAAAGCCTCTGGTGAATATCACCATAATTTGTGAAGCAGAATGCCCTACAAAAGTGGAACTGTAGTTGAACAAAAACACAGTTTTCTCTTTTTAATGTGAAGTAAAACACCTGCACTTATTGCTTGTGGCAAAATATCTCTCCATTCCCACATTTCTTCATTAAATATGGTGCCCCACATTCGTTGGTGAGCCTATCGTACAGGAACTGGTCAAAATTATGTTTTATTAGCCATTGCTGGCCACTTATATGGCATTCAAAGTAAGAGAATGTAGTGTGATCCATAGAAGCCACACCTCCTTGAATTCAAATGAGTCTCAAGTTTCCAAAAATGTCTGAGTTTAATAAGTTTCTTTAGGCGCTGGCCAGCATCAAACCAAATTTCGCAGCTATTCACATCCCAAAAATGTTTCAAAGCAACATTGACACTTTTTTATTTACATGGTCAGGTTTTGGGCTTTTCCTGTCCTGGGCAGTAGGCTCATCTACCCATGTGGGCTACTGTTTTTCTGGCAAAATGATGGAATATTGAATGGTAAGAATTTTGGTCTTTCCACAAATTCTGGAGTTTTCTGTCACAGAAATGTGATCACATTCTAGTTTTCTAGCTACAGTTTGAAGATTGCAGGAGATACTAGGTAACAAAAATTGGTGGTACCCACTCAACCCTTTCCAAGCTAGCCTCACAAGATTTCTAGTTTTCAGAAATATGTGGGGAATTGTAGGTTTTCATAGGTGCTGGCCCAACCAGGACCCAAACACTGTAGCTATCCACATGTGAAGTATCAACATTTTTTTTAAAGCAAATTTGCTACCCTTTACATAGTAGCGAGTTAGGCCTTTCCTGTATCGGGTGATAGTCCCAGCCACTCCTGTGAGGTACTTTATTTTATCACCAGAAGTATGGTAACACTGAGAGATAGGGCAATTGCTATTATCTTTGGAATACCCCTTAACTTTGGCTTCATGTTGGAAGTGTCTACCAAAGAATCTCCCTCACAACCACCTGCCAATATGACTAATCCCACATTTATCAAGGTACAAGTGAATGCTATCGCTAAAACCACACTCATGAGTAGATTTTGACAAACTATAAACAAAATATATCACTGTGACTTTAAGTGTCTGATGCATGTAACTAGTTACACAGACTGGCTTTCAAATCTAAAAGCTACAGATCAAAACTTCATTGTCAAGTTCTCTTTGTTCTTATTTGTATTTACTATTTTTTGTTTCAGTGTGTAGTTTCATCTACACAAACGACCTGATCTCTTGCAGAATTCAAAATTGTGTCTAGTTTACTGAAATGTATAGGTCGTCTGTTCACATTTCTTTTCAAATCTTGTTGCCCCACAAACTGTAAGTAGGCGGCTAAAACCACAAAAATAGGAACTATTGCTCACCACTTAGACAAGTGCAAAAAATGTGTTGACAAAAATAATTTGTTTAGAACACTACCTGCAGCTTAATGGTGGGAAAAGTGTAATATTAGCACACAAAACCTTTTGTTCCTGTAATTTTTTGGAAGAGCATACTCCTACCTGCACAGCACTTTTTCCAAAACAAAACATTGTCATATGTTGCCGAATTTGTCAGGCCCCTAAAGGGGGACATCACAAAGCAGTAACAACTTTACAGTCTATATATAGGGCACACATTCTACCTTAGCATCATTCCACATAACCACCATACGCAAACAGAAATATAAAGCATATCCCTCTGTATATAAGCATTTATTTGTACTATAGATATGTACCTATATATGTGTATTGCTTTGTATAAACATGTAGAATAATTATGTTTAAAAAAAAATACATTTTTAAGTACAACAACACTTGAAAACCAGAGTTCATCTAATGCATCTTTAATCTACATATACTTCCTTCCTTCATGCATCTATATAACTTCCATGTACTTGGATCTATATATTTACTATTTTTCTCCTAAAAAAAGCATATTTAGTGCACTACCTTATTTCTCACCCTATACCTCTATCAATATCTTTAATCTACATATACTTCAATCCTTTATGCATCTATATACTTTCCATGTACTTATGGATCTATATATTTATTACTTTCTTCGAATTCAGCATATCCAATGCACTACCCTATTTCTCACCCTATACCTGTCTCAATAGATCTTCTACCTCAACTCTCTGACTCATCTCAAATCTCTTTCTACTACTCTTTCCAATGCACTACCCTATTTCCTACCCTATACCGCAATCAATATATCCTCTACATCCACTCTCTCATTCATCCCAAACCCCATACCACTACTATGATCCCCAAAATAACCCTTTCTAGACTCTCCCCTACTCTACCCCTTCTTGCATCATCTGACACCTCCCTTACTATACCAATCCCCCAAAACAAGCCTTTCTAAACTCTTCCCTCTCCACTCCACATCCCTTTTACTCATCCCAAGACTCCTCCTACTGCTATGCCCTCCCAAAAACAAAAGTCTAAATCCTTCACTCTTCTATCCCTCCACTATCCTTTTCAATCGAAATAACAGACTAACATGCCACTTTTCAAATTTCATATTTCACTATACTAATTCACCACTAATCCTTTATGGGTTCCAGAGTAGTGTGCTACTCGCCGAAAAAGTGCTTCAACACCTCATATGGGGTAGCTAGCACTATATAAATGCAAACCTTTTTTCCCTCTTCTATCCCTCCGCTATCCAAATAACTGAATAACATATTCACCACTCAAATTACTTTCATATTTCACTATACGAATTCAACACTAATCCTTTATGGGTTCCGGAGTAGCGTGCTACTCACCAAAAAAGTGCTTCAACACCACATCAGGGGTAACAAGCGCTGTATAGATGCAAACCTTTTTCCCTCTTCTATCCCCCCCTACCCTTCTCAATCCATATAACTGACTAACCTATCCACCACTCAAATTACTTTCATATTTCACTATACAAATTCAACACTAATCCTTTATGGGTTCCGGAGTAGCGTGATACTCACCGAAAAGCGCTTAGATGCCTCGTCAGGGGTAGTAAGTTCTATATAAATGCAATAACAACAACAATTTGTGGAAAAACATCATGAAACCATAAACAGGAAGTCCCAATTGTCAAATAAAAGGTTTAGCACCTATGGATTCCACTTTGAGTGAACTCTAAGGTCAATTGCTTCTTTAAATGTGAAAAAGAAAAAATTTTCAGTAAGTAAAAATGGCACAGGATTTGATTATGTGTGTTTTTTGTGTTTTTTGTGGGTAAATGGATGGACATTCACACCTACAAACTAGGGTATCAAAACCTCTAAGGCCACCCTGAGTGGTATTACACATCTTTTGACCCCAAATACATCACACGATTAACTCCTTGTCAATTGTTTGCCTTTCAGTGCCCTCCTATTTGCTGTGGAGTGGCTAGCAGACGGGCCAGATGTATTTGAGAACATACATTTGGCTGGTGGAGCCAGTTTTTACTTTAAGTGCCTTCCGCTTCCTTTGTGATCTCTGAGATCTTGCCTAGAAAGGGCAGGGCCAGGTACACCAAATGGCTCGTCTAGTAGCAGCTGCTACCCCTGGCTACCACTAATTGACATCTGTTGGCAGGACACAGGCTTTCCAGTCCTGGCCTTTGTGGTCCAAATATTGTTAGTCAAAGTTGCTTTTTAAAAAATAATTTTTATTAATGTTTTTTAGAGAAACATACAGGTATATGAATAAGAAATGAAATTCAAGCGGTTGGCATTATTTTGCTACTGCATAATTCAGACTTCAAAACATTCAATTTATATTGTTGCAATAAAGACATAAGAAGAAGCAACAATTATATTATGTTGTGACATTGCATGATTATAATATGAGCACTAACCTTAAAAAAAAGCAGAGGAAAAAAACACAACAAGCTCTGGTATGGAGATAGAGGAGGGCAAGTGGGTGATCGAAATGCGTACTAAATATGTAGGGCTGGAGGGGGGAAATTGGTGGCACGGCAAATTAAAGCCATGGAACAAAACTAAATTCTGGGTACTGGTTGTAGTGAGCCACCCGGCTCAACCCCAACAATGTATCACCTTCAACTTCCTGGGCCGGGCGCGGATCAGGGAGTATATAATAAAGGTGACGTCAGCACTCGTGGCTGACGGCACAGACCGAGCAAATAGTGTGGTTGTGTCCTCATTCTTATCCCCTGGTAAAGGCCCGGAACCTGCCTGGTTAATTAGCCTGGTACGGTAGGACGTGCCCCGCTACACTGGTGTGTGTATGGGGGTCCTGCTTTAGGATATGCTAGGTAGGGAAGCATTTGGGGAAACAAGATCAGATTTTGGGTACTTGTAGTAGGAGGCACTGATAAAGAGTAAAACGTGTTCATTCATGGTCATAAATGATCATCACGTGGGGCATGCTCCAAGGAAGATCAAATATCGTCCCATATTTAGTAATTGGATGTTTTTGTAAGCCCCTGGCCTCTATGTGAAATGTCTTGCTTTCGGGCCGGTGCCCATTGGGGAGCACCACCAGGATGTAACCAACAGTGGGGTAGGAGCGTTCGAGCACGATGTAATCGCTCACTTTGCAATGTGGAGACCCAAGTCCACAAAGTGGGCTACTGCTAAATTAGTTTTAGGTCGTTTGAACAGGCCAAGAGCACAGGTAGGCCATGTATCAAGGGTGGTGAGGGGTGTACAGGAGGTAAGAGATTTTTGTACTCCAATCCAGAATAGGGAGACAGGCAGGACCATAACTCGTGGTGAAATTGACATTTGGAGACTGGCACCGGGAACAGGCCGCAGCACCTGGAAATATTCCATTTATCCTTGCAGACGAAAGGTATGCCCTATAAAGTATAAAGAAATGGATTAATTTGAGTTTGGCATTTCTCAATATTTTATGGGGATACTCCCCATTCCTTATCATGCAGAGATCTCCTGAATTCAGTTTCCCAAACGTCTCGGAGGTGCTGAAGCGGATCTGGGGTGTGCACTTGTAGGGATTTATAAAGCCAGATAACGTAGTGTCTGCCAGATCCCAATGTATAAGGGGTTTGGAATAAGGTCTGTGTGGGGGTGGAGTATCCGTGAGCTCTAATGTATTTTCCAATGGGTGTGTTATCAGCCCTTAGGTTAGAAATTGCCCAGCGTGCATTGCTCCTGTATGGAATGAAAGGAAAGAAATTAAGCATCCTGGAATGGTTCAGTGACTAAATATCGAGGGACACAATATCGACTGTCCCGAATATCGATGCCAAAATATCGAGGGACAGAATATCGAGTCCCTATCTACAAACAGGTAAGTACTAAAATATTGAGTACAAAATATCGATGTTTAAAATATAGTTAACTAAAATATCGAATTTTTTAAATGTATTAAAAATAATATAAAAGTAACTAAATAATAAACACAATTAAATAAAACATAGTTAAAATAATGTAAAAAAGCTTAAAATGTAAAAATAATAAATGTAATGTAAAAAAACATTAATTTTTTAAAAACATATATATATTTACTTAATAAAATTATAAAATAATTATTAATCTTAATTATAAAATATTTAAAACATTATTAGAAATATATTTACATATATATATATATAAATAAAGATATTATATAAATATAAAAATAAATAATATATAATAATTTAAATAATTAAAGTAATTTTTTTAATGTTAATTAATAATTTACACTACATTAAATATAACAAAATTAAAAACGTTGCATAGCTAAGGGAATAAAATTAGTATTCACACTCCAACAACTGCAAAAGTAGCGAATTTGTTGGATAGCGGGTGGGTACAAATTACTATTCCCACTCAAGTGAGTGGAACAGTAGGGAAAGTGTTGGATAGCGGGTGGGTAAAAATTACTATTTCTACTCCAGCGAATGGAACAGTAGGGAAAGTGTTGGATAGCGGGTGGGTACAAATTACTATTCCGACTCCAGCGAGTAGAACAGTAGGGAAAGTGTTGGATAGCGGGTGGGTAAAAATTACTATTCCTACTCCAGCGAGTGGAACAGTAGGAAAAGTGTTGGATAGCGGGAGGGTAAAAATTACTATTCCCACTCCAGTGAGTGGAACAGTAGGGAAAGTGTTGGATAGCGGGTGGGTAAAAATTACTATTCCTACTCCAGCGAGTGGAACAGTAGGGAAAGTGTTGGATAGCGGGTGGGTAAAAATTACTATTCCTACTCCAGCGAGTGGAACAGTAGGTAAAGTGTTGGATAGCGAGCGGGTAAAAATTACTATTCCCACTCCAGTGAGTGGAACAGTAGGGAAAGTGTTGGATAGCGGGAGGGTAAAAATTACTATTCCCACTCCAGTGAGTGGAACAGTAGGGAAAGTGTTGGATAGCGGGAGTCTAAAAATTACTATTCCCACTCCAGTGAGTGGAACAGTAGGGAAAGTGTTGGATAGCGGGAGTGTAAAAATAAGTATTCCCACTCCAGTGAGTGGAACAGTAGGGAAAGTGTTGGATAGCGGGTGGGTAAAAATTACTATTCCCACTCCAGTGAGTGGAACAGTAGGGAAAGTGTTGGATAGCGGGTGGGTAAAAATTACTATTCCTGCTCCAGCGAGTGGAACAGTAGGGAAAGTGTTGGATAGCGAGAGGGTAAAAATTACTATTCCCACTCCAGTGAGTGGAACAGTAGGAAAAGTGTTGGAGAGCGAGAGGGTAAAAATTACTATTCCCACTCCAGTGAGTGGAACAGTAGGGAAAGTGTTGGATAGCGGGAGGGTAAAAATTACTATTCCCAATCCAGTGAGTGGAACAGTAGGGAAAGTGTTGGATAGCGGGAGTCTAAAAATTACTATTCCCACTCCAGTGAGTGGAACAGTAGGGAAAGTGTTGGATAGCGGGAGGGTAAAAATTACTATTCCCACTCCAGTGAGTGGAACAGTAGGGAAAGTGTTGGATAGCGGGAGTCTAAAAATTACTATTCCCACTCCAGTGAGTGGAACAGTAGGGAAAGTGTTGGATAGCGGGAGTGTAAAAATAACTATTCCCACTCCAGTGAGTGGAACAGTAGGGAAAGTTTTGGATAGCGGGAGGGTAAAAATTACTATTCCCACTCCAGTGAGTGGAACAGTAGGGAAAGTGTTGGATAGCGGGAGTCTAAAAATTACTATTCCCACTCCAGTGAGTGCAACAGTAGAGAAAGTGTTGGGTAGCGTAGGGGAATAATTGAGTAGACCCACTCCTACAATATAATTAAAATTAATTAACAAATAATTAATTAATAAATATATATTTACCTTCCAACATTTTCCCCTATAAACGTCACCTCCAATAGTGTAAAATATTAATGAATTAACATAATTAATTAACATTTAATTAATTAGCTAATTACAATTAACAATGAAATTAATAACCATCATATGTAAATTAATTAACACAATTAACACTATAAAATAACTTTGAATAAATAATATTTAAAAATTATTAAAATTTGAATTAAATTTAACTTAATTCCCACCCTACTCCCCTATCAACACTCAACACACTACTAAAAAAATGTACATAATTAACATATTAATAAATTAATTTTTAATAATTAATATGTAATTAATAAAAAAATAAACAAGTTACATAATTATCAATTAATTAAAAAAGATTATTATTCACTTTTTATATATTTAATAATAAATTAATTAACTTAATTAACAATAGTAATTATTAAACAATAAATTATTAATTAATTAATTATTAATTTTTATAATTTAAACTAAATTACTTCCCACCCTATTCCCCTATAAACCCACAACCCACTACGGAAGTAATATACGCAAACATTATTAAACAATAGTTATTATAAAAGACTAAGGGCCATATGTATGAAGCTGTTTTGCGATCGCAAACACTGCGAATCGCAGAAAAACGGTGTTTGCGATCGTAAAACAGAGCCCCGCTATGTATGAGACACATCCCGACTGCCAATGTGCGAATCGCATAATTAGCGATTAGCAAAATTGCGAATAATACCATTTTGCGAAATATTTGCGAATTCGCAAAATGTGACAAAATCTTGCGAAATTCGCAATTGTTGTGTTCAGAATTAGCGAATTCGCTAAACGGAATGCATGAATAATTCTCAATTTGCGAATTCACGAAATTCGCAAAATAGAGAATCGCAATTACCACCAAGTCTGAGCAGGTGGTAACCAGGTGCAACCTATTTAAAGAGACCCACAATGCAACTGATGTTTGCCACAATGTCAGGGCTGTACGTGATAGCCAGGAGGCTGCGACTCAGAGCTGCTGCACAGAGAAGGAGACGCCAGGAAAGGATCTTCAGAGCGCGCATAACCCTGCTCCAGCGGACTGAGGAGGAGATCCATACAAACTACAGGCTGGATGAAGAGAGCATCCTGGAATTAATAGCAGAGCTCAAACCTATCCTTGAACACCCCACACGCAGGACACACACAATCCCCACCCACATACAGGTCCTGTGCTCACTCCACCTCTTGGCGTCAGGGAGCTTCCAGGGGGTGATAGCCACAGCAGGAGGGGTCTCACAGAGTGCATTGTCGCGCTTCTTCCATGCGTTCCTTGATGCCATGGTACAGAGGCTGCATAACCACATACACTTCCCCAGCACACCACAGGCACTAGACCAGACCAAGCAGGAGTTCTATCAAATAGCACAGTTCCCCCACGTCATTGGATGCATAGATGGGACCCATGTCGCTATATCCCCCCCCTCCCAGAACGAGTATGTGTTCAGGAATCGCAAGTCCTACCATTCCCTGAACATACAGGTGGTGTGTAATGCCAGGCACATCATCACCGACATCGTTGCTAAATACCCATGCAGCACCCACGACTCATTCATCTTCCGCCACAGTGGGATACACCGCCGACTCACAAGTGGGGTGTTTGGTGAGGGATACCTACTAGGTAATTGCATGTGATAGAAGGACACACGAGTAATGCATAGCAGTGGCAGGACAGTGTTCAACCATATTTTTCTCGCCCCACAGGTGACATTGCGTATGCGGTCCGGGACTACATACTCACTCCTTACCTTAAACCTGCCAACGCTGGGGAGCAGAGGTACAACAGTGCCCACATAGCAACCAGATGTACCATCGAGCGGACCTTCGGAATACTCAAGAGCCGGTTTCGATGCCTACATAAGAGTGGAGGGGCACTTCAATACAGCCCCCAGACCTGTTGCAAGATAGTGGTAGCGTGTGCCATGCTGCACAACATCGCCACCAGGAAGGGCACACCAGTGGAGCTCACTGAATCAGAATCATCAGATGAGGAGGGGCCAGCTCCTGGACGCATGCTGGCCGGAGTAATTGGTGCAGCTGCTGGGCGCCAGAGGCGAGATGAGATCACACAGAACTATTTCTAGGTAAGAAAAGATGACACAATGCCAAAGCTCTAATACAGGACTGTGTTTAATTTCCCTTTGTACAGGATATATATCGGCACACAGCCTGTGTGGCACACAATGTATTGTTAAAAGTACCGCACATGTGTGATTCACAGTGCAAATTGACTCTTGACCAAGTGTCTGTGTGCACTGGGTTGATGCACCCATATCCATGCCTATGTGTGAGCGCCTCAACTGCGGCGCTGACGGGCTGTAGGCCCTCGCCGTGGGTGCACTGTGCCCTCTTCGCCTGTCTCAGCAGCCCTGCCGTGACGCACACTACGGCGCCTGTCCGGTGGGGGCGGTGGTGTAATGCTGCTCCTGCTGGATTGTGCGTCCTCGTCTGTTGGAGTGAGGACTCCTGGGCCAGCAGTGGCAGCTGCCCGCAGCTGATCCACAGCACATGTCACCTGTACCAGACCCCTGGCCACGTCCTGGCTGCAGTGTGACACCTCGTGCTGCATACTGATGCTGCGCCTTGACAGCACAGAGGTCGCTGAGGAAAGGCGGTTTACCGCCCTGGTGTAGAGGTCTAGGTGGGTGTGGAGGCGCTGCCTCTCCCTGCGCCTAGCAGCACGGTCCGCCCTTAGTTCAGCACAGAGTGCCTCCAGGGCACCCGTCAGGCCCATGAAGCCAACCCTGATTTGCCTCTGGATTGACCTTATGTTTTTGCCTGCAGGCGCTGGACCTCCAACATGTGGCCCTCCAGCCCTTGGAAGACTGTGTCGTCTCCTGTGACTGCTGCACTAGTGGATGCACGTGGTGCCCTGCGCCTGGATGGGATTGGTGGTATTGGTCTCGGCACGTGCACGTGCACGGGGTTGTGGCTCTGACTGTCCCTGGACTGTTTGGACATTGACATCGGTGTCCTGGGATTCCTCCTCCAGTGGTGGCAATGGTGGCACTGCAATCCGCCTGCGGCGTATTGGAGGGATGACTGGGCTGCCCTCGCCTTCCTCTTCCTCCTCCTCCTCTTGCCCTGTTGCCTCTGGGCTGGGGGATTCATCCTCCCCTCCACTGATTGTTCCCTGTGTTTCTGATGGTGCTGTGGACATAAATGCACACATTAATTTACTGTCCTGCCTTGCATTTGTCATGCATTAAATATCACTGTTTGGAGTTACATGGGTCCTATCTATCTGTATTTTGACTTTCATGATGCACACATACTGTTTGAGCCTGGCTGGGTGTCATTGCTCCACTGTTAGGTGCATGTAACTACATCTCCCATAATGCATTGCTGTGTGTGCTTGTGTACCTGCACTGGAATTGTAGTTTTGTTGTGCCCCTGGGACTCTCCTGGGTGTGTGGGGTAGTAGGGAGGTATCAGGGGTGTGATGGCATGCTTCTTACCTTGTCTTGGTTGTGTGTGGTCGGAGCTGTCCAGGTCTGACACGCCCACTGCACTCTCCGGAAGCAGGGTCCCCTCAACCATTTCTTCGAGTGGTGTTGAAGCGGTGGCAGTGGAGGTCCCCCACCGGTCTTGTTGGCCTCCTCCAACCTGGCAGCAACCTTCTCCTTTGAGCGCGCGCGCATATCATACCAGCGCTTCTGTAGGTCTTTGACGCTGCGATGTGTGACGCCAATTGCGTTTACTTTGCGCTGGATGTCTGCCCATATCCTTCTCTTGCGTGTCTCTGGCACACGCAGGGACTTCTTGCCAAACAGGAGCTCATGGCTCACAACCATCTCCTGTATCAGAGCCTCCTGCTCACTTTCTGTGAACTTTGGTTTTCTAATTCTGGGTGTCTCCCCTGCTGCTTGTCCTTGCTGGCCATGTCTCCACTCTCTCCAATGTGTGTAGCACTGCAGTGATGCCTCAGCCTCAACTCCTGCTCTCTCACTCTGCTTCTGAGACTCAGGTGCAACATGGGTAGTCACACTTCCTGGTTGTGATGTCATCAAGCTGCACCTGTGTCTCAGAATTGTAGTTCGCAAACTTCGCAATTTTGCGATTTTCGCTATTTTGCGAAATTCGCAAAATAGAAAGTTCAATGCTAAATGAACGCTATTTGGGTCATCGCTATTCATTTAGCGAACTTTAACGAATCGCTAATGTTTTGCGATTATTTGTTTACACACGGTTTTGCGTTTCTCAAATAGCGATTCCCAAAAAATCGCTATTTGAGAATCGCAAAAGGGGACTTTGATACATATGGCCCTAAATTATTAATTAATACATTATTAATTTTTATAATGTAAATTAAATTACTTCCCACCCTATTCCCCTATAAACCCACAACCCGCTACGGAAGTAATATACGCAAAAATTAATTCACATAAAATCCATTACCTTAAAAAAATTGTAACATACATTAAAAAAATATTATATATTTTTAACACATATACTAACATATAAAACAATAAAAAAAAATTGATATAATAAAATTCGATATAATGACATTCGATATTACTTACCTATATGTCGATATTTTTTCCAACTATATTATGTCTTTTCTATATTCTGTCCTCTCAATATTTTGTACTCAATATTTTGGCCTTCCGATTTTAAAAAAATTCGATATTTAGGGGCCAATTCCGATTCAGGCCGGAAAACGTACCGACCGACTCGGTACGGGAATTTAGTCCGACCGACACGTACCGGCGCTGCCCGATCCGCGTAGTACGATGCAATGCATGTGAATTACGACCGACTCGTACGGAACACAAGCCGAACGACCGAACCGCACGGAAACCAGCTATCCGGCCGGAAAACCACGCGAATCGAACGGACCGACACGCACCAGGAATGAACCCGACAGAAACGTACCCGCGAACTCCGACCCGCGCAGTACGATGCAATGCGTGTAAAACCAGACCGAGTCGCACGGAGCTCGAGCCGTATGACCGACACTCATACAAAACAGGGAGCCGAATCAACCCAATACTCCGCGACCGACGCGTACGCCGCACATGAAACACAGCATAAACACAGCTTGAAAGACACAGAGAAGCCCGCACGAGCCAACTGCAGCGTCCTACTCGGTCAGAAGAACGTCTCCTACATGCCTAAAAACTACAAAGGAAAAAATACGAAAAAAAGGGCCAAACAAGCAATGACAAAGTCAATAAATACAGGGGGGAAACATGGAACAAAGACACACCCACAACTCCACCCATATAAAGGCCACAAATCCCTACCATGATCCTTTGCAAATTCAACTGACCTGCCAGCACAGAACACCATCAGACAGCAACCACAGACACACTCACAACTCATCCATCACACAAGCCACACACCATTAGCACCTCCCAAATAGCACCCTCACATACACCCAGCAAAACCTACACACACCCACCCTCACTTGCACACCCACACACACATCAATCCCCACCACCACCCATCACCATGCCCCCAAAGAAGAATCCAAAGTTCCTAGACAGTGAATTGGAAGTCCTGGTAGATGAAATCCTCAGGGTAGAGCCACAGTTGTTTGGTACATTGGTCCAACAGACCCCCATGTCGCAGAAAACCAAGATGTGGGAGAGGATCGTCGACAGGGTGAATGCACAATCACCATGTTTGCGCACAAAGGAAGACATCCAGAACAGGTGGTATGATGTGCGCAGGAGGGTCAAGGACCAGGTCAAGAAGGATTACGCCTTGAGTCATCGCACCGGCAGTGGCCCTCCTGCCAAACCAGTATACCTCAGGTCCTGGGAGGAGAAGGTGCGGGCCATCCTACCACCAGAGAGCGTACATGGACTATCAAACATCCCAGAGCCTGGTGAGTACACAACCAATATACCCAATATTGTGTGACAATACACACACATCACTGTCAAGGGGATAGTGAAACCATGCACTGTTAGGAAAGCCACAGTAACCAAAAGATAATCATCCCAAGATGTGTATGCTAGTCAGACAAACACAATACCTGCCATCTCATAGTGATATGTAACTGTCATGACATGTACAAACCGAACTACAAATAGAGCAAGGCAGTGGCACAAATCTAACCAACAAACACTGTCAGACATTTTGCCACCACTAGAACACCACCTCACAGGGAAGCTGACTGAAAGGAAGGAATTCTGTGTATGCTGGTGAAGTGAGTGTAGCCAATAGCATGATGGGAGTTTTAGTCACAGATATTGGTCACCCTCACAATTGGCCCATCAACACCACTCTGAACCATGCTCACATCACAGGGAGTGGAAAAGAACTGACAAGATGGCTGACACTGGGTACTGCTGTGGGGAACACAAGGCCCTGCTGGGAACTGTGCACCAACCAACAGCAGGACATCACTGACTGACATCCTGAAAGCAAACTTGCACTCCCTGCAATGGAAGCACGTTCCATGGTGGGATATCTGGCTGGGTGGGAAGGAGGACTGACAGCTCTGACCATAGTTACCAGCAGCTTTTCTCACACACCCCCTTAACACAAACTCCACACAACTCACCTGGGAGAATGCATTGCCTCACACTCTAATTAAATATCCCACAAAGAACCACCACACTGGGTTATGCTGTGTGAAGCACAGGGACACTTTTGGGACTTGTAGCCAAACAAACACCAGGACAACACTGTCAGCCATCCTGTCAGCACAGGCACACTACCCCACAGCGAAGCAGAGTCAAAAGGAAGGAAGTATGGGCATGCTGGGAAGGGGGGAGTAGGCAATAGCATGATGGGAGTGGTAGTCACAGCTCAACATCCCCCACCCACATGTCCCAGCAAGCTCACACTCAAGCATGCACACCTCACAGGGAGTGAAAAGCCACTTCAAAGATGTCTGACACTGGCCTCAGCTGTGGGGAGCACAAGGCCCTGCTGGGAACTGTGCACCAACAAACAACAGGACCACACTGTCAGCCATCTTGCCATTGCTGTCACACTCACACACAGTGAAGTCGACTCAAAAGGAAGGAAGTATGGGCATGCTGGGCAGGGGGGTGTAGGCAATAGCATGATGGGAGTGGTAGTCACAGCTCAACATCCCCCACCCACATGGCCCAGCAAGCTCACACTAAAGCATGCACACCTCACAGGCAGTGAAAAGCCACTTCCAAGATGTCTGACAATGGTGCTCTGTTGTGGGGAGCACAAGGCCCTGCTGGGAACTGTGCACCAACCAACAGCAGGACACCACTGACTGACATCCTGACAACCAACTTGCACTCCCTGCAATGGAAGCACGTTTCATGGTGGGATGTCTGGCCTGGGGGGAGGAGGAGGTCCGGATGTCAACCAAATACCACCAATGCTGGCCATACACACACACCACTTCCACTAACTCCAAACAACACACCTGGGACCGTGCTCCACAAGAGAGTGAGTGAAAAGCCACTTCCAAGATGTCTGACACTGGCCTCAGCTGTGGGGAGCACAAGGCCCTGCTGGGAACTGTGCACCAACAAACAACAGGACACCACTGACTGACATCCTGAGAGTTAACCACTGCAAGGGTGGCACGCTTCATGGTGGGATAACTGGGCTGGGGGGAGAAGGAGGTCTGGATGTCACCCAAATACCACCAATGCTGGTCATGCACACACCTCAACATTCACATTGAAAAGCTTCAGGTTGGCAGGACAATGTGCTACAGCAATATCAACCTCTGACTGTGACAACTTAGGACAATGCAATGTACAGGCCCGCATCCAGAGGCACAGTCACAACTGTCAGGTGTTTGAACCATTGATGCCTGTAGAAACATAACATACATTGTGTGTCTCTTCCAAAAACAGGTGATGATGGGGACACAGCAGCAGATGATGAGGAGTCCCTGTCCCAGGCTCCGGTGGCCCCTGAGCTCTCTGGTGTGGAACAGCCTCTGGCCTCCTCGGATGGCAAAGACCTACCTGGCACCTCCGGTGTGAGTCATCATGCAGCATTAGCAGGACCACCATCTGCACCCCCTGCACCCACTCCTCCAACATCTGCCAACACACAGACCACCCCCGCCGACACGGACAGACCAAGGACACTGAATGGCAACAGCACAGGGACCCCGGCCCACCGTGAAGCAATGGACAACAACCCCAGTACCAACCCCCAAGGGGGCCTAGGCTCACCTGTGCATGCCACCGCAGGTCCCGCATGTGTGGCCAGGGGTGGTGGGAGGGGTGGTAGGCAGAGGTCGCTGTTTGCAGAGGGGTCTGGACTGCATGATGACCCACAACTGGCACGCATTGCTGATGCGTACCAGAATAGCACCGGAGAGGTCAGCCAGGTAGTGGGGATCCTCAAGGACATTCAACAGCAGCAGGCTGCCCGTCATGCCCGCTTGGACTCCCACATGTCCCGTGTGGAGACACACATGTCTGGCATGGAGTCCAAGTGGGACACATTGGAACAACTGACAGCGGTGCAGAGGGACAAATTGACATGCCTCCGCCAGATTAGCACCAACATGTCCACACCTCCCTGTGTGCCCACAACATCTGGTGCCGCAACAACTGCAACTGCCACAGGGAGGGAGGATGACTCTGGTGGAGAGTCCTCTGCACCGCAGCGGCCTGCACGTGAGGGTCCCCCAGAAAGAAGAGGGGTCGTCCGAGGAAGGAAAACTGAGAGGCCGATGGCCATGTACATCCCCCAGGAACACAACACCTGTTCTGGAAATTCTCCTTTGTGTGCAAACTGTTCACCCTGTCGAATGCAGCACAACTCTCCCACATGACATGGGGAGTTTAAGTTGGACTAATGTATCAGATGACTGTGGACTTTACTCAGGACATTTCTGCTACCAACACTTCCAACTCATCTGGGAACTTTGGATTCCAATCCCAATGTACAGCACCCACCATCCTGTGCACTATCCTCACACATGTATGTAAATAAACTCACTAATACACCATACTTGCCTCTGTTGTGATTCCAACGTTGTTTTTGTCATGGAGATGATGATCTGCTAAATGACACTGTGCATGCTAACTGCTACAGCAACTTCAACACCTTCATGTGAGTCATGGCGACGTGACACATATGAGGGAGACACACCACTAGGGCTACACAACACATACACACCAGGGCCATCTGACTCATCGCCTACACTGATGTTGCCAGGAAATACAGTGGAATGCACAGACACCACACCTATTCAGAGTATGTGTTAACTAGCCCACAGGTGCAGTAAGCAAATGTCAGTCAGATGTGTGACCACAGACAACGCACATCCCAAACTGAAGCACAGGTTTATTACACATTTGCAACATGTTGTTTACACTACAGATGCAAGGTAATCCCACGTGGCAGTGGCCACACAGTCACCAAGTGTTGAAAAAATAAAGTCCAGGGGTGTGTGGCACATCACCTGTAGGGAAACGACTGCTTCCACCCTGGAAGTTGAATCATGGTGTCGGGGGATCCGAGTTGACCAAACAACTCTGAAAGTACCCTGTGAAGGACAGACATGACACACAGTCAAAAGCACTGAAGAACAGGACAGAACTGCAATACTCATGCCCAATACATGTCACAAGATACCTACACAAAACCAAGTTAGCATGTCAACACTGTTGGGGAGTACAGACTACCTGTAGGGACACATCGCTGCACGCATCCAGTCAAGTAGCACATGGCCACACTCAAACAGCAACAGAGCACCACCAACACATATCATGCAAACTCAAATCATTGACATACCAACTCTGTATACTCACATTCAACTGAAGAAGTTGGCGATGAGCTGTGTGCGGACATCACCCTCATCATCATCATCATCACTGGCATCGTGGCCCAGGCCAGGATCCTCCACAGGTGGCGGATGTTGGTCATCGTCATCCAGGATGAGAGGCAACTCCTTCCGCACTGCCAGGTTGTGTAGCATGTAGCAGACAATGAAAATCTTGCACACCTTTGCAGGGGCATATGGGAGGGCCCCTCCTGTCTTGTCCAGGCAGCGAAAGCGGCTCTTCAGGAGACCAAATGTCCGCTCGATCACTCTCCTGGTCCGACCATGTGCCTCATTGTAGTGCATCTGGGTTGGTGTCACAGGGTTCCTGAGGGGTGTCAGCAACCACGGCATGTTGGGGTATCCGGAGTCACCCACATACAGACAATTGCACATTAGCTGAGTTGGAAAAGAGGGTGGAATACAACATTGCAGAACACACACAATGGTACAAAGTCAGCACACACCGACAAGCCAGGCACGCTGGTTCTGCATCTGTGACATCATCCTCGGGATGCGACTACTCCTCATTACGTAGGCATCATGTGCAGAACCGGGGAAACGTGCACACACATGTGAGATGCTCATATCTGCAAGACATACCACCAGGGCATTGATAGAATGGTAATGTTTCCTGTTCCTGTATGCTTGCTCATGTGCCTGTGGTGGTACCAAAGCCACATGTGTCCCATCAATGGATCCGATGACACGTGGCATCCTCCCCAGGGCATAGAAGTCACTCTTCACGTCAGTGAGTTGTTGACGTTTAGGGAAATAGATGTAGTGGTTCAAGTATCTCAACATCGCCTCCAAAACATCGCGTAGCACACGGCTGAACATGGTCTGTGACATCCCACCAGCAGACGCCACAGTGTGTTGAAAGGTACCGGTGGCAAAGAAGTGTAGGGCTGCCATCACCTTCACCTTGGGGGTCAGCGCTGCAGGGTATGGCCGGCCAGGTTGCAAATGTGGGGCCAAGCGCACCGCCAATTACTCAATAAGCGGCCTGTTGAAGCGGTACCATCGGATGCAGTCACGTTCAACCATGGTTGCAAGGTCAGGGAATGGTCTATGGACAGCTGGTGCCCTGCAATGCATAGGTGAACAAAGAAAGATTGTCAGTCACCCCACATATGTGGCATTGACCATACTCAATATCACATGATACATCATTACGAGACACAAGTACTTGATGTGTGTGCCGTTCTATATGGACATATATGGCACCTACATGGCCAACATCTAACATCTCAGTTCAACATGTGTTGACAACACGTTCCAGGTTGTGCTATGGGAAATCATTAGGCTATGTCACAGTACCCATGTACTGCTGTCACGTTCCAAACACACACCACAGTGACAAGTGAGGACAGATGTGCCCCAGGCATCACAGCTCTTTGACAGGTAGATTCCCAGGGACCCTGTATTGCCACATGGACACTGGCATGACATGGCGTATCATGTACACGTCAGCAAAACAACCATGACTCCCACAGGTAGTGGCCCCTGTTGCCTCTGCAGGACAGACATGGACGTCTGTGACACACACACGCACAACATCAAAGTCGATGCACAAACAACTTGGATGTGGAGACTGTCTCCCATTGTGCACATTGAATCAGAGACATGTGAAACACAACATGCACACAGACTGTGGAGGGCCATCACAATTGTGGCAATGGGTCACCCTGTGACGTACATACCATCCCACATGGGACTCAGGGTGTATGTGACATAACACACACATACACAACCTGGAGATGTGACCATGCCACATGCTCTGAGATGAACAGTTGCACATCACAGTGGTCATGTGCACAACACACAAAGGATTCTGTCCCCATGAACACGTTCACAGCCTGGGAGTGGCTGCCACCAAGTGCCACACAACAAACCACATGTTGACCCCCATACACACACAGGTAATGCAGCCTTACATGCCTTAGGATACAATGTGGACAGGCTGTGGTGTTGTAGGTGTGCCCCTGAGTCCCTGTCAAGTAATTGTGGCTGGCATACGTTCACCAGTGACAACCATGGTGACATATGCGAGTGACTTGTGCAGGGACGCGTCGTACAGCAATGGATCGATCGGTACGCACGCATTGGCCATTGCATATGATGTGGACGGATGCGTGTCGTTTTCCGAAATACGCGTTGTACAGCAATGGACCGACCGGTGTGCACGCATTGGCCATTGCATATGATGTGGACGGAAGCGTGTCGTTTTCCGAAATACGCGTTGTACAGCAATGGACCGATCGGTGCGCACGCATTGGCCATTGCATATGATGTGGACGGATGCGTGTCGTTTTCCGAAATACGCGTTGTACAGCAATGGACCGATCGGTGCGCACGCATTGGCCATTGCATATGATGTGGACGGATGCGTGTCGTTTTCCGAAATACGCGTTGTACAGCAATGGACCGATCGGTGCGCATGCATTGGCCATTGCATATGATGTGGACGGATGCGTGTTGTTTTTCGAAATACGCGTTGTACAGCAATGGACCGATCGGTGCGCACGCATTGGCTATGGACTGACATGGTAACAGACGCATTTTCGAAGCTTTTACGAGTCGGATGCAGTGAATTCAGTTGGCCACCCACAACAATGTTGCAAATTCATGGGTGTCATTAAGTTGAACTTTTGAAGGATGCTGTGGGCGTGTATAAGTGGTGCAATTCCATGGATTGGCCAGATTCAGAAGATGCAAACGACTTGGACCTATCCCTTTGGACACATGGGACAGTATCTGCCTCTGCAGCACACATATAATGCTGGCTGTTCCTCTGAGAGCTCACTTGCCTGCACTACATGCTCCAGGACGACATCTGCCACCACCACTGCTGCTGTCTCTGCATCCTCTGGCTACTGCAATGGCACGTACTGTGGAGAGAGCCCCAGCCTTCAGCACTGAGGAGAACCAGGCCCTGCTGGACAGCCTCCTTCCACAGTACAGCAAGCTGTATGGGAAACCAGGGGAGCAGGTGAGTGTGCTGTCCACTGCCTTACTAATTGTGCATGTTGTCTGACTAGCAAGACTTACAGTGTGTACACCAGTGGCTAGCATGCTCACTGAGTAGTTGTCACCCCCAAAGTGTGTAGTTACATGCACTGAACAGGTATAGTGCAGTAACAGTGCATTCCAACAAGGTTTTACTTCCCAGGCAATGATACCATTTAGTAACTGCTGGACAACTGTTCATAGCCATAGTTGCACTACCTGTGTACATCATATGCCCCTGTGATTGAGACATGTATATCCAACTGTGTGATGCACGGATATGTTGCATGTGTAGTAATGGCCTTTTCACTTTGTCATCCTCACAGGTTGATGCCCACCAGAAGCAGGACATCTGGCTGACCATCGTCCGGGCAGTAAGATCTGTGGGGGTCTACAGGCGCAGGATCCGCAACTGCCAGAAGAGGTGGCAGGACCTTCGTGGCTGGACCCGGAGGATCGCAAGGGTCCAGCTGAAGCTGTCGCCTCCTCGCAGGAGGGGCGGACACCGGACCCTGACCCCCCACATGCTCCAGATTCTGGCAGTGGTCTTCCCTGACCTGGATGGGCAGCTGAAGGCCAGACTGCAGCAAGGAGGGGGTAAGTGCTAGCCTTTTCTGTGTACTATGACTAACATGCTCTATGCACTCCTTTAGCCTGGTTCCACTTCCACAGTACAACTGTCTTGTCATCCTGGACTCATGTCCCTCACTTGTGTCATGCCCCCTCCTCATCTGATACACAGGTGTGGCCCTTACAGTCTGTGACTTAGGTCACTTGGGTACTGTGTACTTGCAGTTACCTGTGGTTCAAGTTGGGGACAGCATCAGTTACAGGAACTTTGTTGTGGGCTGCATGGGTGGTACAATTGCTCACACAATGCCTGTGATCTGACATGTACTCTGGGTATGGCTTCACAATGTGTTCCAATTGCTGCTCTGACTCACCACATGTCTGGTGTATGTGCCACACACCCATGCTGCAGCAGAGACCAAGGGGGGAGCCTCAGAAGTATGTACATCATGTGTGTGACACATGCCTAGCCACCTGCCTAGTGTTCAGGGTAATACCATGTTGCACATGGACCAGGACTGTAATGCCTACTCCGTACATCCAAGGCACTCTGTTCTCCCACTCCCGTGTGTCAGCATACATATTGGGCATTGTGAAGAGTGCACTCAGGTGTCTGCCTCTGTGTCACCGTGGTGTGGCCTTGCTTTTTTGACTCCTGGAGTGTTTAACAATTTGGGGTGGCCAGCCATCTGAGTTGTGACTATAGGATCTGCACATTGGTTAATGCATAGGTCTCTGATCCCTTGACTGTGCACAAAGGTGTATGAAACATTGAGGTGCAGGCAGCTTTGGTTCATTCTCATCAGACGGTGAAGTGCCCATGTTTATGGATTTGTGTTTGCAGTCACTCAAATGTCTCATTTGATTGACGTGGGATCATCTTAGTCCTCATGATGTGGGTGGCCAGGGGTGCACATGTGCACCTGTCAGCTACAGGGCTTGCATACCCAAAACTTCCATGATTGTGACACAGTGTAGACTGGTGTTGTGTGTATGCACTGCCCCTGTGACAGGAGACAGTTATGACTGACTTGCCAGACAGGCCTGTGCCATGACATTCAACTCGCAAAGGGTGATCCAGCAGTAGTGTGATATGTCCTGCAAGCACACCATTGTCGCATTGTCTATCAGGACATGAGGACATCATTGTGTCTGGTGATGGAAGCAAAACCCACATATCGACAGAGACTCTGACCGTCACTTTTCCTGACACATGTACTGAGTCAGTGGCAGGAGATGGCATGTGTTTGGAGTGACACATTTCCACATGTTCTCTTGGATGTCCAACAACTGTGTATGTGGTGCATGTGTGCACATATGATTAGTCGCATTCAACAGGCACCAGACAGATGGGTGCATGGACAGGTAGGATATGTGTGGCATGAATGACTGTCAGGCAGACAATGGGCTTCTTCAAATCAGTGTCAGCACTTATTGCAATGTCTAGCAAATGATGGCAGGGCTTGCTCTGTGATGTGCTGTACTTACTGTGGCGTGTGTGGTCAGTACAGGTGACTAATGTTGCTCTGTTTATCCTGAATCTTTGCAGATACATCCACGGTCACAGGAGGAGACAGCTCCACGGACCAGGAGGAGCGGCAGAGCCAGACTGGGTCCACTGCAGGAGAGACCGAGGGACCCAGTGGCACGGAGGGTGAGGGGAGCCCCACTGAGGAGACCTCAGCTACGACCACCTCGGCTGAGGACCACAGCACTTCCAGTGAGGACTCCCTTGTGGAGGCGGGTGTCAGCAGACCAGAGACAAAATCAAGCGAGTCTGCCCCCGCCACCACCACCATCTCCACCCTCCCATCTGCTCCCATCCCACATGTCCGTGGAGGCTCCCGTGTAGGGGAGCGTGTCTCCTTCATGCCAGGCACCGCACCCCCTGCCTCTGTCTCCCCTGCTGCCCTGAGTGTGGAGTCTGTGGACTTGCTTAAACAGATCCATGTAGGGCAGACATCAGTGCTGAGTGTCCTCCATGCACACACGGGTCTGTTGACACAACTGGTGTCATTCATGGAGGGCATGTCATCTGGCATGTCTGCCCTACATCGGACCAATCAGTCCATGGCCTCCTCACTGACGGCAGCAGTGTCCCTCCTGCAACAGTCCCTCATCCCTCCTACCTCTGCCCCATCCACAATCCCCAGCACCCTGCCTGTCCCAAGCACACACACACCGGCACAGGCACCCACCAGCACAGACACAAGCAGCACACAGACACACAAGCCAAAATCCAGACGCACACGCACGCACAGTCAGGGGACTGATACCTCACTCACAGGGGATGGGGCCCAGGAACACACACACGCATCCACGAGCACTGCGCAGTCCTCAGATACCTCTCCCTCCAAAACCCCTTCCCTTGCCTCACCTGCAACCCCCCTCCCAGAAGCTCTTCCTCTGTGAGCTTGGCCTCTTCCCCACAGATCCATCTGACCCAACGCACAGGCGGAAGAGGCGACCACCACACACAGAGGGGAGTGCCCCTCACACCCGGACACCCTCCCCCAGGCACAGGCAGACTGAGGACCCCATTCGGTAGTCCCCCGGACCAGGAAGGGCAAGACCCACCACCACCACCACGCAGCTCCACCACACAGTCTCTCTCCTCCATCCCCCAGGCCACCACTCCACAGGTTCCCCCGCCACACCCTGCCCCAGGTTCCCCCACACACCCATACCGCATCCCCAAAATGCTTAGGCCCTCCCCCCTACCATTTGCTCTTCCACCCCCAACCCAGACGCTCGGCCTGTTTGTGCCACTGGTGTGGAGACTGGGTCCCCCCCTCTGTCCTGCCCACCTCATCTGCCCCCCCTTCCACTCCCTTGGAGTTATGCACTGCAGTGGAGTCCACAACCACCCCGTCTGACTTGGGCACTGCAGTGGGGACCCAGTCCACTCCATCTGACCGGCCCACTGCAGTGGTGCCAGCACCCACACCATCTGACTTGTGCCCTACAGTGGTGCCGGCCCCCACTGAGTCAGACACCTCCACTGCAGTTGCCTGTGACACTCCTGCACCCACCACCCCTTCACTGCCTCCTTCTGGCATCCCCTGATCCTGTCCCTGCGGTGCCTGGCCTGCCCCTTGTATGCCCCTCCGAGGGGATGTCCCCTGTCCGTACCAGTGCAGGCAAGCAATGGGTGACAAGTTGTCACATATCACCCTGTTCGGACTGTGTATGTGGACTGGCCATTGGCCTTAGTTTCTTTTGGACTTCACATTTTCCTCAACATTTGCTGAATAAAGCCTCTTTTTGTTTACTAGTGGTTTTTCTTTTGATGTACATGATGTAGATGAGTATCATCATGCATTTGCTGTTGTAATAGTGTTCAGATCAGGTAAATGAAGTGTTGCTGTGATGGACTCCATGTGGTCCATGGGATATGTGTCCTAATCTAGTCTGGATCCATAGCATCCTTTGCTGCAGTCTGACGGATGTAATGTTCTGCATTTGACACAGGGATGTACGTTTTGCATTTGTAAATTGACATCTGTGGCTTACACTGATGCACATCTGGTGGGCTTACCACTGTTCAATGTTTCTATTTCCCTGACTGTGTGCCCATCTCCCCTGGACATGCAGTTTAGCACATCAATGTTGAAGGACTCATCTGTGTATACCGTGCAACTTGCTTGACACGTGTTTTGGATATATGCAGATGACTGACGTGACACTCCCGTACCCAGGCTGATGTGAGCAGAGCCTTCAGTGTGTTGTGATTGTTGACTCACTGACCGAGTGTTTTGCTGACATGTTTGAGTGGTGCACAGACAAGGTTTGGCACAGCGGACCTTCCACAGGAGTGGAGTGCCCTCATGGCAGTGTGTAATCCCGTGACATTGCCTGGGCCCGTGTTGTGTGTTGTGTAAGCATGTCTGTGTGTGTTCCCTTCCCTTTTCCTACACCGGCTGTGTCCCTACGGATGTTCCTGTTTGTGATGCTTGCTGAGTTGTCCTGTGTTCATCCAGCATCTTGTACCTGGTTTCTCCGTGATGTGGGTGCATGGCAAACTAATGTTCATCAGGTTGTCATCCCTAGTTGTCTTTGTTGTCAGTGCTGGGGATGTGGGTAAACGCAGGTGAGACACAGTCAGGATTCCCCTTGGCACTTGTTGGTTACACAAGTCATGTAATTTACAGTTTGTGGTAGCTTTCAGTGATTGTGACACGTTGTGTGTGTGACTGCTGCCACTCCTCAGGGTCAGAGCTGCAATGTTGGAAGTTGTCTACGTGTGTTCTTTGTGGGTGACCTTGGCTTCTTCATTGGTGTGTGACTGTGGCCGGGATCCCATTGCTTGGGGTGGAGTTCACATCATGCCCATGTACGGCGTACTGTGCCGTGTGTCAGACATTCAGGAGTCTTGTTGACTGGCCAAGTGTGATGGGTTTCTGCACCTTAGTTCCCACAACCACCCCTGGGATTGTCATGGGTGCATGTGCAATGTCACCTGTCCATGTGAGCTTCACTGCTGCACATTGGTGGAGATCAAGGTGTGTGGTGTTAAGTGTGTGCAAATGTGAGTTGTTGCACGGCTAGACCCCTACCTCCATATTGGCCTTGGCTGACAGGCCGTGCTGATTGATTTGTGCTTGTGTAGGTGTGATGGTAGTTTGTTGCTCAGGAGACATGGATGTGGTTCACAGTGTGAACAACATCTACCTTTGTCATCACAGTGGGATTATCATGCAGGCTAGTGTCACCACAATGTGGGGTCCCTGGGGGTAGTGCTGTGGTGGGTCTGTGTCTTGCTGTGTTAGTTGCTGTTCCTACAAGCTTGTGTGACATGTGTAATTTGGGCTCCCTCTCATCTAACAATGCCTGATTGCCCACATAGGGGAATCCGATCCATGAGTTACTTTTGTATGGCACTGTATACACATCTGTGTAATTGGAATTCAGGCATCCTCATGTGTTGTGTGGTTGCCTGGGGACACTGGCACCCCCCCATCACCTGTTGTGTTTGATATGCAGTGTGAGGCTGCCTGTTTGTGTTTGTGCATCTGCACCACTGCATTGGCATATCTTTGGTGTGCCATTGCCTGTATGTTGTTTGGAGGATTTCCCATGCTGTCCCTGGGACTCCTAGGTCATCAGTCAGCAGAATAATCATGGTTCGTATGTCCCATTGCTGCCATGGTATGGTATTTGTTCACCTCACATCTACAGTCTCCCCAGGATATCTAAATTTGTGTGTCCTTTAGTGCAGATATGTGGGTCTGCATTATGATGGTCACTTCTGGCATTGTGTAATTGATAAATGGAGACGATGTCAGTCCCCATGGGTTATGTTTGTCTGCACATGGCCAAAGGTATGTTTTATTTGCACTGCACTGTTTGCCTCACCCAATCTGTGTTGCTATGGGACGCAACCACTACTTTGCCACTGATGTGTTTGTTGTTCTGTGACCAGGAATCATCCATGCTGTTTGGCAGTTGCAGATTTTTCCATGAGAACACTTACCTTTTGGTCACTGTGATGATGGGGGTTTGGACCACATTGCCACAATGTTCAAAATGTGCTTCAGCTATGGACCCCACACTTACCTTTTGGTCACTGTGATGATGGGGGTTTAGACCCCATTGCCACAATGTTCAAAATGTGCTTCAGCTATGGACCCCACACTTACCTTTTGGTCACTGTGATGATGGGGGTTTAGACCCCATTGCCACAATGTTCAAAATGTGCTTCAGCTATGGACCCCACACTTACCTTTTGGTCACTGTGATGATGGGGGTTTAGACCCCATTGCCACAATGTTCAAAATGTGCTTCAACTATGGACCCCACACTTACCTTTTGGTCACTGTGATGATGGGGATTTAGACCTCATTCCCACAGTGGTCATGGTCTGCTTGCATTGTGAAGGCCACACACATTTTGGTGTGACACATGTGATAGGGGGTCACATTGTATGTTCAATGTCATGTTCAGTGTTGTAGGCATTTGACATAGACTACACACTCTTGTCATGATGTTGGGGGATGTCTTTTGCTGACATTCCTTATGTTGGAGTATGCTGGTTGTGTCATGCATTACCCGTCCTATGAGTGGGGATGGTAGTTGTGACAGGCATCCAGCCCCCCCTGAGTAGGGGTGGTGGTAGTGGTAGGCATCCAGCCCCCCCTGAGTAGGGGTGGTGGTGGTGGTAGGTATCCAGGCCCCCATCCAACACCGACGACGCTGCCTGCAACCTCAGACGATGGATGGACGACTGTGCCAACACCCTCGCCCCGCTGAAAAAACTCACCTACAGTGACACCACCAAAAGAGCCAGCTGGTTCACCTCGGAACTCCTAGCTTCCAAGCGTACCTGCCGGAAACTAGAGAAGAAATGGCACAGTGATAAGACACCGGACAGCCACGCAGCCCACAAAGACGCCATCCGTAACCACCACCACCTCATCAAGTCCGCCAAGAGAATCTCCTTCAAAGACCGCCTCGACAACAACGCACACAACAGCAAGGAGCTTTTCAACATCGTGAAGGAACTCTCCAACCCCAGCTCCAACACCAACGACATCCCGCCGTCGCAACCCCTGTGCGATTCCCTCGCCACCTTCTTCCACCGCAAGATCGCCGACATCCACGACAGTTTCAACACCCAGACAGCCCCAACTAAGATCGATGCACCAGACCCGCCGCACACCATCGACCACGACCCCCTGCCAGCCTGGGCCAGCGTAAACATCGAGGACACCATCAAGACCATGAGCACAATACACTCCGGCTCCCCGTCAGACCCTTTCCCGCACCACATCTTCAACAAAGCCAGCAGCTCCATCGCACCCCACCTGTGCAACGTCATCAATCTCTCCTTCGAGACCGCGACCTTCCCAGAGAGCTGGAAACACGCAGAGATCAACGCCCTACTCAAAAAACCCAAGGCGGACCCGAGAGACCTCAAGAACTTCCGGCCCATCTCCCTGCTTCCGTTCCCAGCCAAGGTCATCGAGAAAATCGTCAACAAACAGCTAACCCGATACCTCGAAGAAAACAGCATCCTGGACCCATCCCAATCGGGGTTCCGCAGCAACCACAGCACTGAGCCTGCCCTCATCGCCGCCACCGACGACATCAGGATCCTGCTGGACAACGGTGAGACCGCAGCCCTCATCCTGCTGGACCTCTCCGCCGCCTTCGACACTGTCTGCCACCGCACTCTACGCGCACGCCTCCACGACGCAGGGATCCGAGACAAGGCCCTGGAATGGGCCACCTCCTTCCTCGCCGGCAGAACCCAGAGAGTCCGCCTCCCACCATTCCGATCCGAAGCCTCTGAGATCATCTGCGGCATACCCCAGGGATCGTCCCTCAGCCCAACACTGTTCAACATCTACATGGCCCCGCTCGCACGCATCGCCAGACAGCACGACCTCAACATAATCTCCTACGCCGACGACACTCAACTGATCCTCTCCCTCACCAAGGACCCCCTCGCCGCCAAATCCAACCTCCATGAAGGAATGAAGGCCATCGCCGATTGGATGAAGATCAGCCAACTAAAACTGAACACGGAGAAGACAGAGGTCCTCATCCTCGGCTCCAACCCCTCAGCCTGGGACGACTCCTGGTGGCCAACGACGCTGGGAGCAGCCCCGACACCCACCGACCACGCACGCAACCTGGGAGTCATCCTCGACTCAACGCTCTCCATGGCCAAGCAAGTCAACGCAGTCTCATCCTCCTGCTTCAACACCCTCCGCATGCTTTGCAAGATCTACAGGTGGATCCCGACAGACACAAGAAGAACAGTCACCCAGGCCCTCGTCAGTAGCAGACTTGACTATGGGAACGCCCTCTACGCGGAGCCCCGGCCAAGCTCATCAAGCGACTGCAACGCATACAAAACGCCTCCGCACGCCTGATCCTCGATGTACCACGCCACAGCCACATCACCCCCCACCTGAGGAACCTGCACTGGCTCCCCATCGACAGGAGAATCTCCTTCAAACTCCTCATCCACGCACACAAGGCACTCCACAAGACTGGCCCAGCCTACCTCAACAGACGACTCCTCTTCTACGTCCCCAACCGCCAACTCCGCTCCGCCGACCTCTCCCTCGCCACTGTCCCTCGCATTCGAAGAACTACCACCGGCGGCAGATCCTTCTCCCACCTCGCCGCCAAGACCTGGAACACCCTTCCACTAAGCCTACGACAGACCCAAGACCTGCTGACCTTCAGGAGGCTACTCAAGACCTGGTTGTTCGACCAGTAGCAGCACCCCCCCCCTTTTTTTTCCCTAGCGCCTTGAGACCCTCGCGGGTAAGTAGTACGCTTTACAAATTCTGTGATTGATTGATTGATTGATTGATTGAGTAGGGGTGGTGGTAGTGGTAGGCATCCAGCCCCCCTGAGTAGGGGTGGTGGTAGTGGTAAGCATCAATTCCCCTATGAGTGGGGATGGTAGTAGTGACAGGCATCCAGCACCCCATGAGTAGGGGTGGTGGTAGTGACAGGTATCCAGCCCCCCCTGAGTAGGGGTGGTGGTAGTGGTAGGCATCCAGCCCCCCATGAGTAGGGGTGGTGTTAGTGGTAGGCATCCAGCCCCCCATGAGTAGGGGTGGTGGTAGTGACAGGCATCCAGCCCCCCCTGAGTAGGGGTGGTGGTAGTGGTAGGCATCCAGTCCCCCATGAGTAGGGGTGGTGGTAGTGGTAGGCATCAATTCCCCTATGAGTGGGGATGGTAGGAGCGACAGGCATCCAGCACCCCATGAGTAGGGGTGGTGGTAGTGACAGGCATCCAGCCCCCCTGAGTAGGGGTGGTGGTAGTGGTAGGTATCCAGGCCCCCATGAGTAGGGGTGGTGGTAGTGGTAGGCATCCAGCCCTCCCTGAGTAGGGGTGGTGGTAGTGGTAGGCATCAATTCCCCTATGAGTGGGGATGGTAGTAGTGACAGGCATCCAGCACCCCATGAGTAGGGGTGGTGGTAGTGACAGGCATCCAGCCTCCCCTGAGTAGGGGTGGTGGTAGTGGTAGGCCTCCAGCCCCCCATGAGTAGGGGTGGTGGTAGTGACAGGCATCCAGCCCCCCTTAGTAGGGGTGGTGGTAGTGGTAGGCATCCAGCCCCACCTGAGTAGGGGTGGAGGTAGTGGTAGGCATCCAGCCCCCCATGAGTAGGGGTGGTGGTAGTGGTAGGCATCCAGGCCCCTATGGGTGTGTATGGCATTGGTGATAGCCATCCCGCCCCTATGGTTCTGATGTTGCTAGTGTACGTCATTTCTGCATCCCTATGTGTGTGTGACATATGTCGGGTACGTGTCGTTTGTTTGTGTAGTTGGTGTTTGACTTACCGTCTGCGCCGTATGCGTCCGTACCTGTTCCGGTAGTAGATGTAGAGTATTGGTAGGACCTGCGCGATGGGATTCATGGTTGGTTCGTCTCGTTCGGGTTTCTTGTGGCTTCGACTCGTACTCGTAGCTGGCTTGTTCGTCTCGTAGCCGTGGATCGTCTTGTGGCGCGAATCGGAGCTTATGTGCGGCTCTCCCGGATGCTCTGACGTGCCGGACGTAGCGACCAGTTCGGCGCGTACGGATTGCGCATCGTACTTGTCCGGCCGGAAGGTGCTGTGTTTTTGCTTCCGTGCGACTCGAATCGGCGTTTCCGGATCCAGCTCGGTCGGGGAACTGGAGATGGAATGGGTACGTACGGCTCGCTCGGAATTTTAGCAGTAATGCGCATCGTACTTGCTCGCTCGGACGACTGTTCGAATCGGTCGGGGCAAACGCGTTCGGCTCGTATTTTTTCCGGACAAATCGTATTCGGTGCGCTTCCGGCCGAGATCGGAATCGACCCTTTAGTCTCTACACCTCCTGGAATATGTCTTCCGGTATCTCTACGCCAACTCTTAACCATGGGACAAACTTGTTATGTTGAGGAAACCCTGAGGTCAGGGGAGGCCCAGTAGGGCAATATTGGTCACATAGGGGGAGGGATGCTTCGTAAGTGCATTATGAAGCGATGTGCTACCTTCACTAGTTGGGAACAGTGGGGTCCAGGTTTGGAACCAGGGTGAACCGGAAAGTTTACTTCAGCAATCTGCAATGATCAACGGATGTCTCATCTCTGTAAGAGCGAGTTCAGATAGCCAGCATGGTGGTCATTACAGCTGAGCTGCCAAATATTTCACCACTCTATGGCACCTGTAGCCCCACACCAATTCTCCCTGCAGTGAGTCTAATTCGGGGAAATGGCCATGCATGATAGAGAGGTAGATTGACATAATGGTACAAGAGTCTTGGCAGCATCACCATTTTTTAAATTACTATTTTGCCCATGATGGAAAGTGGAAGTGCCTTCAAGAGGCAACCTATCCTCTCAGGGAGCGGACCGTCCTCAATAAGTTACCATCTAATAGGTCTTGCTGCAAGTGGCAAATATTAATGCCCAGGTAACATACAGTAGAGCCCTCCCTTTGAAGTTGGGCAGAGCCTAGAAGTACTGTGTGAGCAGACAGACCTGGGGCCAGTGGGTACAGATAAGACTTGCGCCTATTACCCAATAGACTTGAGGCTCTACCAAAGGCGTCCAGAGTATCCACTATGGTGGAAAAACCAGTTAAAGTTTGGTTGATAAAGAAGGACACTGTCTACATATAATGATATGGCATGGACGGAATCTGATAAAGGGATGCCACACGCTTGACCCTCCTGTCACATTCGCACCACCAGAGGTTCTACTGCAAGTGCCAAAAAAAAAGTGGGGCGGGGACATCCCTGTCTAGGTCCTCTCTTGAATGGTATAGGTGTGGAAAGGAGCTGTCCCACCCAAACCCAAGTGTTGGGTTCATGTAGAGGAGTTTCACGAGGCGGATAAACCTGGCTCCAACACTGAATGCCCGAAGGCCTCAAATAGATATGACCAATGTAGCATATTGAATGCTTTTTTTAGGTCTAACATTAGAGCAGAAGCATTGGGCCAAAGCAGAGAGCCCCTCTCCGTGACTCCATAAAGTGTACAGAGATTGCAAGGAGTGCTCCAACCAGGGACAAAACCGCTCTGGTCCCAGTGATCCAGAAGTGGGACAGCGGTCTGTAATCGAGTGGACAGTGTCTTCCCAAGAATCTTATAATCCATGTTGAGTACTGTTATGGGGTGATCTGAAGCAGGGGTTGTGGCATCTTTCCTGGATTTCAGTATGGGAGCCAGAGAAGCTTCACTCATGGTCATTGAGAGCGAGCCAACTACCAGGGCATCCTCATATAATTGGATCAGCTTGGGGGAGAGAATGACTGAATATGGTTTGTCGAATTCAACAGGGAGTCCATCTGTACCTGGAACAGTGCCAGTGGGGAGATCCATTTAAGGCACTTTTGACTTCTTGAACTGTAATGGGACATCAAGCTCCTCTCAGAGGTTAGGAGGGAGCTGAGGCAGAGTTGGGAGGGGGGGAGAAAGTCATCAATATGGGCTAAGAGTTGAGTGGAATCTGCCTTATAATGGTGAGTGTAGTATTGAAATAAAACTAGAAGTATTGCTTGCTTGCTTGCTGGCTGGCTATAAACAGTGTCACACATGGATATAATAGGGGATGTGTAATTTATCCTTTTATAAGCCAAATGAGAAGGCGGCCTGATTTGTCCTCCTGGGAATGGTAACAAGCGGTGTAAGTAATTAGCATTGCTTTTTCATCATGCAGCTTTCCCAGGGAAGTCCTAGCTGTGGGGTCAGCCACCGCTTGGCGCTCAGTATCAACGTAAGTTTGCTCGAGTCGTGTCAGTTCTCGTTCTAGTGTTTTGCAGGCACCTACCACTGCCTGAATGCAATATCCCTGTGTCACTACTTTCATGGTCTCCCATTTAGTGGTTCTGATCAGGGCATGCCTGCATTTATTTCAAAGTACTCCAAGTGTTGTGTAGTTAGTGATACCTGTAGAACAAGATCTTCAAGCATAGCGTCTGAAGCTGCAGGTAGGTATAGGGGAACAGATTCTGCTCCAGTCTAGGTGGAGCAGTAATGGGCTACGATCAGAGATGTCACGCCCCAGGTAGTCTGATGAAGAAACCCAGTGACACATATCTGTAGCGCAAAGTATTCATTTGAGTTGGACATAAAGGTTGCGAGTGAGAAAGTAAAAGGAATAATGGCAGAGTGAGGGATTTTGAAGGCACCACACATCTGAGGGGGCCAATGAGAAGCTGCCTCGGTATATGGTGTACACTTATGTAAGTGGGCACCCTGCACCAATCCAGACAACCCTTATGGGGATTTTAGTGGTCTTAGACAAACGTAGAAAGCTCTCTAAGTGGTAGCTGTGGAGAGCAGCCTTCAGGCTTAGTCCAGAAGGAGTGTAAAGCAGCTTATTTCACCAGAACATAATCATATCGGTATAGATTAAGTGAAAAAGAACCACACAGTGTAGTTATAAAAATGTGCATTTATTATAAGCCACGCACTAACACAAACAGATATCTCCTAGCCGGAGATATACACAATGCACATAATACTTTTCAATAGAAACAGGTAAGTAGCACGTAATACACACTGGTCACCAGGGAGAGACCAAACCATATACTAAAATAGTGGTATGTGAACCACGACTTGAGTCAAGACTATACCTAGAAGACGTAGAAGTGCCGGGGACCCAAGGAACCACCCAAGGTAAGTAACCAGGAGCTCCATGAGGGCCGTGTGCAGAGTGGGAACACGACTGCGGGATCAATGAAAGTCAATAGGTAAGTCTTGGTTGCAATTTTAAAGAAGGACCCTTCCCAGTGGACCCTAAATAAACCCAGTGGGAGACAGAAGGTTGGAGATCCACCCCACCCGTGGATACCCTCAGAACCAGGATACCTGTACCAGGGAAGCCAGGTGCATAGGTGTGAAGTGGCATCGGAAACTGCTGTCGAACCCAATGGAGGACTTCAGGAAGATGCCGCTGCTGGGGAAGGTGAAAGTGTACGGTGGAACCCAAAAGTGGATTCAAGTTAAGAAGTACCTGCAAGCAGAGGGGACAGAGTCTATGCCACTCAGGAGTGACCAGGAGGCACGGAAGACGAATGCCCACCGATGTCAAGTGCTGCAGGAGAGATGACAGTGAACTTGGAGCTGCAGCTGTGAGAACCAGGCGATGCTGTGGAAGACCAGGATCCGTTCATGAGCTGTCCCACATCAGATGTCGAGAGTTGAGGAGTCGGTGTCCATCGGGAGCACCAACAAGCCTTGGCAACTCCAAACAACGTGGAAAGCAAAGTAGATGCAGTGTCGGGACCAGCAAGGTCCAGATGACTCACCACAAGCAGGGGAGTCAGGGCAGGCCCGAGCAATCAGGGGAGCCCAAAGAATTCAAAGGTGACCATCAAGAGGACCCACAGGCTGGAGGCTCTGGAGTCACAAGAGGACCTCGAGCAGCTCACCAAAGATGCAGGCCACAGTGCAAGTGATGTGGTGAGGACCAAGATCTTAGTCACTGGAGATGCTTGAGGTTGGGGCTTCTTGTAGCCCAAAGATCTTGATGGAAAGAAGCCAACAAGCCTTTGCAACTGCAAGTCAACACGGTGCATAGACGTTCAGTTCCTGCAGCTTCGACGAGGGATACTGGCCTCAAACTTGGTGAGAGGACAGGGCAGGCCTCGAGGGACGTGAAGAATCATGACTTGTGTTGCTGAGCCTTTCGGAGTCTGTAGGAGCCCATGATCAGCAGACCAGTCAGCTTAGTTGCGGTGCCTGCAGATGCAGGGAAGTGACTCCTTCACTTCAAGGGAGATTCCTTCAGGTGTCTTGGATGCCCACAGGCCTTGGAAGGTTCCTGTATGGTGCACAGGCATGGACAGTGCAGCAGACAAGCAGGGCGACCATATCAGGAGCAGCAGGAGTCTTCCCAGTTGCAGCCTTGATGCCCAGAGCAAAGTCCAGCGAAGTCCAGAGTGCCTAGACGGTTGAAGAAGAACTGGTGTCTGAAATGAATCTTGTCCCACAATGAATCTACGGACCCACCCTCAGGTTAGGAAAGGGCTGGGACGATTCAGGGTTCCCTCCCAGGGGAGGGGTCGGACAGTGGAGAGGATACTCCCATATCCTTTGTCCAGTTTCGCGCCAGAGCGGGAGCCCACGGCTCCCTGAGCTGGTTTAAACTGGGCTATGCAAGGAGGGCACCAATTGTGCCCTTCAAGCAGACCGAGTGGCGCTAGCAAGCACTCCCTCCAGGCCCCAATACAATAAACCCTGCCTAGGAGGTGGTCACACCTCCCTGTGACAGGATACCTATTGTTCTGCCTTCCCCTGTTCGAGCTTGGCTCAGAAGCAGGGTGGCAGAATCGTGTCTCTGGTCGGCAGCAGCCATGTTGTGCTGTCCGGGTCTAGAAGACTGGTACCGGGAGCACTGAGGGCCACCCGGAGGAGCTTTACAGTGCATGGAATCATACCTCCCACACTGTTTACAGTGTGGGGGTATGATTCCAACATATTTGATACCCAACATGATAGGGTACGTTACACCCAGTTTCGAGATGGTAATCGCGTAATGACATGGTGCCCCTCTATATGTTATATGGCTGTCTCACTTACAACCCAGGAGAATAGACTCCATAGGCTGTAGGGGTGTCCTGCTCATGCAGGGGCACCCTCACACTTAGAACCGAGCACCCTGCCTTCAGGATTGAAAGGCCTGCTTTAGGGGTGACTTATAGGTTTTGAGTGCAGTGACCCTAGATATAGGTAAACCTATATCTTTCGTAAGTGGTGCTAGCACCAGCTTACACAGGTTGCAATGGCAGGCCTGTAGTTACAAATTGAGTGGTCTCCCATGGGTGGCATAACACATGCCTCAGCCCATGGGGGACCCCTAGTGTACCTATGCTTTGGGTATCTTGGTACCAAATACTAGGGACTGATAAGAGTACACCGTGTCCAATCTGGGATGTACCTAAGTACTTACCATACCAATTTAGGGGAGAAAGCACAGAGACTGGGGTCCTGGTTAGCAGGATCCCAGTCAGACTAGTCAGAAACAGCATTACGTCAAGCAAAAAGTGGGGGTAACCATAAAAGCAGATCCTACTTTCCTAACACAACCCCCCCTAAACGTAAGGAGATGAGACTAACCTTGCCCATTAGATTCTTCATTTTCTAAGTGGCAATATCTGGAGAGTCCATCTGCAGTGGCATGGTTACTCCCAGGTCTATGCTCCACTGTATAGTCCATCCCCTGTAGGGAAATGGACCACCTCAAAAGTTTGGGGTTTTCACCCTTCACATGTTAAAGCCATAAGAGGGGCTTGTGGTCTGTCTTGAACAATGAAGTGAGTGCCAAACAGGTATGGCCTCAGCTTCTTTATGGCCCAGACCACAGCAAAGGCTTCCCTCTCAATGGCTGACCAATGTTTCTCCCTGCGGGTCAACCTTCTGTGGATAAAAACTACTGGTTGATCGTGGCCCTCTGCATTAAATTGTGATAACACAGCCCGACCCCTGTCTCAGATGCATCTGTCTGGACAATGAAAGTTTTGGAGTAGTCAGGACTATGCAGGATGGGAGCAGTGCACATGGTCTGCTTCAGGTCATCAAATGCCTTTTGACAGCTTACTGTCTACTGAACTTTCTTGGGCATTTTCTTTGATGTCAGATCATTCAGGGGAGTCACAATGGTCCCATATCCCTTTAAAAATCTTCTGTAGTACCCAGTCAGGCCCAAGAAAGCTCTGACCTGAGTCTGGGTAGTGGGAGCAACCCAGTCCACAATGGTCTGGATTTTGCTCTCCAGTGGTTGAACCTGGCCCCCACCTACCAGGTGGCCCAAGTATACAACCTTGCTCTGCCCTATCTGACACTTGGGGGCCTTGATAGTGAGGCCTGCCTTTTGCAAGGACTCTAGAACCTTTCTGACGTGGACCAGGTGATCTTACCAGGTGGAGCTAAAGACAGCTATTCTAGATATGCTGCAATATAGGCTTCCAGACCTGTTAAGACTTTATTCACCAGCCTCTGAAATGTGGCAGGTGCATTCTTCAGACCAAAGGGCATCACAATAAATTGGTAATGCCCACTAGGGGTTGAGAAGGCTGTTTTTGGCTTGGTATCCTCAGCAAATCTGATTTACCAGTAGCTAGCTGTTAGGTCAAATGTACTCAGAAACTTGGCTGAGGCCACAGTATCTATGAGTTCATCTGCCCTGGGAATTGGATGAGCATCAGTCCTACTGACTGCATTGAGGCCTCTGTAGTCCACACAAAACCTCATCTCTCTTTTTCCACCCTTGGTGTGAGGTTTTGGCACAAGGACTACTGGACTAGCCCAGGGCCCATCTGAAGGCTCAATGACCCCCAATTCAAGCATCTTTTGGACCTCTGTCCTGATGCAATCCCTGACATGGTCAGGCTGCCTGTAGATTTTACTCTTAACAGGCAGCCTGTCACCTGTGTTCACTTTATGGGTACACCAGGTGGTTTGACTGGGTGTCAGGGAGAACATATGTCTGTACTGATTGAGGACTTGCCTGCAATCAGCTTGCTGCTGGTCAGTGAGGATGCTTGCCAAGGATACTCCATCTACTGACCCATAATCAGGGTTCTGAGAGAGGAGATCAGGGAGAGGGTCACTCTCTTCCTCCTGTCCCTCATCAGTTGCCATGAGCAAGCCCATGTCAGCCCTGTCCACAAAAGTTTTCAGGCGGTTCACATGAAGTACCCTATGGGGACTTCTGGGAGTACCTAGGTCCACCAAGTAGGTGACCTCACCATTTTGCTCAATAATAGTGTGGGGCCCACTCCGCTTGTCTTGGAGAGCTGCTGGGGCCACAGGCTCCAACACCCACACTTTCTGGCCTGGCTGGTAAACAGTCAAGACAGCCTTTTGGTCATGCCAAACTTTTTGAAGTTCTTGGCTGGCCTCCAGGTTTTTGCTGGCCTTCTTCATGTACTCAGCCATGCGAGAACGCAGGCCAAGGACATAGTCCACAATGTCCTGTTTAGGAGGTTTGAGAGCTTGCTCCCAACCTTTCTTCACTAGACACAATGGACACCTAACTGGATGTCCAAACAGAAGTTCAAATGGGCTGTAGCCAACCCCCTTCTGAGGAACCTCTCTGTAGGCACAGAGAAGGCAGGGTAGTAAGACATCCCATTTTTGCCTAAGGGTTTCTGGGAGTCCCATGATCATACCCTTGAGGGTCTTGTTGAACCTTACAACAAGCCCATTGCACTGTGGATGGTAGGGTGTGGTAAACTTGTAGTTTACTACACACTCTTTCCACGTGGCAGTGATATAATTCAATTCAATTCATAATCTTTATTTCGATCACCAAGATCACAAAAGACATTCAGGATAGTACACTCAACATTTCGTTTGGGGGTGTATACACCCTTTTAGCCATGGTGCTTGGCATATGTACAAAAGTTCAAAAATTGGAGTTCAAGAGCTTCAAGACCATAGAAAGATTAAAAAGTTAAAAAGAAAGCCATAAAACCATTATATTCTCATACATAAAACATTCATTTTGTTTTTAAGATTTAAAATATATCTATTTCATAAAAAGTATCATAAAAATGATCAGTTGATTGAATAGTATAAAATGTGCTTGGACCAATGGACCATAGAGTGAGCTACATAATGTTGTGCTTTATTAGCCATGTTATCAGATACACACTAGCATTTACAACACCAAGTGACTGTGGGCTTCTATAACTGCAATCACGCTTATTCAAAAACAGAGGTTTTCATTGATCATTACTCGGCCAATATTAGCAGTGGCCTAACCATTTTGTACACTAACTTTATTCTTTTTGTTGGCAACTGGATTGGATGGCCACAGAGGTCTTTAACATTTTGTCACGGATTGACCACGTCCAACTTAGAAATTTGGTAGTTGCTAATACACACAGTTCATTTGTGTTTGTCAGCAATATTCACAATGCAATGGTGCTAGAACTGGTGCCCATGTTTTTACATAATGGTTTTAAACATTTTTCCCGAGGGGCCTTATAAGCCGGACAGACAAATAGAATGTGTGAATTGGTCTCCTCATATTCTACACACAAATGGCATCTGCTGTCATTAGAATTATGCCACTTGTGGGTGAGAGATTTCAATGGTAATGTACCCACCCGAAATTGAAAATAGAGGCTTCTGTCTCTGGGCTTGGATATGACATCCCAGTATGATTCGTACTGTGGACAGGGCTTGAACTCTATAAATTTGCCTGTCAGCGTTGCACTCTTGATGGCTTGGGTACGATTCGTTCCGACCATGGACCAATAGAGCTCCTTCATTTCTTTTTTAGAGGGGAACTGTTGACCCACTGGTTCATCCCATAGATGTCTCAAACCCATGTTAACCAGTGTGTTTTTCACCTTTTGCAGCCAAGTTATCTTGCATGCGGTGTCGGCTTCCCAGACATCTTTGAGTGCACTGGCGTAGTGTGTTAGCTCGGGAATAGTCCATTGTCTACACCAGAATGCTATCGGGCGAAACCTTGCTATCTCATCCAATCTATTACATCCTAGGTCATAGTACAGGGGCTTGAGTGGAGTATTTTGTGGGAGACCGGTGATGCCTCTCATAAATTTATTTTGGGCTAAAACTAATGGTGTCAGGTTGTCATATCCCCATAGTTCAGCAGTGACATAACTAGACATGAAGTGTGTACCTCTGTCTGTTAAAACCTCCTTAGGAAAGCCCACTCTGGAAAAGATTCCCAGGAGGGCCCTGGCCACTACAGGAGCTGTAGTGGTTCTAAGGGGAATAGCTTCTGGGTACCTAGTGGCATGGTCCAGCACCACTAGTATATATCTGTGCCCAGTTGGAGGGTTCAAGGGACCAACAATGCCAATCCCTACCTTTTCAACAGGGACCCCAACCACTGGAATTGGAATTAAGGGGGCCTTTGTGGTGCCACCTGACTTACCATTGGCTTGGCTCCTTAGTGTCTTCAGACATTTGGGGCCAGTGAAAGTGAGGGACAAGCCTGTCCCAAGTCTTGCTTTGTCCTAAGTGTCCTGCAAGAGGAATATCATGTGTCAGGGAGAGGAGGAAACCTCTGAACTTCTGGGGTATCACCAACCTCAGAATGGCACCAGGCTTGGGGTCTCTACCCTAAGAGTACAAGAGCCCATATTCCCAATAGATCCTATGGGACCCACTGATATTCCCTGCTTCCTCAGCAGCTGCTTACTGTCTGAGGGATTCAAGAGAGGGGCAAGACTGCTGCTCCAAACTCAAGTCTGCCCTGGAAGGGCCCCTGCCCCCAAGAACTCTGCCTGGTCATGCCCAAGCTCCTCTGGGACAGTTCCTTCACAGGGGCTGAGATCATCCTCAGGGCCAGGTCTTCATCGGGAGTTTATGAGGAGGACAATTCCTTACCCTTCCTGCTGCTTCTTTTGGGAAGCACCTGGTCTATTTTTTAAGAATGCAGTGCTTTGTCAGTGGTGAGCTGTTTGGCCTGAACATTGGTAACAGCAAACACACTGGCAGAGATGCCCATCATCTCTGCATGAGTCCTGAACTCCACTTCAGCCCAGGCTAAAGTTTCCAGATCATTGCCCAACAAACAATCTACAGGTAGGTCTGGAGATACCACAACCTTCTTAGGTCCAGTTACCCCTCCCCAGCTGAGGTTCACAACTGCCAAGGAATGGTCAGTCCTGACATTGCTAGCGTTGGTAACTTGATACATTTGTCCAAGTATGATCTGGTAAGGGGACACAAGTTTCTCTGTCACCATAGTGACACTGGCCCCTATGTCCCTGTAAGCCATTGCTTCTTTTCCATTTATCAAAGGCTGTTGTCTGTACTTGCTCAAGTTAGTGGGATTGACTAGTAAGGCGGCAAGATCTATGCCACCATCACAGACTAGAACAGCCTGAGCTGGAGTTCTGACTAAGTCAGAACCCATCTCAGAACCCAAGGTTAAGCCTACTAATCCCTTGGTTGCTGTACTACCACGTATACTTGTGCTACGGGGAACAGGTGCCTTAGGGGCAGTGGTAGTAGTAGTTTCCTTGGCCTTTATACAATCAGCATCCCTTGTCCAATGGGTCTTCACCGTACAAAGGTAGCACCAGGGTTTCTTTTTGCCTTTCTTGGAATTTTGGGACTCACCCCCAGATGCAGGTTTTTGGGGCCCTTGTGAAGACTCTTTTTTATCTTTACCCTTGTCCCCACCCTTATCCTAGGCTTTAGAAGAATCTTGTGTCTTCTGGTCACCTCCATTACCATGGTTTTTCTGCTTAACCCTTATGTGAACCCATTTGTCTGCCTTCTTTCCCAATTCTTGGGGAGAGGTCAGATCAGAGTCCACCAGGTACTGATGCAAAAGCTGGTTCTGATAGTTATTAAGGATGTGCTCCCTCATAATCACCTTGCTTCCATGAAGCCAGCCCCCAGAGCCTTAATAGCACTGTCTACAAAATCTACCCAGTCCTTGGTGTGTGCCTTCTGGGTGTCTCTGAACTTAATCCAATACTGTTCAGTGGTTAAGCCAAACCCATCTATGAGAGCACACTTCAGTACTGAGTAATTGTCAGCATCCTCTTCTCTAACAGCGAGGAGCTTACCTCTACCTTTGTTAGCAAAGGAGAGCCACAGGATAGCTGCCCACTGCTCTTGAGGGACCCTCTTAACTTTACAGTCCCTCTATAAAGCAGTGATCCATTTATGGATATCATCCCCCTCCTGGTAAGGAGGGACTATCCTGCTCAGGTTCCTACTGTCAAAAGAAGTTTCTCTGATTCCAGGGACACTGTTGCTGCCACCATGGGACTCTAGTCCCAATTTCTTCCTAGCTTTCTGGACTTCTAGGGACTCTTTGCCAAGGGCCAACTGATCGTTCCTGAGCCTAAGCCTTGCTTTCTCAAGTTCAAGCAGTTGGTAACCCCTGTCCAAAGAGCTGTCCCTCTTACTAGATATGGAGGTCCCTATGGAATGTCCTGAAGCATTGGATTCTCTAGAGGAGGATCTAGACCTCCTTGGTCTACTCTGGACCCTCCCAGGAGGAACAAAGGGTGTCTCCTCTGTTTCATCTGCACTATGCGCTGAAGGGTCAGAGTTTGGCAGGTTGGACTCATTTGAGTCCTCCTGCCCATACTCAGATTTGAGATCATCAGGAAAAGCTCCTGATGCTCCCTCTTCAGGAGCATCCCCACCCACATTTTCCTGTTCTTCTGTCCTCACAGGACAGATAACATCCTGATGCAGCATCTCTAAGAGCAGCTTAATGGTGGGGTTGCCACATGTCTTTATCTTTCTAAGACTACACAAGGTCCTTAGTTCCTGGAACTTTAGACCACTGTACTTAGCAGACTGGGGGACACTAGTATCCCCAACTAAAGACATGATTCTAGGTGTAGTGAGGTGTTGCACATACCTAACCTAGTGAAAACTAAACTCTGTGAGGTTGGAGAAAGGGTTGAGCTAGACCCTTAACTACCCAACCCTAAGTTCAGTAGAACTTACTTATTCTAAGCTGTATTATATGTGCCTAATATTAGTGATGGTTTTTCAATTAATCCACACCAAGGTTATCTGGTAAAACAATGCAGGCTTGAATCCCAACCGCTGCACTCCAATGTGAGAAGCTGGCTTGGTATATGGTGTACACATATGTAAGTGGGCACCTTGCACCAATCCGGACAACCCTTATTGTATTGTATTGTAATTGCATTTGTATAGCGTTTACTACCCCTGACGAGGCGTCAAAGTGCCTTTTCGTCGAGTAGCATGCTACTTCGAAACCCATAAAGTATTTGGATTTAGAAGGATAGCGGAAGGATAGAAGAGGGAAAAAAGGTTTGCATTTATATAGCGCTTGTTACCCCTGATGAGGTGTTGAAGAACTTTTTCGGCGAGTGGCACGGTCCCCTCTGGAACCCATAAAGGATTAGTGGTGAATTAGTATAGTGAAATATAACATTTGAGAAGTGGACATGTTAGTCTGTTATTTTGATTGAAAAGGATAGTGGAGGGATTGCATAGTGAAGGATTTTGACTTTTTTGTTTGGGAGGTCATAGCAGTAGGAGGAGGCTTGGGATGAGTAAAACGGGGTGTGGAGGGGAAGAGTCAGAGGGAAGAGTTTAGAAAGGCTTATTTTGGGGGATGGGTATAGTAAAAGAGGTGTCAGATGATGCAAGGAGGGGTAGAGTAGGGGAGAGTCTAGTGGTCTTAGACAACCTTAGAAAGCTCTCTAAGTGGTAGCTGTGGAGAGCAGCCTTCAGGCTTAGTCCAGAAGGAGTGTTAAGCAGCTTGTTTCACCTGAGCATAATTTTATTGGTATAAATTAAGTGAAAAAGAACCACACTGTGTAGTTATGTGTTTATTATAAGACACTCACTAACACATACAGATATCTCCTAGCCAGAGATATACAAAATGCACACAATACTTTTCAATAGAAACAGGTAAGTAGCACGTAATACACAGTGGTCACCAGGGGGAGACCAAACCATATACTAAAATAGTGGTATGTGAGCCACGACTCGAGTCAAGACTATACGAAGAGGACGTAGAAGTGCCGGGGACCCAAGGAACCAACCAAGGTAAGTAACCAGGAGAGCCACGGAGGCCGTGTGCAGAGTGGGAAAACAGCCATGGGATCAATGCAAGTAAATGGGTAAGTCGCGGTTGCAATTTTAAAGAAGAAGGACCCTTCCCAGTGGACCCTGAAGAAACCCTGTAAAAGACAGAAGGTTGACGAGCCACCCTACCTGTGGATACCCTAGGAACCAGGATACCTACACCAGGGAAGCCAGGTGCATAGGTGTGAAGTGGTGTCGGAAACTGACGTCGAACCCAATGGAGGACTTCAGTAAGATGCCGCTGCTGGGGAAGGTGAAAGTGTCCAGTGGAACCCAAAGGTGGATTCAAGTTGAGAAGTACCTGCAAGTAGAGGGCACAGAGTCTATGCCACTCAGGAGTGACCAGGAGGCACGGAAGACGAATGCCCACTGATGTCGAGTGCTGCAGGAGAGATGACAGTGACCTTGGAGCTGCAGCTGTGAGGACCAGGTGATGCTGTGGAAGACCAGGAGCCGTTCATGAGCTATCCCACGTCGGATGTCGAGAGTTGAGGGGTCGGTGTCCGTCGGAAGCACCAACAAGCCTTGAGAACTGCAAACAACGTGGAAAGCGAAGAAGGTGCAGTGTCGGGACCAGCAACGTCCCGGTGACTCACCACAACAGGGGAGTCAGGGCAGGCCCCAAGCAATCAGGGGAGCCCAAAGAATTCAAAGGTGACCCTCAAGAGGACCCACAGGCCGGAGGCACTGGAGTCGCAAGAGGACCTCGAGCAGCTCACCAAAGATCAGGCCCACGGTGCACGTGATGCGGTGAGGACAAAGATCGTGGTCACTTAAGATGCTTGAGGTTGGGTCTATTTGGAGTCCAAAGATCTTGGTGGAAGTACGCCAAGAAGCCTTTGCAACTGCAAGTCGGCACTGTGCACAGGGATTCCTGCGGCTCCGATGAGGTATACTGGCCTTAAACTTGGTGAGAGGACAGGGCAGGCCTCAAGGGATGTGAAGAACCACCACCTGTGCTGCTGGGTCTTTCGGAGTCCGTGGGAGCCCAGGATCAACAGACCGGTCAGCTTAGTTGCGGTCCCTGCAGATGCAGGGAAGTGACTCCTTCACTTCAAGGGACAATCCTTCAGGTGTCTTGGATGCCCACAGGCCTTGGAAGGTTCCTGTATGGTGCACTGGCACGGACGTTGCAGCAGACGAGCAGGGCGATGAGATCAGGAGCAGCAGGAGTCTTCCCAGTTGCAGCCTTAATGCCCAGAGCGAAGTCCAGCGAAGTCCAGAGTGCCCAGACGGTTGAAGAAGAAGTGGTGTCTGAAATAAATCTTGTCCCACAACAAATCTAGGGACCCACCCTCAGGTAAGTCCTTAAGTACCCTAAGGAAAAGGTTGGGATGATTCAGGGTTCCCTCCCAGGGGAGGGGTCAGACAGTGGGGAGGATACTCACATGTCCTTTGTCCAGTTTCGTGCCAGAGCGGGAGACAATGGCTCCCTGAGATGGTTTGACCTGGACTATGCAAGGAGGGCACCAAATGTGCGCTTCAAGCAGACTGAGGGGCTCTGGCAAGCGCTCCCACCTGGCCCCAATACACTAAACCCTGTCTGGGAGGTGATCACACCTCCCTGTGACAGGATACCTATTGTTCTGTCTTCCACTGCTGGATGCTTGGCTCAGCAGCAGGAGGGCAGAATCGTGTCTCTGGTCGGCAGCAGCCATGTTGTGCTGTCCGGGTCTAGAAGACTGGTACCGGGAGCACTGAGGGCCTCCTGGAGGAGCTTTACAAACATATTTGATACCAAACATGATAGGGTACAGCCAGTTTCGAGATAGTCATCGCGTAATGCCGCGGTGCCCCTCTATATGTTATATGGCTGTCTCACTTACAACCCGGGAGAATGGACTCCGTAGGCTGCAGGGGTGTCCTGCTCATGCAGGGGCACCCTCACACTTAGAACTGAGCACCCTGCTGTCAGGATTGAAAGGCCTGCTTTAGGGGTGACTTATAGGTTTTAAGTGCAGTGACCCTAGATATAGGTAAACCTATATCTTTCATAAGTGGTGCTAGCACCAGCTTACACAGGATGCAATGGCAGGCCTGTAGTTACAATTTGAGTGGTCTCCCATGGGTGGCATAATACATGATTCAGCCCATGGGGGACCCCTGGTGTACCTATGCCCTGGGTACCTTAATACCATATACTAGGGACTGATAAGAGTACACCAGTGTCGAATCTGGGATGTACCTAAGTACTTACCATACCAATTTAGGGGGGAAAGCACAGAGACTGGGGTCCTGATTAGCAGGATCCCAGCCAGACTAGTCAGTAACAGCATTACATCAAGCAAAAAGTGGGGGTAACCATAAAAGCAGAACCTACTTTCCTGCAGGGCCAGTGTCATAACCACTGCGCCAGAGATTCTGCATTCTGAACTGCCTAGGATTTGAGTAGCAGGGGGTGATATCTCCCCGGGGTGATTCAAAAGACAATTGAGATAGCCCCTCAAAAAGCCAAGGGATATGCACCAGTGGAGATAGATATATTAAGTGGCCGTCAAGGAATGCCTGTTGGTCCATGTTTTGGCGTAAATGCTTCCTACTATGACTGTGGAGCCTTCTAATTTACCCTCCAGTACTAGAAATCTGCCCTCTGTATCCATTATCGGAGAGCTTATGGGAAAAAGGAGTACCCGCCTTAATCCATACAAGAGATCCCCAGGCATAAGTAGAAAAGTTGGTCCTGTACTCTTACCCTCTCAAAAGTTTTTGCAGTCTAACCCCTTCAATTTTGGTTGTGTGGGAATATTGCAAGAGTACAATGTTTACCTTCCTACGTTTGAGGAGTGAATGTATTTTGTAACGTTTTGGCGGGTGATTTATCCCCCTGACATTCAATGAAATTATAGTATAGTCAGAGTGCAGAGCCACCGGCATGGAGTATATAGGTGAGGGAAGATAACGTGTATACTTGCACACTCAATATCTGCCACCAGGATGCAGTGAAAGTAGGAACTGGGTACAAAGGCCCCATGTCCTTACCGTGCCCCAGAGGAATAACAAATAAAAAAAACAGACCTAGAAAATATAATTACAAAATTTTAAACTCAAAGGGCAGGCAGCAACAGGCTGTCTGCCCAAACTATTCAAAGGCGCAAAAGTGATTTTCTTGGGGTGAGTAGATCAGGGAGCCAGACATAGGGGCCGATTCCGATCTCGGTCGGAGGCGCACCTAACACCATTCGCCCGGGAAAAAAACCAGGCGAATGCGTGTTTCCCGACCGATTCGCACATACGTCCGAACGAGCAAGTACGATGCGCAGAACTGCCCAAATCCCGACCCAGTCGCACTCACCCAATACAGCTCCTGTTCTCCGACCGATGCGGATCCGGAAACGCAGAATCGAGTCGCACGGAAGCCCAAATGCAGCCCCGTCCGGCCGGACTAGTACGATGCGCCTTCCGTACGTGCCGAACCCGTCGCTACGCACGGCACGTCAAAGCATCCGGGAGAGGCGCACATAAGCGCCGATTCGCGCCACAAGACGATCCACGGCTACGAGACGAACAAGCCAGCGACGAGGACGAGGCGAAGCAAAGAGAAAGACGAACGAGACGAGCCAACCATGAATCCCATCGTGCCGAGCCTACCAATACTCTACATCTATTACCGGAACTGGTTCGGACGCGTACGGCGCAGAAGGTAAGTCAGACACCCACCACACAAACAAACCACACGTACCCGACATATAACACACACACATAGGGATGCAGAAATTACTTACACCAGCAACAGCAGCACCATAGGGGCGGGATGGCTATCACCAATGCCACATACACACATAGGGGCCTGGATGCCAACCACGAACACCACCCCTACCCAGGGGGTGCTAGATGCCTGTCACTACAACCACCCCTACTCAGGGGGGGCTGGATGCCTACCACTACCACCACCCCTACCCATGGGGGGCTGGATGCCTGTCACTACTACCACCCCTACCCAGGGGGTGCTAGATGCCTATCACTACTACCACCCCTACCCATGGGGGGCTGGATGCCTGTCACTACTACCACCCCTACTCAGGGGGGCTGGATGCCTACTACTACTACCACCCCTACCCAGGGGGCTAGATGCCTACCACTATTACCACCCCTACCCATGGGGGGCTGGATGCCTGTCACTACTACCACCCCTACCCATGGGGGGCTGGATGCCTACCACCACCACCACCCCTACCCATGGGGGGCTGGATGCCTGTCACTACTACCACCCCTACCCAGGGGGGGCTGGATGCCTACAACTACTACCACCCCTACCCAGGGGCTGCTAGATGCCTACCACTACCACCACCCCTACCCATGGGGGGCTGGATGCCTGTCACTACTACCACCCCTACTCAGGAGGGGCTGGATGCCTACCACTACCACCACCCCTACCCATGGGGGGCTGGATGCCTGTCACTACTACCACCTCTACCCATGGGGGGCTGGATGCCTACCACTACCACCCCTACCCAGGGGGTGCTAGATGCCTATCACTACTACCACCCCTACCCATGGGGGGCTGGATGCCTGTCACTACTACCACCCCTACACAGGGGGGGCTGGATGCCTACTACTACTACCACCCCTACCCAGGGGGTGCTAGATGCCTACCACTACTACCACCCCTACCCATGGGGGGCTGGATGCCTGTCACTACTACCACCCCTACCCATGGGGGGCTGGATGCCTACCACTACCACCACCCCTACCCATGGTGGGCTGGATGCCTGTCACTACTACCACCCCTACCCAGGGGGGGCTGGATGCCTACTACTACTACCACCCCTACCCAGGGGGTGCTAGATGCCTGTCACTACTACCACCCCTACTCAGGGGGGACTGGATGCCTACCACTACCACCACCCCTACCCATGGGGGGCTGGATGCCTGTCACTACTACCACCCCTACCCAGGGGGGGCTGGATGCCTACTACTACTACCACCCCTACCCAGGGGGTGCTAGATGCCTACCACTACCACCACCCCTACCCATGGGGGGCTGGTTGCCTGTCACTACTACCACCCCTACTCAGGGGGGGCTGGATGCCTACCACTACCACCACCCCTACCCATGGGGGGCTGGATGCCTGTCACTACTACCACCCCTACCCAGGGGGGGCTGGATGCCTACTACTACTACCACCCCTACCCATGGGGTGCTAGATGCCTACCACTACCACCACCCCTACCCATGGGGGGCTGGATGCCTGTCACTACTACCACCCCTACTCAGGGGGGGCTGGATGCCTACCACTACCACCACCCCTACCCATGGGGGGCTGGATGCCTGTCACTACTACCACCCCTACCCATGGGGGCTGGATGCCTACCACTACCACCCCTACCCAGGGGGTGCTAGATGCCTATCACTACTACCACCCCTACTCAGGGGGGGCTGGATGCCTGTCACTACTACCTCCCCTACCCATGGGGGGCTGGATGCCTGTCACTACTACCACCCCTACTCAGGGGGGGCTGGATGCCTGTCACTACTACCACCCCTACCCATGGGGGGCTGGATGCCTGTCACTACTACCACCCCTACCCAGGGGCTGCTAGATGCCTACTACTACTGCCACCCCTACCCAGGGGGTGCTAGATGCCTACCACTACTACCACCCCTACCCATGGGGGGCTGGATGCCTGTCACTACTACCACCCCTACCCATGGGGGGCTGGATGCCTACCACTACCACCACCCCTACCCTGGGTGGGCTGGATGCCTGTCACTACCACCACCCCTACCCATGGGGGGCTGGATGCCTACCACCAACACCACCCCCACTCATAGGATGGACAATGCATGACACAACCAGCACACTACAACCTAAGGAATGCAAGAAAAATACATCCCCCCAACACCATGACAAGCGTGTGTAGACTGTGTCAAATGCCTACAACACTGAACATGACTTTGAACATACAATGTGACCCCCTATCACATGTGTCACACATAAATGTGTGTGGCCTCCACAATGCAAGCAGACCATGACCACTGTGGCAATGGGGTACAACCCCCATCATCACAGTGACCAAAAGGTAAGTGTGGGGTCCATAGCTGAAGCATATTTTGAACATTGTGGCAATGGGGTCTAAGCCCCCATCATCACAGTGACCAAAATGTAAGTGTGGGGTCCATAGCTGAAGCACATCTTGAACATTGTGGCAATGGGGTCTAAGCCCCCATCATCACAGTGACCAAAATGTAAGTGTGGGGTCCATAGCTGAAGCACATCTTGAACATTGTGGCAATGGGGTCTAAGCCCCCATCATCACAGTGACCAAAATGTAAGTGTGGGGTCCATAGCTGAAGCACATTTTGAACATTGTGGCAATGGGGTCTAAGCCCCCATCATCACAGTGACCAAAATGTAAGTGTGGGGTCCATAGCTGAAGCACATTTTGAACATTGTGGCAATGGGGTCTAAGCCCCCATCATCACAGTGACCAAAATGTAAGTGTTGACATTGAAAAAGCAGCAACTGCCAAACTGCATGGATGATTCCTGGTCACAGAACAACAAACACATCAGTGGCAAAGTAGTGCTTGTGTCCCATAGCAACATAGATTGGGGGAGGCAAACAGTGCAGTGCAAATAAGACATACCTTTGGCCATGTGCAGACAAACATCACCCATGGGGGCTGACACTGTCAACATTCATCAATGACACAATGACAGAAGTGACCATCATAATGCAGACCCACATATTTGCACCAATGGGCACACAAATGGAGATATCCTGTGGAGACTGTAGATGTCAGGTGAACAAATACCATACCATGTCAGCAATGGGACACACAAACAATGATCATTGTGCTGACTGATGACCTAGGAGTCCCAGGGACAGCAGGTGAAACCCACCAAACAACATACAGCCAATGGCACACTAAAGATATGCCAATGCAGTGGTGCAGATGCACAAACACAAACAGGCAGCCCCACACTGCACATCAAACACAACAGGTAAGGGGGGGGTGCCAGTGTCCCCAGGCAACCACACAACATATGATGAGGCCTGAATACCAATTACACAGATGCGCATACAGTGCCACACAAAAGTAACTCATGGATCCAAATCCCCTATGTGGGCAATCAGGCATTGTTAGATGAGAGGGGGCACAAATCACACATGTCACACAAGCATGTAGGAACAGCAACTGACACAGCAAGACACAGACACACCACAGCACTACCCCCAGGGTCTCCACAATGTGGTGACCCTGGGCTGCATGACAATCCCACTGTGATGACAAAGCTAGATGTCGTTCACACTGTGAACCACAGTCATGTGTCCTGAGCAACAAACTACCATCACACCTACACAAGCACAAATCAATCAGCACGGCCAGTAAGCCAAGGCCAACATGGAGGCAGGGGTCTAGCCGGGCAACAACTCTCATCTGCACACACTCAACACCACACACCTCGACCTCCAACAATGTGCAGCAGTGAAGCTCACATGCACTGGTGACATTGCACATGCACCCATGACAATCCCATGGGGGTGGTGGGAACTAAGGTGCAGAAACACATCACACATGGCCACTCAACAAGACTCCTGAATGTCTGACACACTGCACACTACGCTGTACATGGACATGACGGCAATACCACACCAACCAATGGGATCCCAGCCACAGTCCCACACCAATGAAGAAGCCAAGGTCACCCACAAAGAACACACATAGACAACTACCAACATTGCAGCCCTGACCCTGAGGAGTGCCAGCAGTCACACACACAACGTGTCACAATCACTGAAAGCTAACACAAACTGGAAATTACATGACAGGTGTAAACAACAAGTGCCAAGGGGAATCCTGACTGTGTCCCATCTGCGTTTGCCCACAAACTCAGCCCTGACAGCAAACACACCTATGGGTGACACCCTGATGACCAGTAATGTGCCATGCACCCACATCACAGAGAACCCAGGGAGAAGACTTTGGGGGAACATAGGTCAACTCAGCAAGCATCAAAAACAGGAACATCACTAGGGATCCCAGCATGCACAGCAAAATGGAAGTGAACACACACAGACATGCTCACACAACACACACCTTGGGCTCAGGCAATGTCACAGGATTACACACTGCCATGAGGGGACTCCACTCCTGTGTGAGGAAAGCTGTGCCATATGTTGCCTCAGTAGGGCTCCATCATGTCAGCAGAACACTTGGTCACACAGTCAACAATTAGCACGAAATGAAGGCTCCCGTCATATCAGCCTGGTCATGGGAGTGTCAACGAAATCATCAGCACAGATCCAACACACATGTATAGCAAGTTGCACTGACAACACAGATGAGTCCTTCCCCATTGATGCCCAAACTTGCATGTCCAGTGGAGATGGCCACACGGTCAGGGAAGTAGACTAATTGAACAATGGCAAGCACAACAGATGTGCAGGGGTGTAAGCTACAGATGTGATATTGCACATATAAGTAGGAAATCCCATTGCCAAATATTGAAAACATGACACCCTCATATGCTGCTAAGGATGACATGGATACACTACAGGATAGGACACATTACCCGTGGACCACATGGGTTCCTGCACAGTAACACTTCATTTTCATGAGACCAAAAATCACCATCACTGCAGCAAGGGCACGGTTAGCATCATCAACATCATGTACATCAGAAGCAAAACCACTAGAGAACAGAAAGTAGCTTTATTCAGCATATGTGGGTTCAAACGTTAAAGTCCAGAAAAAAAGAAACAAAGGCCAATGGCCAGTCCATTCTGAAAGTCAAAACAGGGTGACAGTGGCAGATGTCACCCTACGCATGCCTGCACTGCTACACACCAGGGACAATCCCCTCGGAGGGGCATACGGGGGGGCAGGCCAGGCACCGCAGGGACAGGATCAGGGCTCACCAGAAGGAGGCAGGGAAGGGGTGGTGGGTGCTGGAGAGCCACTGACAACTGCAGTGGAGGTGTCTGACATGGTGTGTGCCGGCACAACTGGGGGGCATGACTCAGATGGTGTGGGTGCCGGCACAACTGCAGTGGGCCGTCCAGATGGAGTGAACAGGTTCCCCACTGCAGTGCCCAAGTCAGATGGGGTGGTAGTGGACTCCACTGCAGTGCCTACCTCCAGGGGAAGAGAATGGGGTACAGGTAAGGTGGGCAGGACAGAGGGGGAGGACACCGTCTCCTCACCAGTGGCACAGACATGCGCAGCGGGGGGTGTGGTGCCGGAAGAGCAAGTGGCAGGGGGAGAAGGCCGGATCTTTTTGGGGATGGTGTATCTGTGGGTGGGGGAACCTGGGGCAGGGTGTGGTGGGGGCACCTGTGGAGTGGGGGCCTGAGGGATGGAGGAAGGAGACTTGGTGCTTGAGCTGCAGGGCGGCGGTGGGGTCTTGCTCTTCCGGGTCCTGGGGGACTTGCGGATGGGGGCGTCAGTTGGTCTGCGCCTGGGGGAGGGTGTCCAGGGGCGAGGGGCACTCCCCTCCGTGTGGGTGGGCTTCCTCTTCCCCCTGAATGCTGTATCAGCTGGATCGGAGGGGAAGAGGCCGAGGTCACTGAGGAAGACCCGCTGTGTCTTTGGGGTTGCAGGTGAGGCACGGGAAGGGGCCTTGGAGGGAGAGGTAACTGAGGACTGCGCAGTGCTCGTGGATGCGTGTGTGTGTGCCTGGGCCCCATCCCCTGTGAGTGTGGTTTCAGTCCCCTGACTGTGCGTGCGTGTGCGTCTGGATTTTGGCATGTGTGTCTGTGTGCTGCCTGTGTCTGTGCTGGTGTGTGCCTGTGCCGGTGTGTGTGTGCTTGGGACAGGTAAGGTGCTGGGGAGTGTGGATGGGGCAGAGGTAGGAGGGGTGAGGGACTGTTGGAGGAGGGACACTGCTGCCGTCAGGGAGGAGTCCATGGACCTATTGCCCCTCTGTAGGGCAGACATGCCCGATGAGATGCCCTCCATGAACGACACCAGCTGAGTCAACAGAGTGGTGTGTGCATGGAGGACACTCAGCATCACTGTCTGCCCTACATGGAGCTGGCGAAGGAGGTACACAGACTCCTCACTCAGGGCAGCAGGGGACACAGGGGCAGGGGGTGCAGTGCCTGGCACAAAGGAGACACGCTCCCGAACATGGGAGCCTCCACGGACCTCGGGAATGGGAGCCGATGGGAGGGCGGTGGTGGTGGTGGTGGTGGTGGGGACAGCAACACTAGCTGGGGTGTGGTGGCTGCTGACACCCGCCTCCACAAGGGAGTCATCCTCCGAGCTGCTGTGGTCCTCAGCTGAGGTGGATGGTGCTGAGGACTCCTCGGTGTGGCTCCCCTCGCCCTCCGTGCCACTGGGTCCCTCCGACCACTCCTCGGCTGCTGACCCAGTCTGGCTCTGCGGCTCCTCCTGGTCCGTGGAGCTGTCCCCTCCTGTGGCCGTGGATGTATCTGCAAACAGTAGGGAAACAGACAGACATCAGTCTCCAGCACCGAACGCACACACCACAGTAATTACAGCACATTACAGAGCAAGCCCTGGCATCCTTAGTTGAACATTGCCAAAAGTGCCCAAACAGAGTAGGGGAAGCCAATTGTCAGTCTGATGGTCAACCATGGCACTCACATCCCTCCTGGCCTTGCACCCATCTGTCTGGTGTCTGTCGGATGGCAATACCCCAGTGTGGACACATGCACCACCTACACAGTAGTTGGACAGTGCAGAGAACACGGTGAAGCATGTGAACATGCACACATCACAACTCTTGCCACTGAGTCAGTACAGGTGTCCGGATAAAGGGATGTCCAGAGTCAATTTTTAAATGCATGTGATGCATACCAGCGACAGAAACCATGATGCACCCATGTCCTGATAGTCATTGCCACAATGGTGTGCATGTAGCACATGTCACTCCCCTGCAGGATCACTCATAGGAAGTTTCATGCCATGGCACAGGCATGCCTGCTAAGTCATACATCACTGTCTCCAGTCACATGGGCAGGGCAGCCAGACAACAACAGTCTGCACTGTGTCACTATAGTAGGTCATGGGGAATGCAAGTCCTGGAGCTGAACAAGTGCACATGTACATCCCCCACACACCACATCATCTGAACCCTTATCTGTCCACGTCATACCAATTGGACATATGGGAGACCTGTAACACAACCCTCTGAACCTGAGCACCTCACAATCTGCTGTGAATGGGAAACAGCTGCCTGAACTTCACATTCGCATACCCCAGTCTGCACGGTCAGGTGATCAAACACCTATGTGTCACACAAGTATCGTCTCCTATGGTCACATCTCCGGTGGCATGCTGAGCCCCAACCGAGAAACACCCCAGTAGTCCTGACAACGAAGTCACAGCACACTGACACAGAGGCAGGCACCTGAGGGGACATATCACTGAGCACAACATGTCAGCTGATACACGTGAGTGGGAGTACAGAGTGTATTGTATGGCCTGGAGTAGGCATGACTGTCCTGCCCCACGTGAATGAGGGATGAGCCCTGGACAGTAGGCAGGTGGCTAAGTATGTGTGACACACGTAATATACACACTCCTGGGGCCCAAACATTGTTCCCACCCGCAGCATGGGTGTGTGCCAGATACCCCAGGCACATGTGGTGGATCAGCTCAGCAATTGGACCACATATCAAAGTAATATGCAGATTACATGTCAGAACACAGGCATTGTGTAAGCAATGGACCCACCCATGATGCCCACCACAGAGTTAGGGGAACAAATGCTGTCCCCCACCTTGAGCTAAGCAAAATGCAAGGACACAGTACCCAAGTGACACAATTCCCTGACTGTAAGGGCCACACCTGGGTATCAGATGAGGAGTGGGCAGTGCACAATTGAGGGACATGGGTCCTGGACCACATGACTGATGTACTGTGGAGGTTTAACCAGGCCAGAGGAGGGCACATAGCATGGCAGACAAAGTTCACAATGCAGTCATGGACTCACCCCTCCTTGCTGCTCTCTGGCCTTCAGCTGCCCATCCAGATCAGGGAAGACCACCGCCAGGATCCTGAGCATGTGGGGGTCAGGGTCCGGTGTCCGCCCCTCCTGCGAGGAGGCGACAGCTTCAGCTGGACCCGTGCGATCCTCCGGGTCCAGCCCCGAAGGTCCTGCCACCTCTTCTGGCAGTTGCGGATCCGGCGCTTGTAGACCCCCACGGATCTCACTTCCCGGACGATGGTCAGCCATATCTGCTGCTTCTGGTGGGCATCAACCTGTGAGGATGACAAAGTGAAAATGCCATTACTACACATTCAACATATCCGTGAATCACACAGTTGGATATACATGTCTCAATCACAGGGGCACATGATGTACACAGGCAGTGCAACGATGGCTATGGACAGTTTGCCAGCAGTTACTACATGGTATCATTGCCTGGGAAGTAGAACCTTGTTTAAATGCACTGTCACTGCACTATACCTGTTCAGTGCATGTAACTACACACTATGGGGGGTGACAACTACTCAGTGAGCCTGCTAGCCAGTGGCGTGCAGACTGTAAGTCTTGCTAGTCAGACAACATGCACATTTAGTAAGGCAGTGGACAGCACACTCACCTGCTCCCCTGCTTTCCCATACAGCTTGCTGTACTGTGGAAGGAGGCCGTCCAGCAGGGCCTGGTTCTCCTCAGTGCTGAAGGCTGGGGCTCTATCCACAGTACGTGCCATTGCAGTAGCCAGAGGGTGCAGAGACAGCAGCAGTGGTGGTGGCAGATGTCGTCCTGGAGCATGTAGTGCAGGCAAGTGAGCTCTATGGGGAACAGCCAGCATTATATGTGTGCTGCAGAGGCAGATACTGTCCCATGTGTCCAAAGTGATAGGTCCAAGTCGTTTGCATCTTCTGAATCTGGCCAATCCATGGAATTGCACCACTTGCACACGCCCACAGCATCCTTCAAAAGTTCAACTTCATGACACCCATGAATTTGCAACATTGTTGTGGGTGACCAACTGAATTCACAGCATCAGACTCGTTAAAGATTTGAAAACGCGTCCGTTGCCAGGCCAGGCCATAGCCAATGCGTGCGCACCGATCGGTCCATTGCTGTACAACGCGTATTGCGAATACAACGCGTACCCGCTCACATTGTATGCAATGGCCAATGCGTGCGCACCGATCGGTCCATTGCTGTACAACGCGTACCCGCTCACATTGTATGCAATGGCCAATGCGTGCGCACCGATCGGTCCATTGCTGTACAACGCGTACCCGCTCACATTGTATGCAATGGCCAATGCGTGCGCACCGATCGGTCCATTGCTGTACAACGCGTATTGCTGTACAACCCGTACCCGCTCACATTGTATGCAATGGCCAATGCGTGCGCACCGATCGGTCCATTGCTGTACAACGCGTATTGCGAATACAACGCGTACCCGCTCATATTGTATGCAATGGCCAATGCGTGCGCACCGATCGGTCCTTTGCTGTACAATGCGTACCCGCTCACATTGTATGCAATGGCCAATGCGTGCGCACCGATCGGTCCTTTGCTGTACAACGCGTACCCGCTCACATTGTATGCAATGGCCAATGCGTGCGCACCGATCGGTCCATTGCTGTACAACGCGTACCCGCTCACATTGTATGCAATGGCCAATGCGTGCGCACCGATCGGTCCATTGCTGTACAACGCCTACCCGCTCACATTGTATGCAATGGCCAATGCGTGCGCACCGATCGGTCCATTGCTGTACAACGCGTACCCGCTCACATTGTATGCAATGGCCAATGCGTGCGCACCGATCGGTCCATTGCTGTACAACGCGTCCCTGTACAAGTCACTGGCATATGTCACCATGCCTGTCACAGGTGAACATATGCCAGCCACATATACTTCCCAGGGAGTGAGGGGCACACCTACAACACCACAGCCTGTCCACACTGTGTCCTAAGGCATGTAAGGCTGCATTACCTGTTCCGTGTATGGGGGTCAACATGTTGTTTTTGGGTGGCACTTGGGGGCAGCCACTCCCAGGCTGTGCACGTGTTCATGGGGACAGAATCCTTGGTGTGTTGTGCACATGAACACTGTGGTATGCAACTGTTCATTTCAGGGCATGTGGCATGGTCACATTTCACGGTTGTGTATGTCATGTCACATACCCCCTGAGTCCCATGTGGGACGGTATGTACGTCCCAGGGTGACCAATTGCCACAATTGTGATGGCCCTCCACAGTCTGTGTGCATGTTGTGTTTACAATGTCTCTGATTCCATGTGCACAATGGGAGACAGTCTCCACATCCACGTTGTTTGTGCATGGACTTTGATGTTGTGCGTGTGTGTGTCACAGACGTCCATGTCTGTCCTGCAGAGGCAACAGGGACCACTACCTGTGGGGGTCATGGTTGTTTAGCTGTGGTGTATTCATGATGCACCATGTCATGCCAGTGTCCATGTGGCAATACAGGGTCCCTGGGAATCTACCTGTCGATGAGCTGTGATGCCTGGGGCACATCTGTCCTCACATGTCACTGTGGTGTGTGTTTGGAACGTGACAGCAGTACATGGGTACTGTGACACAGCCTAATGATATCCCATAGCACAACCTGGGACTTGTTGAGGACACATGTTGAACTGTGATGTTAGATGTTAGCCATGTAGGTGCCATACATGTCCTTACGGAACGGCACACGCATCATGTACTTGTGTCTTGTAATGATGTATCATGTGATATTGAGTCTGGTCTATGCCACATATGTGGGGTGACTGACAATCTTTCTTTCTTCACCTATGCATTGCAGGGCACCAGCTGTCCATCGGCCATTCCCTGACCTTGCAACAATGGTTGAACGGGACTGCATCCGACGGTACCGCTTCACCAGGCCACTGATTGAGGAATTGACGGTGCGGTTGGCCCCACATTTGCAACCTGGCCGGCCATACCCTACAGCGCTGAACCCAAAGGTGAAGGTGATGGCAGCCCTACACTTCTTTGCCACCGGTACCTTTCAACACACTGTGACGTCTGCTGGTGGGATGTCACAGACCATGTTCAGCCGTGTGCTCCGCGATGTTTTGGAGGCTATGTTGAGATACCTGAACCAGTACATCTATTTCCCTAGACTTCACCAACTCACTGACGTGAAGAGTGACTTCTATGCCCTGGGGAGGATGCCGCATGTCATTCAATCAATCAATCAATCACGGCATTTATAGAGCGCGCTACTCACCCGGGAGGGTCTCAAGGCGCTGGGGGAGGGGGTAAGTTACTGCTCGAACATTGGCTGCTCATTGGCTCCATTGATGGGACACATGTGGCTTTGGTACCACCACAGGCCCAAGAGCAGGCATACCGGAACCGCAAACACTACCATTCGGTCAATGCACTGGTGGTATGTCTTGCAGATATGAGCATCTCACACGTCTGTGCCCGTTTCCCCGGTTCTGCACACGATGCCTACGTGATGAGGAGTAGTCGCATCCCGAGGATGATGTCACAGATGCGGAACCAGCGTGCCTGGCTTGTTGGTGTGTACTGACTTTGTACCATTGTGTGTGTTCTGCAATGTAGTGTTCCACCCTCTTTTCCAACTCAGCTAATGTGCAATTGTCTGTATGTAGGTGACTCCGGATACCCCAACATGCCGTGGTTGCTGACGCCCCTCAGGAACCCTGTGAAACCAGCCCAGATGCACTACAATGAGGCACATGGTCGGACCAGGAGAGTGATTGAGCGGACATTTGGTCTCCTGAAGAGTCGCTTCCGCTGCCTAGATAAGACAGGAGGGGCCCTCCCATATGCCCCAGCAAAGGTGTGCAAGAATGTCATCGTCTGCTGCATGCTACACAACCTGGCAGTGCGGAAGGAGTTGCCTCTCATCCTGGATGACGATGACCAACATCCGCCACCTGTGGAGGATCCTGGGCTGGACCACGATGCCAGTGATGATGATGATGAGGGTGATGTCCGCACACAGCTCATCACCAACTTCTTCAGCTGAATGTGAGTATCCAGGGATGTTATGTCAATGATGTGAGTTTGCATGATATGTGTTGGTGGTGCTCTGGTGCTGTTTGAGTGTGTCCATGTGCTACTTGACTGGATGCGTGCAGCGATGTGTCCTTACAGGTAGTCTGTACTCCCCAACAGTGTTGACATGCTAACTTGGTTCTGGGTGGGTATCTTGTGACATGTATTGGGCATGAGTATTGCAGTTCTGTCCTGTTCTTCAGTGCTTTTGACTGTGTGTCATTTCTGTCCTTCACAGGGTACTTTCAGAGTTGTTTGGTCAACTGTGATCCCCTGACACCGTGAATCAACTTCCAGGGTGGTAGCTGTCGTTTCCCTACAGGTGATGTGCGCCACACCCATGGACTTCCTTTCTTCTACACTTGTTGACTGTGTGCCCACTGCCAGGTGGGATTACCTTGCATCTGTAGTGGTTACAACATGTTGCAAATGTGTAATAAACCTGTGCTGCACTTTGTGATGTGCGTTGTCTGTGGTCACACATCTGACTGACATTTGCCTACTGCACCAGTGGGCTAGTTAACACAGACTGTGAATAGGTGTTGGGTCTGTGCAATGCACCGTATTTCCTGGCAACATCAGTGTAGGCGATGAGTCAGATGGCCCTGGTGTGTATGTGTTGTGTAGCCCTGGTGGTGTGTCTCCCTCATATGTGTCACGTCGCCATGACTCACATGCCGGTGTTGTACTTGCTGTAGCAGTTAGCATGCACAGTGTCATTTCACAGATCATCACTTCAGGAACAACGTTGGAATCACAACAGAGGCAAGTATGGTGTATTAGTGAGTTTATTGACATACATGTGTGAGTATAGTGCACAGGATGGTGGGTGCTGTACATTGTGATTGTAATCCAAAGTTCCTAGATGATTTGGAAGTCCTGATAGCAGAAATGTCCTGAGTAAAGTCCACAGTCATCTGATACATTGGTCCAACTTGAGCACCCCATGTCATGTGGGAGAGTTGTGTTGCATTCGACAGGGTGAAGAGTTTGCGCACAAAGGTGATTTTCCAGAACAGGTGTTGGCTTCCTGGGGGTTGTGCATGGCCATCAGCCCCTCAGTTGTCCTTCCTCGGATGACCCCTCTTCTTTGGGGGGGGACCATCAAGTGCGGGCTGCTGCGGTGCAGGGGACTCTCCGCCAGAGTCATCCTCCCTCCCTGTGGCAGTTGCAGTTGTTGCAGCACCAGATGTTGTGGGCACACAGGGAGGTGTTGACATGTTGGTGCACATCTGGCGGAGGCATTGTAATATGTCCCTATGCACCGCCGTCTGTTCTTGCAATGTGTCCCACTTGGACTCCATGCGGGACATGTGTAAGTCCAAGCGGGCATGATGGGCAGCCTGCTGCTGTTGAATGTCCCTGAGGATCCCCACTACCTGGCTGAACTCTCCGGTGCTAGTCTGGTACGCATCAGCTATGCGTACCAGTTGTGGGTCATCATGCAGTCCAGACCCCTCTGAAAGCAGCGACCTATGTCTACCACCCCTCCCACCACCCCTGGCGACACGTGAAGGACCTGCGGTGGCACGCACAGGTGACCCTGGGCCCCCTTGGGGGTTGTTGCTGGTGTTGGTGTCCGTAGCTCCACGTTGGGCCGGGGTCCATGTGCTGGTGGTGGTGGTGGTCCTTGGTCTGTCTGTGTCGGCAGGGGTGGTCTGTGTGTTGGCAGTTGTTGGACGGGTGGGTGCAGGGGGTGCAGCTGGTGGTCCTGCTGGTGCTGCATGATGACTCACTGCGGAGGTGCCAGGTAGGTCTTCGTCATCCGAGGTGGGCAGAGGCTGTTCCACACCACTGAGCTCAGTGTCCCCCGGAGCCTGGGACAGGGACTCCTCAGCGTCTGCTGCTGTGTCCCCATCATCACCTGTATTTGGAAGAGACACACAATGTATGTAATGTTTCTACAGGCATCAATGGTTCAAACACCTGACAGTTGTGACTGTACCTCTGTATGCGGGCCTGTACATTGCATTGTCCTAAGTTGTCACAGTCAGCTGTTGATATTGGTGTAGCGCATTGTCCTGACAACATGAAGCATTTCAATGTGAATGTTGAGGTGTGTGCATGGCCAGCATTGGTGGTATTTGGTTGACATCCGGACATCCTTCACCCTCCAGCCCAGTTATCCCACCATGAAGCATGCCACCCTTGCAGTGGGTGCAGGTTGACTCTCAGGATGTCAGTCAGTGGTGTCCTGCTGTTGGTTGGTGGCCAGTTCCCATCAGGGCCTTGTGCTCCCCACAACAGAGCACCAGTGTCAGACATCTTTGATGGGGCTTTCCACTCTCTGTGAGGTGTGCATGCTTCAGTGTGAGCTTGCTGGGCCATGTGGGGGGGATGTTGAGCTGTGACTACCACTCCCATCATGCTATTGCCTCCACCCCCTTCCCAGCATGCCCGTACTTCCTTCCTTTTGAGTGTACTTCACTGTGTGTGGGTGTGACAGCAATGGCAAGATGGCTGACAGTGGTGTCCTGCTGTTGGTTGGTGGCCAGTTCCCAGCATGGCCTTGTGCTCCCCACAACAGAGCACCAGTGTCAGACATCTTTGATGGTGCTTTCCACTTTCTGTGAGGTGTGCATGCTTCAGTGTGAGCTTGCTGGGCCATGTGGGTGGGGGATGTTGAGCTGTGACTACCACTCCCATCATGCTATTGCCTCCACCCCCCTTCCCAGCATGCCCATACTTCCTTCCTTTTGAGTGTACTTCACTGTGTGTGGGTGTGACAGCAATGGCAAGATGGCTGACAGTGGTGTCCTGCTGTTGGTTGGTGGCCAGTTCCCAGCATGGCCTTGTGCTCCCCACAACAGAGCACCAGTGTCAGACATCTTTGATGGGGCTTTCCACTCTCTGTGAGGTGTGCATGCTTCAGTGTGAGCTTGCTGGGCCATGTGGGTGGGGGATGTTGAGCTGTGACTACCACTCCCATCATGCTATTGCCTCCACCCCCCTTCCCAGCTTGCCCATACTTCCTTCCTTCTGACTCTGCTTCCCTGTGGGGTAGTGTGCCTGTGCTGAATGGATGGCTGACAGTGTTGTCCTGGCGTTTGTTTGGCTACAAGTCCCATGTGTGTCACTGTGCTTCCCACAGCATGACCCAGGGTGGTGGTTCTTTGTGGGATACTTAATTTTAGTGTGAGGCAATGCATTTTCCCAGGTGAGTTGTATGTAGTTTGTGTTAGGGGGGTGTGTGGGAAGAGCTGCTGGTAACTATGGTCATAGCTGTCAGTCTTCCTTCCCACCCAGCCAGTTTTCCCACCATGGAACGTGCTTCCATTGCAGGGAGTGCAAGTTGTCTTTCAGGATGTCAGTCAGTGGTGTCCTGCTGTTTGTTGGTGCCCAGTTCCCAGCAGGGCCTTGTGCTCCCCACAGCAGTAGCCAGTGTCAGCCATCTTGTTAGTTGTTTTCCACTCCCTGTGATGTGAGCATGGTTCAGAGTGGTGTTGATGGGCGTATTGTGATGGTGGGCAATATCTGTGACTACAACTCCCATGATGCTATTGGCTACACTGACTTGACCAGCATACACAGAATTCCTTCCTTTCTGTGGGATTCCCTGTGTGGTGGTGTTGTAGTGGTGGCTACATATCTGACAGTGTTTGTTGGTTAGATTTGTGCCACTGCCTAGCTTTATTTGTTGTAGGGTTTGTACATGTCATGACACAGTTACATATCACTATGAGATGGCATGTATTGTGTTTATCTGACTGACATACACATCTTGGGATGATTCTGGTTTTGTTGCTGTGGATTTGCTAAGGGTGCATGGTTTGACTATCCCCTTGACAGTGATGTGTGTGTATTGTCACACAATATTGGGTATATTGCTTGTGTACTCACCAGGCTCTGGGATGTTTTCTAGTCCATATACGCTCACTGGTGGTAGGATGGCCCGCACCTTCTCCTCCCAGGGCCTGAGGTATAGTGGTTTGGCAGGAGGGCCACTGCTGGTGTGTTGGCTCAAGATGTAATCCTTCTTGACTAGGTCCTTGACCCTCCTGCGCACATCATACCACCTGTTCTGGATGTCTTCCTTTGTGCGCAAACATGGTGATTGTGCGTTGACCCTGTCGACGATCCTCTCCCACATCTTGGTTTTCTGCGACATGGGGGTCTGTTGGACCAGTGTACCAAACAGCTGTGGCTCTACCCTGAGGATCTCATCTACCAGGACTTCCAATTCACTATCTAGGAACTTTGGATTCTTCTTTGGGGGCATGGTGATGGGTGGTGGTGGTGAGTGATGTGTGTGTTGATGTGCAAGTGAGGGTGTGTGAGTGTGTGTTTTGCTGGGTGTATGTGAGGGTGCTATTTGTTGAGGTGCTGATGGTGTGTGGCTTGTGTGATGGATGAGCTGTGAGTGTGTGTGTGGTTGCTGTCTGTTGGTGTTCTGTGCTGGCAGGTAATTTGAATTTGCAAAGGATCATGGTAGGGATTTGTGTCCTTTATATGGGTGGAGTTGTGGGTGTGTCTTTGTTCCCTGTTTCCCCCCCAGTATTTATTGGCTTTGTAATTGCTAGTTTGGCCTTTTTTTTGTGTTTTTCCCTTTGTACTTTTTGTGCATGTAGGAGACGTTCTTCTGACCGAGTCGGACCCTGCAGTTGTCTTGTGCGAGCTTCTCCGAGTCGTTCATGCTGTGTTTGTGCTGTTTTATGTGCTGCGTACGCGTCGGTCGCGGTGTATTGGCTTGCTTTGGCTCGCTGTTTTGTATGCGTGTCGGTCGTACGGCTTGGGCTCCGTGCGACTCGGTCGTGTTTTCCACGCGATGCATCGTACTGCGCGGCTCGGAGTTCGCGGGTACGTTTCGTTCGGGTTCCTTCCTGGTGCGTGTCGGTCGGTTCGATTCGCGCGGTTTACCGGCCGGATAGCTTTTTCCGCTGCGGTTCGGTCGTTCGTATTGTGTTCCGTACGAGTCGGTCGGATTTTGCACGCATTTCATCGTACTTTGCGGGTCGGGCTGCACCTGGTACGTGTCGGTCGGGTAAAATTCGGATCCGAGTCAGTCGATGCGCTTTCCGGCCCGAATCGGAATCGGCCCCATAGTTGGGAAAAGGTAAGTGCCAGGCTTGAGATTAGCAATTATATAGCTAACACCTGCAGCAGCACCCGGACAGGTCGTGTTAAAAAGTGGAGGCCGGGAGTGGAAGTAAGGAACCATCACTCTGTGGCTTTTGATAGTCAAGCAATGTTTTAGCATGAGAGACAGACAGGCTAGGCGGGCCCCTGAGCAAAACCGTGGGGGTAAAACCTGAACCTTCTAGAGGGTCATCTACTGTTTGACGTGTAATTGGCGGAGGAGGGGACCCAGAACTATGAAAAAGGTAAGGTGCTTGTAGGAAAGTTGGTTTCTGTTGCAGTAATCCCCCCACTTTTTGCCTGACACTTGATGCACTTTGACTTGACGTGCCCTGGGTCCCTGCCAATCAGGTTCCCAGGGCCTGTGTTCTTTCCCAAAACTGGACCTCTGTATCCACAATTTGCACATTTCTGGCCACAGGTAAGCCCCTTGTACAAGGTACCATGGGTACCAAGGGCACTGTGACCAGGAAACGCCTCTAAGGGCTGCAGCACCTATTGTGCCACCCTTAGAGACCCTGCACCATAATACCCAGACAGTGCCATTGCAGGCTGCATGTTTTGGTGCAGAGAAAAGTGAAGAGTCGACAAGGCACACATCCCTGTGTGCCATGCCTGCAACCCACTGCCTGTTGCCTAGGTAAGTCACCACTCTAGCAGGGTGCACTAGACCAGAAGTGAGGGTACAGTTGCAGGAGCACTGTACCCCTACAATGTCTTAGTGAATTCTTGGACATTGTAAGTGCAGTAAAGCCATAAAGAGTATATGGTCTGGGAGATGGTCATTACGAACTCCACAGCTCCATAATGGCTTTACTGAAACCTGGGAAGTTTGGTAGCAATCTTCTCAGCACATTAAACCCACACTGATGCCAGTGTGGATTTTAATGTAAAATGCACTCAGAGGGCATCTTAGAGATGCCCCATGAAAAATGACCAGCCGTGGTGTGGTTCCTGAATGGCTACCTGCTATTTGCCACCACCAGACAGGTTTCTGCACCCCTGGGTAGAGGGACTCCGCTTTCTGGGTCCAGACACAAAGCCCATGATGGGCAGAGGTGTCATGCCTCCTCCCCCAGGATGGGCTGGGTCCACGAAGGGGAAGCTTCAAAGGCCTGCCGCCTTTGTTAGCAGATACTGCTTTTTGCTGCCCCCCGCAACTGGCTCCCACTGGTTCTACCACCACTTTGGGTGGTAGAATCAGCAGGAAAGCCAAGTTAGGAAGAGAGGTGTGCCCACCTTTGCCAATCCCACCCCTCAGGTGGGGGAGGTGAGGTGAAGTACACATCTCAGTCGCCTCCATCCTGAGGATGAGGGGACACAGCCAACCAGAGAGAGGCTCATGCCCCCTCCCACTGGAGGGTGGCATAATAGGGGGTGTACTCACCCCAAGGAAGGGACCCTTTGGTCCCAACCTGCCCACCCCTGTAACACCCCTAAATTTGGTATTTAGGGGCAACCCTGAACCTTGCCTCCTCAGATTCCTGTAACATACAAAGAAGAGGGACGGAAGAAGTCGCACAGCAAAGGAGACTGTAGAGGAGAACAGAGGCGGCTGCCTCTGTACGGGGGTGGTGGGTGGGAGGGGGAAAGGCATGATATAAAAAAAAACATTTAACTTACCTTCTTCGTTGCTGCCCATGTCTCTCCTCAGTCCTCGCAGAGCACCAGAAGCACCCAGTCTCCCGGACTCTCCCAGCCAATCACGGTGGTGCAGGAGCAGCGTCGTGATTGGTCTGAGTTGCCGAAATGGCCACTCAGGCAATAACTGGGAGGCTGGGCTTGTTTTCCACTGGGCTGTGCAACATAGCCCAGTGGAGAACATGTCAAGTGCACATGACTGTTTGGACGGCCCCAGAGGGCTGACCAAGCCGTCATGTGCACTTAGGGAGGGAGTGAAAACCACTCCTGCTCTCTCTGAAGGTGGAGAGCCAAGCCCGGGAGTCGGAGTCCCGCAAAGAAAAAAAAATAATAATAGCTTCTTGTTATTATCATTTTATTTTTCTTTCGCACTGCTCAACGAGCAGTGGGGCAACGTTCCTCCTCCTTAGCGGAGGTGCAACCACTGGAGAAAAACTGACTAGGTCCCAGCCCTACCGGCCAGTCTACAGTTTCCAGAGATCCTGCGCCAAAAGTCAAAATTGTCCTGCAGCCAGCGACCTCCAGAACCCCGGGAGAACTGACTGCCTTCAACAAAGACAGGATCTCCTGCGAACAGCAGCTCTGTTCAAAAGAAACTCCAAATAAAGACTCTGAGCCTGCTGAGGACGAAGAAGCTCGATGCCTGGAACCACCACTGCACCGGTCGCCTATGGCCTGAGTCCAAGTGGCCCACCGTTCCCAGTAAGGTCCCCCAGCACTCCAGAGTCCGAGTCCACCTTGGGATGACCCCTCCAGGACTCCCCAACTCGCCTGCAGCCTCTTCACTGAGATCGCCCAACCACGAGTGGTCCGTTAAGGTGAAACCCGACCTCAAAAGGCACCCCTGATTCCAGAGCCCTGCGCCCTGGAGAAGAGGACCTGAGGTGCACCTACGTCCATGAGCCCTCCAAATTACCTGCCCAGCTGTTGGGTCCTCCCGGAAGACTTTCTGGACCGAGCCTGCAGCCAAAATCCAAAACCGGCGACCTTCATAGGATTGCATTGGGCTCCCGACACCTCCTAAGCACCCAGCACCCGGCCACCCCTGCGCTGCTCGTGGTGTGGACTTGGTGCCAACCTGGGACCCCCTTTGCCCTAACCTTAACCCTAGGAGCTTGCCTCCCAAGACCACGTGGCATGTCCGTGAGCAACCCCCAACCGAGGTGCCCCCTATCCCCATTGGCTACCATTGGCACCTGCACTCTGCACCCGGTCGCCCTGGTGCCACTGGTGGTGAAGGAAGTGACCCGATTAGGGCCACCCGGGTCACTCGCAACCACCTCTCAGCCTTCCATACAAATGAAGGGTAAATGGACATAATATCGAATTCTAAATATCGAATTGCAGTTATATCGAAGTTGTAATATTGAATGTTTTATAATATCGAAGTTATGAATATCGTAGTTAAAAATATCGTTTGTTTTTTTAATTAAAAAATATCGAAGTATAAAATATCGAATAAGTAATATCGTTAGTAGATAATATCGATTTGTTAGTGTTGTAAAAAATATCGAAAAAAATATATAGAAAGTGTAAAATATTTTTTTTTCTAAATATTTAAATATTCTGTATTGTAATTAATTTTTTATTAGTTTAATTGTACGATGCGCGCCGCGAGCAGTCCGACCGACTCGCGCCGTCCGGCTCGAAGAAGCAGTCGGAGCCGCACTTTGGGGGTCCGTGTCGGACCCCCCTGTACGCGTAGCCGCACGCGAGTCGCACACAGGGGGACCCATGGGTCCCCCCTACCTGTGCATGTACGGCGCGAGTCGCTTCGCCGTGCACGCGCTGTAGGGCGCCCTTGTTCACCTCGCACCCATTGAGTCAATGGGAGCCCGCGTACGAGTTGTACGACAGGTTCCCATTGACTTCAATGGGAGTCCGACCGAATCGAGTCCGATGCCATACGTGCGCATCGTACTCGTTCGGTCGGGCTGCTAGGGTCCGATTTGGTCGGTAATCTCTCCGGGTCCGGCTCGGTCGGAGAGATTTCCGGCCCGAATCGGAATCGGCCCCTTAGTGTCCAGACGCTTCCCTGACTTAATACTTGCTGGAGTGGGAATACTAATTTGATATGTTTAGTGTCCAGCATCTTATATGACTTAATAGTGACTGGAGTGGGAATAGTAATTTATATATATTTAATGTCCAGCACCTTCCCAGACTTAGGGGCCCATTACGATGGAGGGCGGAAACACTACCGCCGTGCCGTCGGAGGTAAAAACCGCTAGTTACCGTCCGCCAGCAACTGCCCGCCCTCCCGCCAAATTAGGATGTGAAAAGCCAGGCAAATACCGCCCGCAAGCCTGCGACGCCGCCCACCATCAAAGTGCGCCCGTTTATGTAGCGGCGCCAGCCAACGGAGGCACACCGTCCGACGAAATGACGTACCGCCCGGCGTACAAATTACGATGACACAACCAAACAGCCTCACCGGCAAGAGACACCGCACGAGAACAGGAGGCGGAAACCACATTGTTGACCACAGAAACACCAACCCGGCCTACTCCGACATGAATCCTGCTCTCCAGGCCATCCCAATGCTGTACCTGATGCAGCACCTAGGAGTGAACGCGCAACGACGACGCAGGTAGGCAGACACACAACAAGGGCATGCAAACACTGCACACAATGCAAGGGCGGAAAAACTGTACATGGGCCCCCGAGACACCCCTGTGGGGACAGGACACATCCAACACTGTACCCACACATATCCCACCTGTAAAATATAATCAACCCGCAACATCCAGGGCACCCACTACCCCGGACCAGGAGGAGACGTCCCCGTCACGGCACCGCAGCGCCCCGGCGATGACGCACATGCGCACAACGCAGAGGCCAACGACAGCGCCACGCATGGGCTGCACACAAACACCACAGGGTCACAACAACACACCACACAAACCAGCCCCACCCTGAAGGCACATGTCACGTGGTCCCCCTGCGTAAATTATGACCACAACCGACAACTCACACTTGCCAAAACGTAGTCACACAAGTGTGCCGAACAGGGGAGCAAAGTGACGTCGAAAGAGGACACACACCTGTGTGCAAAGCATGGAGAAGCACACGGCAGCTGCTACAGAACAGCACAAACAATGGACATTGATCGCAAAAGGCACGCCAGTCACAACAAACAATACCTATACCATCCTGCACGCAATAACAAGCCATGCAATGTACAAAACAGAGAAACCCTGCAGCCTGAGAACAGGTGTTCACAATCACTACGCCCACACACAAGTCCCAATGTACAGCGGAAAAGAAGTGACCCACCCACACACGGGAGAGCAGATAGCAGTGAATGTCCTTCCATTCCCACACCCAAATCACATTGCAACATATCCTGCAGGAGAACGGAGCCATTGGAACAACCACAACCCAAACATAGCCATGCTGAGTCAACCTTCCACTGGCAGATAACGCCGAACATGAAAGAAAGATAAAACCACAAAATACAATTATACCACTGCTCCTTGTGGCTCAAATGCAAGTAATCAGGAAAGAGTCAGACACCACTGGCCTTGACCATTCATAGGAGCATGTGGGATGAGGGCCTGTGTCCGCCTCCCAAGCCATACCCAAAGTCCTGCCGCCTAAAATCCATTCAAGAACCCACAGCAGCAACGGAGGTTGCACTCAGCAGACAGCCCAGGCAGCCGGAGCACGCCATCACAGCACCCTGCAGCAAAATGGACGGTGCCCCAGTACTATACACCTACGCCAGACAGATGCAGCTGTACAGCAATAGCTTGCTACAGATAGTGGGCTGTGCAAATCTGGCTATGCTGAATGTAAGTTATCGAGTAACTTACCGCATTGAAATGTTCAGCTGCGTCATCCCCGTTTTCTACTGTCGGAGGTGCCCGTACCACTGGCCTGTGGATTTATGTCTCTCCAACCCGGCATGTCCAATTGGGGACCTGGTACACCTGTTCTCACCCCTGGACGCCCACGACAGGAACTGTTCAGTGTATGGGGGCATGGCGTTTGTGGCTGCAATAGGACACACACTGCAATGGGACAAGTGTGCTTCCGCACAACGTATGCTGGATTACAGTTTCATCGAATGTCACCCGACATGTCCCATCAGGATTCTACAAGGGACAACTTACGAGGAACACGTTGCAACCCACCATCTGCTTCATTGGATGTCAACCACAAATACCACCAATGCGAGGGATGCTCTGCAGGAAGGTATCGCATACCTGACAACCTGTCAATTCATGGGTCCCCAAATCAATACCCACAATTGAACATTCATGTGCAACACCGTACCTATGCTTGGCATCCGCACGAAGTGGCCAGTTAGCTGCGCAACAACTATACCATGCACTCGGAAACAAACACCTTACCATCAGCTCCACCGCCATGACACCTGACATTTCCGGGACATGCACCCTGTCCATCACCATATCCCGTGTCCCTGCATGAACACGGGGAGGCTGAGGAATGGGACCTGTGTACAGTGACCACATGGCCAACATTGCACGAACCACAATGCTACAATATGCATGCCACGCACCTGAACACATGCTCCTGTAAGTGCACGCTTATCTGTCTGCTGAATAACTTGAGAACTGTCATCTCACCTTCTTCTGAACTTCCGTGCCAGGACATTTGCATGTACAACAAGTGCAACACCCTACAACATGTCCCCGGGCATTGAGTCATGTTCAGTAGCCACCATATCGCAACAACATGTGAGACTATGCTGCATGCATGTAGGCTCATGCTCTGATGTCACCTCTGACGCAGGTGTGTCAGAGTCACTATTGTCGTAAACCTGTACCATGGGACTTAGATGTAGTGTGCTTATGATGTCAAGCTGTCTGGTAGGGTAAACCAATACTGTCTGTGTCACAGCCTAGGGCACCTCAGTAATGAGCTAATGTACTGTAGCATAGCAAGGGCAGGGCATTCTTAACTCTGAAGCCTTATTTCCACAATTAATCGACTTATCACATCTACCTGTACCCCCTTTTGTATGTGTAATCATGCTAAGTATATCCTCCACATGCATTACGCTGCCAGTAGTGTCCACATCCTGCATCACAGCGGAAGTAAGCTCAAATACATGCCTTAAAGCTAATATCTGACTCTGGAGAATTATTGATCGTAGACAAGTACGAATGAGAGAGGATGAGAGTGTGTGAAGTACACGGGACTCGTGAGATTACCATGTAGACAAGTGACATTGGATGTCAATGCACATGAGTTGCTGCCACTGTGGACCCAGTAAAATACCACAGGTCATGGGCCTTGGCATGTCAGAGTCTGACGTGGCCCAACAGATCATCACATCAACACTGACGGCCTGGTCACTACAAAGCACAGTCCTACATATGTTTACAATCACCTTCACAGTCTGACATCACACTCAACAAGCAAATATAGGAGCCACGCCAGTTGCACGCCACATCAATGCATGCCAAAACACACACGATATCAGTGTGGGTGGGCAGGGCTGCACAGTGAGTACGACCCGCTGAAATGCACATACATGCTCAATTGAACAAGGCACAATCTTCACATTCACACAACCTGCTGCCCACAATGGCCAATACATATCAAGTAGGAGTCATCCTGAACTGCAAGGACACACCCACACACTGTGCAACAGACAATACACACATGTGCTCACATTAACAGACCCGAACAAGGATACAAACAGCGACTATGCCCCTGGGTGACACATGTGTGTAGTCGACATTGCCAGAGTGCACACGCACACACCAACACTACCCCAAAGTTACACCACACACACCACACACACCTACACCTCCCACATGCACACATTGAAAGTAAGCCATGTGCCCAGGCTCGATGTTCATCACAAGATACACATACGCCTACACTGCTGGCCAGCTAGAAAGTAAGCTCACACATACCCGCACACTCTGCACATGCTACCTGTCATCCTGTGGCTAGACACACACGCAAACATGACACGTATACATTAACACAGAAATACTACCAAATACATGCAGACAATCCGTGTTACAGACACACGTCTTCATCACACACACAAGTAGCAGAGTCTGAAAGAAGTGAAGTCCCAGCCACGTATTATACACATAGGAATGTGAGACCAGACATTGCAATTGTTGAGGTACCATTCAAGGCATGTGCCTCACTTAAACATGCACACACAGTAACAACTGCAAACAGCAACTACACAGACACAACCCACTACAGGAACAACAGCATCCAGTCACAGAATACATAGACAGGCGTCAACAATGTACAACACCAGGGACAGTGGCCAGTCCGATGTGCAGAGTACTGATACGGAAAGCTACGTATGCATTGTGTGTGAGTGTATCCTGACATGGACAGCAACACTGCCATGGCAGTCACGATAGCCAGCACAGCCACCACTGTGGCACAGGTAGCTGTATGAGGGTGCCTAACATTCAAACAGGATGCCAGTCCGACTGGGTGCAGTCTGTATGCTACGGGACAGTTGGATGTCCGCCCCTGAGAGAGAAGCACAACTGTGGAATACACACATGTGGCATGTGAAGCGGGAGGGCTTCTTGGCACAGGTGGGTCTGTGGCACGGGTGGGTGCACACATGCAGTGTCGATACAGACTGTTTAGGGACGAACCCGGTGGGGTAGATTACCACTGTTCTGGGTATGTGGAAAGACCAGCTGTCTGGGGATGAATGTGGACTAGTGTGTGCACAACAGGCGGAGCACCACGACCTATGCTGCATCAGGTGTGGACGTTGGCCCTCCCTCTGGGGACATGCTGGATACAGCTGTGCATCAGCCAGGCCCTTGCCGAGACATTCACACCCCTGGCCTTCAAGTGTACCCCCTACATCGTCCACCTGCACAGGCTACCCAGGGCATGGGATGGCAGTGGAGCTTGGTGGGTGGGAGGTCATGGCACCCTGCTCCTGGTCACATCTCGCAGGCAATACATTCTCAGTGTGCAGCAGGGCACAAGTCCCGAACAAGACGTGGTGGCACGCAGACGTCATGACAGGTAGTGACGTCATGGAAGATGGCTTGCACCATCAGACTCATTGCCTCCCCTCGCTCACCCCACTGATGCGATAGCATCATAGGAGCACGCGCGTGAGCAGCAGCTCCAATCTCACCCCAGAGAGGCCAAAGAGTGAATGTGTGGCTCCATTCGCTCCAGTCACCGAGCTCACGGTAAAATAAGTGGTGGGACGCCGTACACCCGCTTGGTACCCGGACTCGAGCCCTGGTGTGCAGGCAAAGCTACCTAATGTAGTTGCGAAGTGTGTGAGTTGCATGACACCCGTTGGCGGTGGATGGCTCGGAGGCTCTCCACCATGAGGCCCATATCACACACCATGGGTCCCTTGCCAATGGCGGCGGATGCTATGACATTGCGCGCTGGGGGTGTGTCTACATGTCGCCTGGGATGGTGTTTGCGGCATGGGCCGCTAGGGCAGCTTCCCAGCTACTGTGTGTTGCATGTGGTGTATCCGGACTCCCGGAGACAGCCATGCTTTGTCACTGTTGTCCAGGGCACGAAGTCGGGGTACCATGCGGCTGTGCGGCGTCCCCCACCTATTTTACCGTGAGCTCGATGACTGGAGCCGAATGGAGCCACACATACACAATTTGGCCTCTCTGGGGAGAGATTGGAGCTGCTGCACACGCGCGTGCTCCCATGATGCAATCGCATCAGTGGGGTGAGCGAGGGGAGGCAATGAGTCTGATGGTGCAAGCCATCTTCCGTGACGTCACTACCTGTCATGACGTCTGCGTGCCACCACCTCTTCTGTCAGGACTCGTGCCCTGCTGTTGTCAGATGCGCCACTTTCCGGGGGTGGGGGAAGGTCAGGAATGTCCGCCTGACAGTGGCCCAGTTTAAGGACCACCTTGACTGGGGGGAAAACTATTGGACAGACTGGTGTAGCCCACCCACGCGTTAATGTAGGCCCTCCATGAACTATGTCAACTGCGGAAAGGTGTTGGCATGGGCAATGAAGTCACTAAGGAGAGCTGTCTGACCCACGCACAGATGCCGCACATGCTCAACAGACCCGGCACTGAGTGCAGCAGGAGTCGCAGGGGCAGCTGTGCCTGGTGTGAAAGACACTCTATCCTTCATCCCTGTGCCGACACGTGTTGCACCAGTGGAAGCAGTTGGGAGGGCGGGCATTGGCCTCCGCGTGGCTGCAGAGGAGCTAGAGTGCACGTCCCCTGTGCTAGCAAACATGGATACATGACCTCTGTACTCAGATGACGCAGCAATTGTCGTATGGGCCTGTGATTCATCCAGCACACGTCTGCCCCCTCCGATGCGCCGGTCACATTAGTCTCACCCAGCTCCTGTGCAGCTGCACCATCCGATGCCTCACCACTGTTGACCATCCCCTGTCCCTCAGCACACATGGTAGATGACACATGAGGGAGAGCGAGGTGCCTCACTCATTTGGCATCAAATCCACAGACATGTGCAAGGGAGCCAGCACAGAACGTCCCCAAGTGCACATGTTGCATGATACCTGTGCAAATGTATACAGCAACCACAATCAACACGTAATGGCTGGCGTACAGGTAATGAACCCGCCAATAAGTGACACATGTGTTGTGCACATGGAACAACACCCGGACTGTCACCCTGCAGCCATAGCCACTCATCGCTGTGTACACACCCACTCTCCTGATGGTGTTAAGGATGACCACTACATAATTAGGCCAAGGACATACCTGCATGGAGCAGAATGTGTCACCACACACACTGACAGCAACATGACAGTCCACAATGGTTATGAGCCCATGCCAGACAACTGTCCATCGCACGAGCACAACTACTGTTGCACAGTGTGCCGGATGTGTGAGTATCAGGAATATGAGGTGAGGCATCGCACACATGTGTTACTGACGAAATCAGAGTATGCACAGTGCCACAAACATACATGTGAATTGCCACTCCAGCTGACTATAGGCTGTTCCTGAGGCCTACGACTCTGAACGCATTGACTATGCAGAGTGCCCAAATAACATCTTGACCCTCAGGAATCGCATATGCATGTAAGATGCACCCAGCACAGAGTACACTCACAACCCACAGCATGACACAACTAACATCACATTACCCAGAACATGGGTAGGCTGTGGACACATGCTGCCTCTCGCAGCAAAAGACACAATCCCACAGTACTGTACACCTGCCTGCTGCTGATGCCCCTACAAACGTGCATCCGCAACAGGCTGTGTGACTGTCAATAGCAGACCATTAGTGGTGAAATGCAGCGCCGTGTCAACCTGACAATACGAGGGAGCATCCCCCGATTAGTCACCGCAACATGGTCACACATCCGGCAGATGACGTCACCCTCTTCATGGGATTGGCTGCACTGTCGGTTACACATACACAGAAGCATCAACTTGGATGCAATGGCTCATCACAAGGCCTTGGGCTGGTGGACTTCCAACTGCAGGGATGGTACACATGAGGGTTGGAATATCACACATACTCTTCTCAGCATCACCCACATCCACCAATAACAGTGGCATGATGCTGACCCATCCTAAATGATCAGAGACGTGTAACAGAGCCAAGACGGTATGGGACATGTCATAATAGCATGTGTACACCACACGTGAATGCATGCTGGTGGGAGTTTGTACACAGTACCTGTCCATCCCATTCAATTCAGGATGCCAGCACTTTGAGCAATGTGTAGTCTGCCCACATCTACTGTCCATTGTCAGGTAGACCGACACATAGCTCACAAGGCTACACATCTTTGTGGGTGGACTCACTGTGTCCAACACTGCGCAGCCCTCAACGTACTCGCCCTGTGAATGGCTCACCCCGCAATGGAGGTCACATTCAGTGTCACCATCTCTCACACATTTCCCTATCACAAGGCCTGGAGTGTTCAATCGACAGGGCTGAGTTAGTGCATTTCCTGAGAGTTGTGAAATAATGACACATGTAACCCACTGTACAGTCAGTGTAGTTTCCTTCTAGGATTGGGCGGTCAATGTGCAGCCCAGGTCTGCCGAGACTGAGAAGGCCAGCAGGGAGCCAGCCAGCCATTCACACAAGCAATAGCTGCCCAGAATCATGCATTGCCAAGCGTCTGCGTCACTGGGTGTCTGACATGAAAATGCCATGTACCACCACTCGGGAGGGACATGCATGGGGAAACACCAGAGAGCCTACATACCCCTTCCACCTGTAGTTAGCATGGTAAGCGGTGCATGTTGGAACCCCACAGGCTTAGACTCATAGTGCTGCGGATGAACGACATGTGTCCCCCACATGCACTCCCACACACACTGTAGTTGTCTTACACACACATGACTTTTGCCGGTATTCGCCTTGGGCAGTGTGCGTGGAGCTCGGAATCCAGGAACTGCAGCTCCTCGCTGGTGAGTGGACCTGGAAATATCATCAGAGTCGTCGACATTAAGGTGGACAGTTGGCAGCAGCAGCAGGTGTTGTTGAGGGGTGGCAGTCAGCAGTCCCTGGAAGCTGTGGTAATGCCTGTCACCCTCCCACACTGATATAGCCCCCTTGGGGCTGTGTCTGCGTGTCCAAGCTGCTGCGATTGGTGTACCGCTCGGCCTGTGTACGTTGTGTTGTTGGTGTGTGCCATACTCACCCAGCCTCGGAAGCGGTGTCAGGCACAGCAGCTAGGTATATTGCCCTGGTGTTGCCGCTACCCACATATGCAGTCTGAATCCATCATCATGCCTATCAAGCTAATATGGCCTTAATCCCCATGTGCATGCTCATAGCAATGGTATGTGTCAGTGGTCCTTGCTATTGGTAAGGGGACCTGTGTAAGAGTAATGTTGCTGTGCTGTCCCTACTTGTCAGCTGTTCGGTGATACTATTGCTTTGTCAGTGATCTTTGTTTTGTGTATGTGTAAATACCATGTGGTGTGTTGCATTGACATGTGTCCACTTCCATCTGTCCTAGGAGGAGACCAAACATACATCGCCCCTACCAATTGCTGGCAGACATGGAGGATGTGGAGGTCATAAGGAAGTTCCGTCTGGACCGGCCCACCCTGCATCGCCTATGTGCCATGTTGGAACCCCACCTTCGTCCTCGCAGGGTGTATCCTACAGCATTCACCCCCACGGCTAAGGTGATGGCTGCACTGCATTTCTTCGCAACCGGTTCTTTCCAACACACGGTGGGCAGTGGAGGTGGGATGTCCCAGCCCATGTTCAGCAAGGTGCTACGGGATGTCCTGTCAGCTATGATGCTGTACAGGAACCGGTACATCCGATTCCCCAGGGTTCGTGATTTGCCTGCGGTGAAGGGTGCTTTCTATGCACTTGGACGCATCCCCCAGGTTGTTGGTGCAATTGATTGCACCCATGTTGGCCTTGTTGCACCACAGGCCACGGAGCACATCTACAGGAACCGGAAACATTTCCACTCCCTGAATGTGCAAGTGGTGTGCCTGGCGGACATGATAATCACACACGTGTGTGTGAAGTTTCCCGGTTCCACCCATGACTCGCACATCATGCGCCACAGCATCCTCCCACGTCTGATGACCAATCTGCAACCGGACCGTGCATGGATTGTTGGTGACTCTGCATATCCTAATGGGCCTTGGCTGTTAAGTTCACTCCGCAATCCTCGTACACCAGCTGATGTCAGATACAATGAGGCACATGGGAGGACCAGATGTGTGGTGGAGCGGACTTTTGGACTCCTGAAGTCCAGATTCAAATGCCTGGACCGCACCGGGGGTGCACTGGCATACTCCCCACAGAAGGTGTGCCAGATAGTTGTGGCATGCTGCATGCTGCACAATCTTGCGATTCGCAGGCAGATCCCCCTGATAGTGGATGATGGTGATCAGCCAGGGCCCCCGCCTGCAGGCCAAGCCGTTTCCAGTGACGAGGACAGTGGAGAGGAGGAAGCAGTGAATGAGCGTCAGCAGCTCATCGCCCGCTACTTCACTTGACGGTGAGTGACCATGTACGACAGCTGATGTCACTGTAGTTGTGTAGGTGTATGTGTGCATTGTCAGGGCGGCCTATTGTTGACTGAGTGCTGTGTGGCAATGGTCGATGTCCAGGGTAGTATGCCACTGAGAGTGGCTGTGACATTGTGCCCTGTTGCTCTGTGAGATGTGTGTACATTGCTTAGGCCTGATGACAAGTACTGTGTGATGAGTGTGTGACACACACAGTCAATGGACTCTTGTTCTGTTTGTCACCCCTAGGTCCCTACAGCCTCTCCTGGCCTTTCGACAGAACACACTACAGATGAATTTCTGAACATGCTGACGTTTGTGCACCATTGATAATAAACATAGCAGATGACATAGGATGTGATACAGGTGTATTTATTTTAAAGGTGACATGTGATTGTGGGAAAGGTGATCAAGAAGGTGGTGCATGCTGTACAATGAGTTGACGGTCCTGTCAGCGTGATGGTCAAGGTGTACCCATGTTGTCCTGGGTCCGCAGTCCAACAGACATTTGCCACTCGACTGGCAGTGTGGGGTGGGATGGTAGTCCAAGTGAATGCAGGGGGTGGCCACCATGGCTGGCTGACTCACTGGCGTTTGGAGCGTGCGAAGTCCTCCCTGGACATCTGTTTCCTCTTCGGACGGCCCCTTCCACGTTTGAGGGGAGGGGGTTGTGTTTGTGGGCTGCTGTTGGTGGCTGAGGAATGCCCACTCGCTGTGGACGCAGGGGAACTGGATGTTGCACGTCCCTGCGCCCCAGCAGGTGGTGGCGTAGGTGTTGTGGTTGGCCTTGAGTGGGCCCTCACCTCCACCACTAGCTGGCCCATGAGGTCCACAAGTTGGCCCATGTGGGCGTCCATGGACCTCAACACCCCAAGGACTTCCCTCGTGTCAGAAGCTGACCTGGCCCATTGTCCCTGGGCCTCTTTATAGGCCCCAAGGACTCTGGCTATTTGCGGCAGGGCTTGGCTCCGAGGCTCTGTTGGCCTTGGCCTGACCCTGCTCCTCCCACCTGGACTGCTGCCACCGACCTGCCCACTCGCCACATTGGTCACCCGGGGCCTCCTCCTGGCTCCCAGGGTAGATGTGGAGGTTTGTGCCACCTCTTGGGATGGCTGAGTGGTCAGGGAGGCCCTGGTGGTGGTGATGGTGGTGGTGGTGGTGGTTGAGGCGGTGGTGTTGGCCGCAATGACCATGGCAGCAGGGGCCTGGGACTGGTCACCAGCCCTGGGAGATAGGTTGGTGGGTAGGAGGGGTCCTGGGGTGCTGTTGCGCCCTGCCACACCAGATGTGCCAGGTTGGGAGTCCTCGTCCGTAGAGGTGTCCAGGCTTTCCACATCCGTGAGTCCGTGTGGGGGGCTTGTGGACTGGCTGTGATGGCTGGTGTCTCCATCCGCAGCATCATGCTGTTCGTCACCTGTGGGGCGGAGACGAAAAGTTATTGTGTTGCACCTTGCAAGGTTTGTGTTAGATGTCTGACATGCACAGTTTGTGCACAGTTGTGCACTGATTTCCCAGATGCGTGTGTATGGCTCTACAATGTGTGTGCATGATCAAGGCAATGGAATAGCGTGATGGGTGCATATAGCATGGGATGGATTTGGAATGCCAATCGGTGTGTGTTGCAGTACCCCTACATTTTGTGGCTTTGGTGGGCACGGGGTACAGCCCCATGGACGCTTTTGAGATGATATATGTTTTTGGGGTTCAAATGAAACGCTTAGAAACGCTGATGGCAAAAGGGGTATTGCCCCATGAACGCTTTGGTGTTGTAATATGGTACTGTGGTACATACTGTGACATATGGGTGCAGAAGGGGACATGTGTTTTGGCCACACGACACTACAGAGACAAAGGTGTGTGTATGTCTGACTTAGCCAGCATATCTGCTCACTGTTGTCATTTAAGGGCATTCCACAGCAAGCATTGTAGTGTGTGAGTAATGGTTGTATGCCACATGACATATTGCAGATGGTACAATTCCTTGGTGTGCGTGCTACTCTCACCCATGTGCAGCAATTCAGTGCTCTTGGGGTGTTGACTACATTTTGTATGTTGTGACTCACAGTGTGACGAGCGCTTCAGACACAGCAGACACATTATTGGTCATCGGCAGGACTCTTTGCTGTACTACTGTCTATGGGGCAACTGTTTATATGATATACCTTTCATGACACTGGGGCTGGATGATGAGATGGATGAGATTTAGAATGTGCATTGTGTAGCTGTGTGGTTCATGGGTCCAGTGGTGTATGTGACATTACTGGGGTTCCACTATGTTTCATTTGGACAAGATAGACTTACATGGGTGATGTTGTACTATGTCAAGGGTAGAAGCAGACACGACTACATGGACAAGACTTGGATGGTGTTGCTGATGTGTGTGATGACTGGCACAGTGCACGCCATGTGGGTCAGTACTCCAGTTAGACTTGTGCATGCAGACGTGACTCGTTACGTGTTACTGCATTTGAGATGGCTCATGTGGGCTATGACTCTGTAATTGATGTCCGGGTGCACATTGGTCACATGTTTGTGACAGGGAGCAGTGCTACCTGTTCCTCTGCTAAGTGACATGTCCCACATGTTAGTCGTAGTACAGTTCTCATGCCTACAGACACCACGCCCTGTACAGTAGTCTACCTAATTGTTGGTTTTGAGGGTGAAATGCAATGGCTACCACATGGTTATGAGAGGGAGGGGTGCTCCATCTTGCTGGTCTGTGGGTGTGGGGGCCGTGTTGTGGGTCGTGGTGATGGTTTACCATCCACAGACAGCCCTCCATGTGGGGTAACATATCTACCTGTCGGTGTGGGTGTGCACTGCAATGGCTGCCACATGGGTGTGGGTGTGGGGACGCTCCTTCCGGCGCATCTGGGGTACAAGGGGAGCTGGTGGGAGTTGTGGTGCTGGCTGACTGTACACATGCCCCCATGGTTTTGTTTGTTGGTGCCTATGGGCTGAGTGTGTGTGAGTGTCTGTTGCATATGTGAGGGATGTCTTGTGAATTGTGTACTGGACATGGGGTGTTCGGCCCTCGGAGCTAGGGCATTGTGTAAGTGCATGACTGTACATGGCGGTGTGCTAGTATACATTTGTTTGTACTTACCAGCCTCCACTACCCCTGGTATTCCGATGAGACTCTCCGGATGTAGTATGCCTCGCACCTTCTCCTCCCACGCTTTGAAGGTCTTGAATGGCGCGGGAGTTCCGCTGCCAGTCCTGTCAGCCAGCTCACGGTTCTTGGCCTCATTCTTCCTGACCACGCTTTTCAGGTCCTGCCACCTCTTGGTTATTTCCCCCCGGTTGCGTGGCACGTTCCCAACTGCATTCACCTGGTCTACGATCCTTTTCCCCATCCTGTTTCTGGTGGCTACTGTTGTCTGTTGGACCTGGTTCCCATAGATTTGTGGGTGCACCTTGATGACCTCGTCGACCATGACCGTCAACTCTGTGGCAGTGAACTTGGGCATTCGTTGTGTTGCCATGGTGCGTAGTGTAGTTTTTGTGGTGCTGGTGTGGTGTGTTTGGTGTGTGATGTGCAGGGGGTTTGTGGTGCCGGTGTTTAGGTGGTGGTGGTGGTGGTGGTTGTGGTGATGGATGTGATGTGTGTGTGCGTGTGGTATACTGCTTTCCTCTGTGGCTCTCCGTGTTCTCTGCTGTGGTGTTGGCTTTGTCGTGGTGCAAGGGTTTGTGGTCTGTGAGGGGGCTGCTTTTGTACTCACCTATGTGGGTGTGTCATGATGGTGTCCTGGGATTTATTCTGAATTTTGTTTTTGGCAGGGGGATGTGTCTTTGGGATGGGTTCTGTGTCTGGGTATTTTGGCGTCGTTGACTGTGTGGACTTGTTGGCCGTGTTGTGTGTATTTGTTTGTGCCGCCACTGTATTCCGTGCACGGACGTGGCCGCCAGGCCTTCCGCCTTGTCAGTTATTCATTTCTGTTGTTCACCGTTGCGGGCGGAAAATGTGTTGGTTTCCCGCCCTCATGTCGGGGATCATAATTTGACGGGCGGTGTGTAGTCCGTCCGCGCGGTTTTGGCTTTTCGGGCGGTATTGCGTCCGTGGCAGGCGGATTGTCTTGGACTCTGACATGGACGGGCGGTATTCTGTGTTTTTTTCCGCTGCGGGCGGCGGTTGCTTGCGTCATCATAATTGCTCGGTCGGTATTCCCATGTTGCCCGCGGGCGGTCTTTTCAGGCTATGGCGGTTGGCGGTATTTTTACCGCCGGTTATCGTAATGGGCCCCTTAATACTGACTGAAGTGGGAATAGTAATTTATATATCTTTAGTGTCCAGCACCTTCCGTGACTTAATACTGACTGTAGTGGGAATAGTAATTATATATATGTTTAATGTCCAGCACCTTCCCTGACTTAATATTGACTGGAGTGGGAATAGTAATTTATATATGTTTAATGTCCAGCACCTTCCCTTATTTAATACTCAGTGCAGTGTGAATAGTAATTTTTATATGTTTAGTGTCCAGCACCTTCCCTGACTTAATACTGACTGGAGTGGGAATAGTAATTTATATATGTTTAATGTCCAGCACCTTCCCTGATTTAATACTGACTGAAGTGGGAATAGTAATTTATATATGTTTAATGTCCAGCACATTCCCTGACTTAATATTCACTGGAGTGGGAATAGTAATTTTTATATGTTTAGTGTCCTGCACCTTCCCTGACTTGATATTCATTGGAGTGGGAATAGTAATTTATATTTGTTTAATGTCCAGCAGCTTTCCTTATTTAATACATATTGTAGTGGGAACAGTAAATTATATATGGTTAATGTTCAGCACTTTTTGTCATTTAATCCTAACTGCAGTGGGAAGAGTAAAATATATATTGTTAATGTTTAGCACCTTCCCTGATTATTGTTTAATTGTATTGGGAATAGTGATTGATATATGTTTATGTACAAATATATTTTTAATTTATTTATAATTTATTTAAAATTTTTATATTAAATATATGTTATTTGCTGTGTATTTATTATTTTTATATAAAGAGTTGTAGGAAAATTACAGTATCTCTTTTATATGTGAAGAAATATAATAGTGTATTATTATGTGTAGTTATGTATTTTTATTGTGTAATTGATGTATAGTTTATAATTTACTAGTAAAAAAAACATTATGCTTATTTATAGTAAATTAAAATGGTACATTTATGAAATTAATATATTTAAGTAAAATATTCAATAATAATATATACATATATAAAAAAATAGATATTTTTATTTTCAAACAATCTTTATTTTTGTATAAGTAGGTAGAAAGACAAAAAAATATATTTTTATTTATAGTATGGAATACAAATTAATAAAAACACAGAAAATGTGTACATTTTTATTTAAGGAACATAAATTATTTTACATACATTTATTAGTTAATGGAATTTTTAAGGAAAAGAACATTTTATGATATAATCATATTTTATAACAGAAGTATTCATATTTTGATATACAAACTGTATTTTTTATTATTTTACAAGAGTTGTTGGAACATTATAATATATTTATACAAATAATATAAACATTTTTGGCATATATATACATAACATAAAGCATTGTATATTTAATGATTATTTAATATTGTAACATTATAATGCTGTAGTGAATATTGTTTATCATTTTCAACAAATTATCACTTTATTACATGTAAATAAAATTTTCATTAATATTATTAGTATATAAAATATTAATAATATTAATTATTACATTGTTGTATTGCATGAAATATTTTTTTAAACAGGTAAGTTTCGTTTTCTATTTGTACATAATTAATATGTATTTTAAATAATTAATATAATTAAAAAATATACATATATAATTATAATAATAAATATATTTTTATATTAATTATTATTATAACTTTACAAAGTATAATAAAATATATACTAATTTTTAAATATAGAGAAAAAATTGTACAACACAAGAAAAATATATGTAACATTTACACTTTGCTATAATGCATTTTTTAACATTAGTCCTTTTTTTTACATTTATTTAAGCAGCCATTTTTATTTCACAGGGACTATTTTTTAACCGCGTACTGTTATTTTGGGTCATTCAGGATCGGAGAAGCTCGCGGTTGGAAGCTGCGTCGCATCGAGCAAGGTAAGGGGAATTTTAATTATTTTCTTTAACATAGGGGCCCATTACGATAACCGGCGGTAAAAATACCGCCAACCGCCATAGCCTGAAAAGACCGCCCGCCTGCAACATGGGAATACCGACCGAGCAATTATGGTGACGCGAAGCAACCACCGCCCGCAGCGGAAAAAAAACACAGAATACCGCCCGTCTATGTCAGAGTCCAAGACAATCCGTCCGCCACGTACGCAATACCGCCCGAAAAAGCCAAATACGACCGTGCGGACGGACTACACACCGCCCGTCAAATTATGATCCCCCCGACATGAGGGCGGGAAACCAACACATTTCCCGCCCGCAACGGTGAACAACAGAAATGAATAAATGACAAGGCGGAAGGCCTGGCGGCCACGTCCGTGCACGGAATTCAGTGGCGGCACAAACAAATACACACAACACGGCCAACAAGTCCACACAGTCAATGACGCCAAAATACCCAGACACAGAACCCATCCCAAAGACACATCCCCTGCCAAAAAAAAAATTCAGAATAAATCCCAGGACACCACGCCCAACACACCTGAAAACGACAGACCATCATGACACACCCACATAGGTGAGTACAAAAGCAGCCCCCTCACAGACCACAAACCCTTGCACCACGACAAAGCCAACACCACAGCAGAGAACACGGAGAGCCACAGAGGAAAGCAGAATACCACACGCACACACACATCACATCCATCACCACAACCACCACCGCCACCACCACCTAAACACCGGCACCACAAACCCCCTGCACATCACACACCAAACACACCACACCAGCACCACAAAAACTACACTACGCACCATGGCAACACAACGAATGCCCAAGTTCACTGCCACAGAGTTGACGGTCATGGTCGACTTGAGATCATCAAGGTGCACCCACAAATCTATGGGAACCAGGTCCAACAGACAACAGTAGCCACCAGAAACAGGATGTGGAAAAGGATCGTAGACCAGGTGAATGCAGTTGGGAACGTGCCACGCAACCGGGGAAATAACCAAGAGGTGGCAGGACCTGAAAAGCGTGGTCAGGAAGAAGGAGGCCAAGAACCGTGAGCTGGCTGACAGGACTGGCAGCGGAACTCCCGCGCCATTCAAGACCTTCAAGGCGTGGGAGGAGAAGGTGCGAGGCATACTACATCCGGAGAGTCTCATCGGAATACCAGGGGAGTGGAGGCTGGTAAGTACAAACAAATGTATACCAGCACACCGCCATGTACAGTCATGCACTTACACAATGCCATAGCTCCGAGGGCCGAACACCCCCATGTCCAGTACACAATTCACAAGACATCCCTCACATATGCAACAGACACTCACACACACTCAGCCCATAGGCACCAACAAACAAAACCATGGGGGCATGTGTACAGTCAGCCAGCACCACAACTCCCACCAGCTCCCCTTGTACCCCAGATGCGCCGGAAGGAGCGCTCCCCACACCCACACCCATGTGGCAGCCATAGCTGCACAAACCAACAAGTAACAATTAAGCAGCCTTACCACAAGGTCCGTGTATCGGAGGGGGGACTGCAGAAGTACCCCCCCCACCAGGCCCCCACTCCTACAGCGCAGCAAGATGGAGCACTCCCCACACCCATGTGTCAGCCATTGCAGTGCACACCTACACCCGACAGGTAGATATGTTACCCTACATGGAGGGCTGTCTGTGGATGGCAAACCATCACCACGACCCACAACACGGCCCCCACACCCACAGACCAGCAAGATGGAGCACCCCTCCCTCTCATAACCATGTGGTAGCCATTGCATTTCACCCTCAAAACAAACAATTAGGTAGACTACTGTACAGGGCGTGGTGTCTGTAGGCATGAGAACTGTACTACGACTAACATGTGGGACATGTCACTTAGCAGAGGAACAGGTAGCACTGCTCCCTGTCACAAACATGTGACCAATGTGCACCCGGACATCAATTACAGAGTCATAGCCCACATGAGCCATCTCAAATGCAGTAACACGTAACGAGTCACGTCTGCATGCACAAGTCTAACTGGAGTACTGACCCACATGGCGTGCACTGTGCCAGTCATCACACACATCAGCAACACCATCCAAGTCTTGTCCATGTAGTCGTGTCTGCTTCTACCCTTGACATAGTACAACATCACCCATGTAAGTCTATCTTGTCCAAATGAAACATAGTGGAACCCCAGTAATGTCACATACACCACTGGACCCATGAACCACACAGCTACACAATGCACATTCTAAATCTCATCCATCTCATCATCCAGCCCCAGTGTCATGAAAGGTATATCATCTAAACAGTTGCCCCATAGACAGTAGTACAGCAAAGAGTCCTGCCGATGACCAATAATGTGTCTGCTGTGTCTGAAGCGCTCGTCACACTGTGAGTAACAACATACAAAATGTAGTCAACACCCCAAGAGCACTGCATTGCTGCACATGGGTGAGAGTAGCACGCACACCAAGGAATTGTACCATCTGCAATACGTCGTGTGGCATACAACCATTACTCACACACTACAATGCTTGCTGTGGAATGCCCTTAAATGACAACAGTGAGCAGATATGCTGGCTAAGTCAGACATACACACACCTTTGTCTCTGTAGTGTCGTGTGGCCAAAACACATGTCCCCTTCTGCACCCATATGTCACAGTATGTACCACAGTGCCATATTTCAACACCAAAGCGTTCATGGGGCAATACCCCTTTTGCCATCTGCGTTTCCAAGCGTTGCATGTGAACCCCAAAAACATATTTCAACACCAAAGCATTCATGGGGCTGTACCCCTTTTGCCATCAGCGTTTCTAAGCGTTTCATTTGAACCCCAAAAACATATATCATCTCAAAAGCGTCCATGGGGCTGTACCCCGTGCCCACCAAAGCCACAAAATGTAGGGGTACTGCAACACACACCGATTGGCATTCCAAATCCGTCCCATGCAATATGCACCCATCACACTATTCCATTGCCTTGATCACGCACACACATTGGAGAGCCATACACACGCATCTGGGAAATCAGTGCACAACTGTGCACAAACTGTGCATGTCAGACATCTAACACAAACCTTGCAAGGTGCAACACAATAACTTTTCGTCTCCGCCCCACAGGTGACGAACAGCATGATGCTGCGGATGGAGACACCAGCCATCACAGCCAGTCCACAAGCCCCTCACACGGACTCACGGATGTGGAAAGCCTGGACACCTCTACGGACGAGGACTCCCAACCTGGCACATCTGGCGTGGCAGGGCGCAACAGCACCCCAGGACCCCTCCTACCCACCAACCCATCTCCCAGGGCTGGTGACCAGTCCCAGGCCCCTGCTGCCACGGTCATTGCGGCCAACACCACCGCCGCAACCACCACCACCACCACCACCACCAGGGCCTCCCTGACCACTCAGCCATCCCAAGAGGTGGCACAAACCTCCACATCTACCCTGGGAGCCAGGAGGAGGCCCTGGGTGACCAATGTGGCGAGTGGCAGCAGTCCAGGTGGGAGGAGCAGGGTCAGGCCAAGGCCAACAGAGCCTGGGAGCCAAGCCCTGCCGCAAATAGCCAGAGTCCTTGGGGCCTATGAAGAGGCCCAGGGAAAATGGACCAGGTCAGCTTCCGACACGAGGGAAGTCCTTGGGGTGTTGAGGTCCATGGACGCCCACATGGGCCAACTTGTGGACCTCATGGGCCAGCTAGTGGTGGAGGTGAGGGCCCACTCAAGGCCAACCACAACACCTACGCCACCACCTGCTGGGGCGCAGGGACGTGCAACATCCAGTTCCCCTGCGTCCACAGCGAGTGGGCAATCCTCAGCCACCACCAGCAGCCCACAAACACAACCCCCTCCTCTCAAACGTGGAAGGGGCCGTCCGAAGAGGAAACAGATGTCCAGGGAGGACTTCGCACGCTCCAAACGCCAGTGAGTCAGCCAGCCATGGTGGCCACCCCCTGCATTCACTTGGACTACCATCCCACCCCACACTGCCAGTCGAGTGGCAAATGTCTGTTGGACTGCGGACCCAGGACAACATGGGTACACCTTGACCATCACGCGGACAGGACCGTCAACTCATTGTACAGCATGCACCACCTTCTTGATCACCTTTCCCACAATCACATGTCACCTTTAAAATAAATACACCTGTATCACATCCTATGTCATCTGCTATGTTTATTATCAATGGTGCACAAACGTCAGCATGTTCAGAAATTCATCTGTAGTGTGTTCTGTCGAAAGGCCAGGAGAGGCTGTAGGGACCTAGGGGTGACAAACAGAACAAGAGTCCATTGACTGTGTGTGTCACACACTCATCACACAGTACTTGTCATCAGGCCTAAGCAATGTACACACATCTCACAGAGCAACAGGGCACAATGTCACAGCCACTCTCAGTGGCATACTACCCTGGACATGGACCATTGCCACACAGCACTCAGTCAACAATAGGCCGCCCTGACAATGCACACATACACCTACACAACTACAGCGACATCAGCTGTCGTACATGGTCACTCACCGTCAAGTGAAGTAGCGGGCGATGAGCTGCTGACGCTCATTCACTGCTTCCTCCTCTCCACTGTCCTCGTCACTGGACACGGCTTGGCCTGCAGGCGGGGGCCCTGGCTGATCACCGTCATCCACTATCAGGGGGATCTGCCTGCGAATCGCAAGATTGTGCAGCATGCAGCATGCCACAACTATCTGGCACACCTTATGTGGGGAGTATGCCAGTGCACCCCCGGCGCGGTCCAGGCATCTGAATCTGGACTTCAGGAGTCCAAAGTCCGCTCCACCACACGTCTGGTCCTCCCATGTGCCTCATTGTATCTGACATCAGCTGGTGTACGAGGATTGCGTAGTGGACTTAACAGCCAAGGCCCGTTAGGATATGCAGAGTCACCAACAATTCATGCACGGTCCGGTTGCAGATTGGTCATCAGACGTGGGAGGATGCTGTGGCACATGATGTGCGAGTCATGGGTGGAACCGGGAAACTTTGCACACACGTGTGTGATTATCATGTCCGCCAGGCACACCACTTGCACATTCAGGGAGTGGAAATGTTTCCGGTTCCTGTAGATGTGCTCCATGGCCTGTGGTGCAACAAGGCCAACATGGGTGCAATCAATTGCACCAACAACCTGGGGATGCGTCCAAGTGGATAGAAAGCACCCTTCACCGCAGGCAAATCACGAACCCTGGGGAATCGGATGTACCGGTTCCTGTACAGCATCATAGCTGACAGGACATCCCGTAGCACCTTGCTGAACATGGGCTGGGACATCCCACCTCCACTGCCCACCGTGTGTTGGAAAGAACCGGTTGCGAAGAAATGCAGTGCAGCCATCACCTTAGCCGTGGGGGTGAATGCTGTAGGATACACCCTGCGAGGACGAAGGTGGGGTTCCAACATGGCACATAGGCGATGCAGGGTGGGCCGGTCCAGAGAGAACTTTCTTATGACCTCCACATCCTCCATGTCTGCCAGCAATTGGTAGGGGCGATGTATGTTTGGTCTCCTCCTAGGACAGATGGAAGTGGACACATGTCAATGCAACACACCACATGGTATTTACACATACACAAAACAAAGATCACTGACAAAGCAATAGTATCACCGAACAGCTGACAAGTAGGGACAGCACAGCAACATTACTCTTACACAGGTCCCCTTACCAATAGCAAGGACCACTGACACATACCATTGCTATGAGCATGCACATGGGGATTAAGGCCAGATTAGCTTGATAGGCATGATGATGGATTCAGACTGCATATGTGGGTAGCGGCAACACCACGGCAATATACCTAGCTGCTGTGCCTGACACCGCTTCCGAGGCTGGGTGAGTATGGCACACACCAACAACACAACGTACACAGGCCGAGCGGTACACCAATCGTAGCAGCTTGGACACGCAGAAACAGCCCCAAGGGGGCTATATCAGTGTCGGAGGGTGACAGGCATTACCACAGCTTCCAGGGACTGCTGACTGCCACCCCTCAACAAAACCTGCTGCTGCTGCCACCTGTCCACCTTAATGTCGACAACTCTGATGATATGTCCAGGTCCACTCACCAGCGAGGAGCTGCAGTTCCTGGATTCTGAGCTCCACGCACACTGCCCAAGGCGAATACTGGCAAAAGTCATGTGTGAGTAAGACAACTACAGTGTGTGTGGGAGTGCATGTGGGGGACACACATGTCGTTCATCCGCAGCACTATGAGTCAGAGCCTGTGGGGTTCCAACATGCACCGCTTACCATGCTAACTACAGGTGGAAGGGGTATGTAGGCTCTCTGGTGTTTCCCCATGCATGTCCCTCCCGAGTGGTGGTACATGGCATTTTCATGTCAGACACCCAGTGACGCAGACACTTGGCAATGCATGATTCTGGGCAGCTATTGCTTGTGTGAATGGCTGGCTGGCTCCTGCTGGCCTTCTCAGTCTCGCCAGACCTGGGCTGCACATTGACCGCCCAATCCTAGAAGGAAACTACACTGACTGTACAGTGGGTTACATGTGTCATTATTTCACAACTCTCAGGAAATGCGCTAACTCAGCCCTGTCGATTGAACACTCCAGGCCTTGTGATAGGGATGTGTGTGAGAGATGGTGGCACTGAATGCGAACTCCATTGCGGGGTGAGCCATTCACAGGGCGAGTACGTTGAGGGCTGCGCAGTGTTGGACACAGTGAGTCCACCCACAAAGATGTGTAGCCTTGTGAGCTATGTGTCGGTCTACCTGACAATGGACAGTAGATGTGGGCAGACTACACATTGCTCAAAGTGCTGGCATCCTGAATTGAATGGGATGGACAGGTACTGTGTACACACTCCCACCAGCATGCATTCACGTGTGGTGTACACATGCTGTTATGCCATGTCCCATACCGTCTTGGCTCTGTTACACGTCTCTGATCATTTAGGATGGGTCAGCATCATGCCACTGTCATTGGTGGATGTGGGTGATGCTGAGAAGAGTATGTGTGATATTCCAACCCTCATGTGTACCATCCCTGCAGTTGGATGTCCACCAGCCCATGGCCTTGTGATGAGCCATTGCATCCAAGTTGATGCTTCTGTGTATGTGTAACCGACAGTGCAGCCAATCCCACGAAGAGGGTGACGTCATCTGCCGGATGTGTGACCATGTTGCGGCGACTAATCGGGGGATGCTCCCTCGTATTGTCAGGTTGGCACGGCGCTGCATTTCACCACTAATGGTCTGCTATTGACAGTCACACAGCCTGTTGCGGATGCACGTTAGTAGGGGCATCAGCAGCAGGCAGGTGTACAGTACTGTGGGATTGTGTCTTTTGCTGCGAGAGGCAGCATGTGTCCACAGCCTACCCATGTTCTGGGTAATGTGATGTTAGTTGTGTCATGCTGTGGGTTGTGAGTGTACTCTGTGCTGGGTGCATCTTACATGCATATGCGATTCCTGAGGGTCAAGATGTTATTTGGGCACTCTGCATAGTCAATGCGTTCAGAGTCGTAGGCCTCAGGAACAGCCTGTAGTCAGCTGGAGTGGCAATTCACATGTATGTTTGTGGCACTGTGCATACTCTGATTTCGTCGTAAACACATGTGTGCGATGCCTCACCTCATATTCCTGATACTCACACATCCGGCACACTGTGCAACAGTAGTTGTGCTCGTGCGATGGACAGTTGTCTGGCATGGGCTCATAACCATTGTGGACTGTCATGTTGCAGTCAGTGTGTGTGGTGACACATTCTGCTCCATGCAGGTATGTCCTTGGCCTAATTATGAGTGGTCATCCTTAACACCATCAGGAGAGTGGGTGTGTACACAGCGATGAGTGGCTATGGCCGCAGGGTGACAGTCCGGGTGTTGTTCCATGTGCACAACACATGTGTCACTTATTGGCGGGTTCATTACCTGTACGCCAGCCATTACGTGTTGATTGTGGTTGCTGTATACATTTGCACAGGTATCATGCAACATGTGCACTTGGGGATGTTCTGTGCTGGCTCCCTTGCACATGTCTGTGGAATTGATGCCAAATGAGTGAGGCCACCTCGCTCTCCCTCATGTGTCATCTACCATGTGTGCTGAGGGACAGGGGACGGTCAACAGTGGTGAGGCATCGGATGGTGCAGCTGCACAGGAGCTGGGTGAGACTAATGTGACCGGCGCATCGGAGGGGGCAGACTTGTGCTGGATGAATCACAGGCCCATACGACAATTGCTGCGTCATCTGAGTACAGAGGTCATGTATCCATGTTTGCTAGCACAGGGGACGTGCACTCTAGCTCCTCTGCAGCCACGCGGAGGCCAATGCCCGCCCTCCCAACTACTTCCACTGGTGCAACACGTGTCGGCACAAGGATGAAGGATAGAGTGTCTTTCACACCAGGCACAGCTGCCCCTGCGACCCCTGCTGCATTCAGTGCCGGGTCTGTTGAGCATGTGCGGCATCTGTGAGTGGGTCAGACAGCTCTCCTTAATGACTTCATTGCCCATGCCAACACCTTTCCGCAGTTGACATAGTTCATGGAGGGCCTACATTAACGCGTCGGTGGGCTACACCAGTCTGTCCAATTGTTTTCCCCCCAGTCAAGGTGGTCCTTGAACTGGGCCACTGTCAGGCTGACATTCCTGACCTTCCCCACCCCCGGAAAGTGGCGCATCTGACAACAGCAGGGCACGAGTCCTGACAGAAGAGGTGGTGGCACGCAGACGTCATGACAGGTAGTGACGTCACGGAAGATGGCTTGCACCATCAGACTCATTGCCTCCTCGCTCACCCCACTGATGCGATTGCATCATGGGAGCACGTGCATGTGCAGCAGCTCCAATCTCTCCCCAGAGAGGCCAAATAGTGTATATGTGGCTCCATTCGCTCCAGTCATCGAGCTCACGGTAAAATAGGTGGGGGGACGCCGTACAGCCGCATGGTACCCCGACTCGTGCCCTGGACAACAGTGACAAATCATGGCTGTCTCCGGAGTCCGAATACACCACATGCAACACACAGTAGCTGTAGCTGCCCTAGCGGGCCATGCCGCAAACACCATCCCAGACGACATGTAGACACACCCCGGCGCGCAATGTCATAGCATCCGCTGCCATTGGCAAGGGACCCATGGTGTGTGATATGGGCCTCATGGTGAAGAGCCTCCGAGCCATCCACCGCCAACGGGTGTCATGCAACTCACACACTTCGCTAAAACATTAGGTAGCTTTGCCTGCACACCAAGGCTCGAGTCCGGGTACCATGCGGCTGTACGGCGTCCCCCCATCTATTTTACCGTGAGCTCAGTGACTGGAGTGAATGGAGCCACACATTCACTCTTTGGCCTCTCTGGGGTGAGATTGGAGCTGCTGCTCACGCGCGTGCTCCTATGATGCTATCGCATCAGTGGGGTGAGCGAGGGGAGGCAATGAGTCTGATGGTGCAAGCCATCTTCCGTGACGTCACTACCTGTCATGACGTCTGCGTCCCCCCACGTCTTGTTCGGGACTTGTGCCCTGCTGCACAATGAGAATGTATTGCCTGCGAGATGTGACCAGGAGCAGGGTGCCATGACCTCCCACCCACCAAGCTCCACTGCCATCCCATGCCCTGGGTAGCCTGTGCAGGTGGACGATGTAGGGGTACACCTGAAGGCCAGGGGTGTAAATGTCTCGGCAAGGGCCTGGCTGACGCACAGCTGTATCCAGCATGTCCCCAGAGGGAGGGCCAACGTCCACACCTGATGCAGCATAGGTCGTGTGCCCGCCTGTTGTGCACACACTAGTCCACATTCATCCCCAGACAGCTGGTCTTTCCACATACCCAGAACAGTGGTAATCTACCCCGCCGGGTTCGTCCCTAAACAGTCTGTATCGACACTGCATGTGTGCACCCACCCGTGCCACAGACCCACCTGTGCCAAGAAGCCCTCCCGCTTCACATGCCACATGTGTGTATTCCACAGTTGTGCTTCTCTCTCAGGGGCGGACATCCAACTGCCCCGTAGCATACAGACTGCACCCAGTCGGACTGGCATCCTGTTTGAATGTTAGGCACCCTCACACAACTACCTGTGCCACAGTGGTGGCTGTCCTGGCTATCGTGACTGCCATGGCAGTGTTGCTGTCCATGGCAGGGTACACTCCACACAATGCATACGTAGCTTTTCGTATCAGTACTCTGCACATCGGACTGGCCACTGTCCCTGGTGTTGTACATTGTTGCCGCCTGTCTATGTATTCTGTGACTGGATGCTGTTGTTCCTGTAGTGGGTTGTGTCTGTGTAGTTGCTGTTTGCAGTTGTTACTGTGTGTGCATAGTTAAGTGAGGCACATGCCGTGAATGGTACCTCAACAATTGCAATGTCTGGTCTCACATTCCTCTGTGTATAATACGTGGCTGGGACTTCACTTCTTTCAGACTCTGCTACTTGTGTGTGTGATGAAGACGTGTGTCTGTAACACGGATTGTCTGCATGTATTTGGTGGTATTTCTGTGTTAATGTATAGTTGTCATGTTTGCGTGCATGCAAAGCACAGGGTGTGTGTCTAGCCACAGGATGACAGGTAGCATGTGCAGAGTGTGCGGGTATGTGTGAGCTTACTTTCTTGCTGGCCAGCAGTGTAGGTGTATGTGTATCTTGTGATGGACATCGAGCCTGGGCACATGGCTTACTTTCAATGTGTGCATGTGGGAGGTGTAGGTGTGTGTGGTGTGTGTGGTGTGACTTTGGGGTAGTGTTGGTGTGTGTGCTCTGGCAATGTCGACTACACACGTGTCACCCAGGGTCATGGTCGCTGTTTGTATCCTTGTTCGGGTCTGTTAATGTGAGCACATGTGTGTATTGTCTGTTGCACAGTGTGTGGGTGTGTCCTTGCAGTTCAGGATGACTCCTACTTGATATGTATTGGCCATTGTGGGTCTGCAGGGTGTGTGAATGTGAAGATTGTGCCTTGTTCAATTGAGCATGTATGTACATTTCGGCGGTTCGTACTCACTGTGCAGCCCTGCCCACCCACACTGATATCGTGTGTGTTTTGGCATGCATTGATGTGGCGTGCAACTGGCGTGGCTCCTATATTTGCTTGTTGAGTGTGATGTCAGACTGTGAAGGTGATTGTACACATATGTAGGACTGTGCTTTGTAGTGACCAGGCCGTCAGTGTTGATGTGATGATCTGTTGGGCCACGTCAGACTCTGAAATGCCAAGGCCCACGACCTGTGGTATTTTACTGGGTCCACAGTGGCAGCAACTCATGTGCATTGACATCCAATGTCACTTGACTACATGGTAATCTCACGAGTCCCGTGTACTTCACACACTCTCATCCTCTCTCATTCGTACTTGTCTACGATCAATAATTCTCCAGAGTCAGATATTAGCTTTAAGGCATGTATTTGAGCTTACTTCCTCTGTGATGCAGGATGTGGACACTACTGGCAGCGTAATGCATGTGGAGGATATACTTAGCATGATTACACATACAAAAGGGGGTACAGGTAGATGTGATAAGTCGTTAATTGTGGAAATAAGGCTTCAGAGTTAAGAATGCCCTGCCCTTGCTATGCTACAGTACATTAGCTCATTACTGAGGTGCCCTAGGCTGTGACACAGACAGCATTGGTTTACCCTACCAGACAGCTTGACATCATAGGCACAGTACATCTAAGTCCCATGGTACAGGTTTACGACAATAGTGACTCCGACACACCTGCGTCAGAGGTGACATCAGAGCATGAGCCTACATGCATGCAGCATAGTCTCACATGTTGTTGCGATATGGTGGCTACTGAACATGACTCAATGCCCGGGGACATGTTGTAGGGTGTTGCATTTGTTGTCCATGCAAATGTCCTGGCACAGAAGTTCAGAAGAAGGTGAGATGACAGTTCTCAAGTTATTCAGCAGACAGATAAGCGTGCACTTACAGGAGCACGTGTTCAGGTGCGCGGCATGCATATTGTAGCATTGTGGTTTGTGCAATGTTGGCCATGTGGTCACTGTACACAGGTCCCATTCCTCAGCCTCCCCGTGTTCATGCAGGGACACGGGATATGGTGATGGACAGGTGCATGTCCCGGAAATGTCAGGTGTCATGGCGGTGGAGTTGATGGTAAGGTGTTTGTTTCCGAGTGCATGGTATAGTTGTTGCACAGCTAACTGGCCACTGCGTGCGGACGCCAAGCATAGGTACGGTGTTGCACATGAATGTTCAATTGTGGGTATTGATTTGGGGACCCATGAATTGACAGGTTGTCAGGTATGCGATACCTTCCTGCAGAGCATCCCTCGCATTGGTGGTATTTGTGGTTGACATCCAATGAAGCGGATGGTGGGTTGCAACGTGTTCCTCGTAAGTTGTCCCTTGTAGAATCCTGATGGGACATGTCGGGTGACATTCGATGAAACTGTAATCCAGCATACGTTGTGCGGAGGCACACTGGTCCCATTGCAGTGTGTGTCCTATTGCAGCCACAAACGCCATGCCCCCATACACTGAACAGTTCCTGTCGTGGGCGTCCAGGGGTGAGAACAGGTGTACCAGGTCCCCAATTGGACATGCCGGGTTGGAGAGACATAAATCCACAGGCCAGTGGTACGGGCACCTCCGACAGTAGAAAACGGGGATGATGCAGCTGAACATTTCAATGCGGTAAGTTACTCGATAACTTACATTCAGCATAGCCAGATTTGCACAGCCCACTATCTGTAGCAAGCTATTGCTGTACAGCTGCATCTGTCTGGCGTAGGTGTATAGTACTGGGGCACCGTCCATTTTGCTGCAGGGTGCTGTGATGGCGTGCTCCGGCTGCCTGGGCTGTCTGCTGAGTGCAACCTCCGTCGATGCTGTGTGTTCTTGGATGGATGTTAGGCGGCAGGACTTTGGGTATGGCTTGGGAGGCGGACACAGGCCCTCATCCCACATGCTCCTATGAATGGTCAAGGCCAGTGGTGTCTGACTCTTTCCTGATTACTTGCATTTGAGCCACAAGGAGCAGTGATATAATTGTATTTTGTGGTTTTATCTTTCTTTCATGTTCAGCGTTATCTGCCAGTGGAAGATTGACTCAGCATGGCTATGTTTGGGTTGTGGTTGTTCCAATGGCTCCGTTCTCCTGCAGGATATGTTGCAATGTGATTTGGGTGTGGGAATGGAAGGACATTCACTGCTATCTGCTCTCCCGTGTGTGGGTGGGTCACTTCTTTTCCGCTGTACATTGGGACTTGTGTGTGGGCGTAGTGATTGTGAACACCTGTTCTCAGGCTGCAGGGTTTCTCTATTTTGTACATTGCATGGCTTGTTATTGCGTGCAGGATGGTATAGGTATTGTTTGTTGTGACTGGCGTGCCTTTTGCGGTCAATGTCCATTGTTCTGTGCTGTTCTGTAGCAGCTGCCGTGTGCTTCTCCATGCTTTGCACACAGGTGTGTGTCCTCTTTCGCCGTCACTTTGCTCCCCTGTTCGGCACACTTGTGTGACTACGTTTTGGCAACTGTGAGTTGTCGGTTGTGGTCATGATTTACGCAGGGGGACCACGTGACATGTGCCTTCAGGGTGGGGCTGGTGTGTGTGGTGTGTTGTTGTGACCCTGTGGTGTTTGTGTGCAGCCCATGCGTGGCGCTGTCATTGGCCTCTGCGTTGTGCGCATGTGCGTCATTGCCGGGGCGCTGCGGTGCCGTGACGGGGACGTCTCCTCCTGGTCCGGGATAGTGGGTGCCCTGGATGTTGTGGGTTGATTATATTTTACAGGTGGGATATGTGTGGGTACAGTGTTGGATGTGTCCTGTCCCCACAGGGGTGTCTAGGGGGCCCATTTACAGTTTTTCCGCCCTTGCATTGTGTGCGGTGTTTGCATGCCCTTGTTGTGTGTCTGCCTACCTGCGTCGTCGTTGCGCGTTCACTCCTAGGTGCTGCATCAGGTACAGCATTGGGATGGCCTGGAGAGCAGGATTCATGTCGGAGTAGGCCGGGTTGGTGTTTCTGTGGTCAACAATGTGGTTTCCGCCTCCTGTACTCGTGCGGTGTCTCTTTGCCGGTGAGGCTGTTTGGTTGTGTCATCGTAATTTGAACGCCGGGCGGTACGTCATTTCGTCGGACGGTGTGCCTCCGTTGGCTGGCGCCACTACGTAAACGGGCGCACTTTGATGGCGGGCGGCGTCGCAGGCTTGCGGGCGGTATTTGCCTGACTTTTCACATCCTAATTTGGCGGGAGGGCGGGCAGTTGCTGGCGGACGGTAACTAGCGGTTTTTACCTCTGACGGCACGGCGGTAGTGTTTCCGCCCGCCATCGTAATGGGCCCCTTAATACTTATGTTTTAGTCTAGTTAGGATATATATATTGTATTTGTTGTTAGGTCGTTGCGTTTTTGGTGTGCTGTAGGTGTTAGTTATATTTTAGTGAGATGTCGTGAGTTAGTGTTTGAGGCCTAGTGTAGACAGACGATAATATGACTAAATATGTGTTGTTTTGTTCATATAAATTAATGTTATTGTATTTATTTAATGTATTTGGGTGTATTTGTGTGGGTGGGTATGCTTTCAACATTTTTTGCAGGTTACTTTTAATCGACTTTACGTTGGAGAGACAGACGCGTTTTAAAAAAAAGAAGTGTGTATTAGTTTATTAAACTAATATTATTATCACACTTTCTTTTATTTTTCGGTATTTCCTGGAGCGGTTTTTATATTTTTATATTTTTTCGGGTTTTTGAGGGTTTCCGTTATTTGGATTTCGCCAGGATGGATTTATATTGGACCTGTTGGATTTTTGCATTTTTTTGGGGACTTTTTTAAACTTTAACATGGATTAACAGACAGATGTAAGGATTATTACTTGTTGGAATACATCTTCTACAGCTACATAAACCGTAAGTCTATTTTTTTGTATTAATTTGGGTGGGAAATGTTGTTATAATTAATTGTGATATATAGTATATTTTGATAAATATTATTTCTTTGTAAATATATATTTTTTAATTAAAAAATATATATATGACAATTAATTAATATTTGTGAAAATATATTATTAATATATGTGTGTAAAGTGTTTGTTTTGTGAATGAAAAAATTTATAATAGCTGTGGAAATGTAGTTTATAATATGCTTTTGGCTATTAGGGATAGGTAATCTAGGCCTCTTGTTGATGGGTATAGGGTAACCTGACTTTGCAGTAGCTCAAACATTTTTTTAGTTTGCTTAGTTAATTTGGGACATATTTGAGTTACAGATTGTTCCATCCGTAATTCTTGATAGCTTTGTTCTTTTTGTATAGATTGTAGTAGTTTTTGTAGGGTAGGTTTACCTCTGCTTGTTGTTGCTTGGAAGGCATTATGCCATCCTTCAACACTATTATTTGTTTTGGCTTCTTTGTTTAAGGTACTTAGGTACACATTCCACCAAGGAATGTGGAACTTAGGTTGCCTTCTATGCCCTGATCTATGTAGTCTTCCCACCCAGGTGTCCTCAAAGTAGTCTAGTAGTGGGCTTATTTTGTCTTCGTTCCTTTTGTAATAGGGGCTCTCTATTAGAATATTGTAGTGCTCTGCTACATCAGTTACAGGTACATATGCTAGTGCTATTAGCTTTTTAATTTGGTAGGCGAAAGTACTGTCTGTAGCATATTGTACACTTAGGGTTGATTTTTGTAGATGTCTCCAGAGACTCTGGTTAAAATGATAATAGCAACCCTGGATTGCTGTGTGTGGATAATTTTTCAGTATAGCATTTATCATGGCTAATTCAAAATCAATAATTATTTTTGAAGGAAAATAATTATTGCTTTCTTGTTTTATTTTACTGAGTATATCTATGTAGGTAGTTTGCTGCTTATTTGGTAATAGGGCATAGATGAATGGAATATTTGAATGTTGGTACAATCCATGCACTGTGTACAGCTGGTAGAATGGTTTTGGACAGACTTTGAAAGTTCCATCCATCATCCAGGTGTCACATTGCTGTAATTTAACTAAATTGTTTGCAGTAGCAAACATAATTATTCTTTTATCAGGGCATTTGTTATCAAAAAATATAAATGGTTCTTTAGTGTGAGTAATGCTTAATTCTGGGGGAATAACTACTTCTGCAAACGTTTTAGGGGCAGGTATGGTACTTGTAGTTGCTTTTTTTGTCTGGCAATAGTTCTTTTTAAAGAAGCTATGGAGGGTAATTGTCCTGATGCATGTTGAGGTACTTTTAATAGTTGCTCTTTCAGTATTTGGGTGGTTGGTTTATCAGTACTAGTGCTTGCTTCTTTAATACTTTCAAGAGCATCTCTAACCTCAATCTCTGTTATGTTTGGGGGTGATTATGTTCTTTTACAGAAAGAACAGTAGTTTCATGAGTAGTAGCTCTTCCATAGCATTTGTTAGAGTAGTATTTGCTACACTTCCAAAACACTTTAAGGCCAGTTTGTTTCTCCTGTGTATAGACATACCCCATATAACATAATAACATTTTATTTTTTGTGACATTACAAATTCTGCACCTTCAGTCATGTTGTTTTGTCTTATGCTAGGGAAATTAAAAAAACAAATTTTTTAATATAATAAATACCACATATTTATTAAATACAGTTACATTTCAGTGAATATACTTACAATGTTTAGTTTGATGTAAATAAAATCGTCCAGGAAATGATTTCAAGCTTTATTTTCTATTTTCTTGATGTAATTTCTGTTGAGAAGAGAAAACAAACATTTTAATAATTTTATTACATTGTTTGTAGATGATAGGGATTTTAGGGGAAAAGGGATCTTTGGGTGGGTATTTAAGGGTGTTTAATAATTGAAAATTATATACTTACTTTTTAATTGTATTTAGTTGTTTATTGTTGATAAAATGATTTTGGATGCTTTTGCAGTTGGCTGTAGAGGAGATAGATAAAAAAGAAAATATATATTAGTGAATTACGTTTGAGAAAATAATTTTAGGTACCTTGGAAAAAATTATAATATACTTACATTTATTGTTCTTTTATTGGTGAGGATGTTGAAAATATTTTTCTGGCTTTGTAAGATATCTGTAGAGCAGATATAAATGTCAGCAATGAAACAATAGTAAATTAGGTCTCAGAAATAATTAGCGTTGAAGGCTAGTAGTATCGTTATATTTTAAATACAGTTTTACTTACTTAGTGCAGTTTTAAAGATTTCTTCAGTAATGAAAGTTTTCTTTCAGGAAACAGTCGGGCAGAGTTTCACCTTCTTCTTTATTGTAGGTTAGAAGTGTAAAGAGATGCAAACATTTCATGTTTATATAGTGTTTATTTAATTGGTTGCTTTATGTTATTGGTGTATTTTAAAATGTGAGTATTTGATTCGTTCAAGTTAATTGTTTTTAGTGTTTTGGCTGTTTGTTTCCATATAAGGGAAACGCTAATTAAGAACTTGTTAGTAGAAAGTTATTATTTTTCGTTTTTATTTTTTAAAATATATTAAACATTGTTTTGAATGTGAAATGATGCAGGTATTATAGATTTTAAAGTTTTTATTTTATTACTGTAATTGTTTGTTTAGAAAAAATTTAAGTTTTATATATTGATGTGTTTGCAAATGATTATTTTATGTTATTTAAGTGTTTTATATTGTTTTATAATGTGAATTTATATTTGGTGCTAAACATATATTTAATTGACCAGTTTTTCAATAGTCGATATTTTAAAAAAATCGATAATATTGATGTCTATATTTTGGTATTCGATATTTTTGATATTTTGTATGTTATTTAAATTTGAACGATATTTAATTTAACGATATTTTGTCTTTCGATATTGTGGTGTACGATATTTTTTATGTACGATATTGTGTACTCGATATTTTTGTATTTTTTTAAATAAGTATTGGTAGTCGATATTATTGTAGTCGATATTATGACGACGATATTTTGTCAGTACGATATTTTTGTTGTCGATATTATGTCAGTGATCCAAATGAAGAGTGGGTCAGACAGTAGAGAATACAAACCAAGTATATTTATTCAGATACACTCGAGCAGAGCCCAGTCTGCCCAGTCTCTGTGGATTGCTGCAGAGGGACTGACATCAGCAAACATGGTGATACATTATGTACGATTCAGAACCAATGAAGGCACGCTCAGACTGGAAATTTCCAGATGGAGGCAGCTACACAAAGAAGGTACAGAAGGATAAGTTTCGATCCTGAGACCGGGCACCCACTACCTCTTAGCCAAGGTCATTCTGCCTGTGCCCACTGCTGCACTAGTGGGAGCAGGCCTCTATCTAGTGGGAAAGGTATGCGCTAATAAAAACAATGTATTCATTAATACAGCAAGGCCCAACCTTGGAGAAACGAAAACTACCAAAGCTGCTTTTCACAGAGACAGAGAGAAAGAAGTTTCGATCATGGCTCAAAATGGCAGCCAAAAATAAAAATGGTGCAGCGAATGTTAACTTACGCATATGCTGTCCGGAAATCGGTTAAAACCGATTGTGCCCGACAGTACCCTACCGGCTGAAAATCAGCTGACTCGGTTTAAACCGAGTAACACTGATTTTGCGCGAGTACAATCAGACTCTGGAGCAGCTGAGGACCCGGGTGCCCCCACCCTCCCTCGAACTCACTGGCCCTGGGAGCGGCTGGAGCGGACCAGCCCGGTTTCCCCATCTGCACCCTCCCGTCTCCTTGCCAACAAAAATAAATGCAGGCCAGTCCTGCCTGCAGTGGAGAATCAGATTTATAAGCATGCTGCCTTTTGTGCCATCAAGCTCAGTAAAGCAGCGGCACTTCCTCTCCAGTCTAGTAAAATGATGCGTGTGATGTATATGGATTTGGCACTACCCCTTGGTCCCCGCCCACTACGTAACTATATCTGTGCCCTCTGACTTGAATGGAAGGACGGGCGCTGGAACTCCTCGGAGGAGTGGGGCCCTGGCCAGCAAGCCAATCAGAAGTCACAGCAGCCTGTCGCCCCTCCCTTTTAAGCTGTTTAAAGACTTTTGAGCACGGCTGCATCATCCATCCGAAGAGGTAAGATAACTCAGCGGGTTAACAAATCAGGTGCTGACATCTGCCTGCAGGCTGGTGGGACTGACTCTTCTGCCATTCATTTGGAGGTTGATAAAAGGAATACCATCGCTTTCATTAACAGTGATGCACATTACGTAGCGCTACATAAACACAAAACACGGTAGTAGTAAATACTGAATGTTCTAAAAGATTTTGTAGGCTCTACAGTCTCACCGCAGGCTATCGGAAGGCCTCTCGGGTTTCCAAAGCAGCTCAATGGGCTAGCGCGCCTGCTGCATTGATGTGATCTCGAGCCGCAAGGAGTTAAATCTGTCCTGCAATCAAGTAGATGAGTCAGACACATTGACTTTTTGTCAGACCAATACTAAACTTTAATGGGTTTAAAATTCTGCAGTACAATTCTTTAATTGCAGACGTAGTTTTGTTGAAAACATTATTACTTTTTGAGGAGTTGGGTATTACATTTGGTCCCTTGAGCTGTTTCTAATAAATGGTTGTTGTGTGTTTCTGTACCTTATGTGTCTATTTTTTGTAGTTTTATATATCCCGAACTCGACCCGAAGATATTAGAGCGCTTTCCATGAGCAACAGTTACATTGACAAGGCCACATTCATTTTCGATAGGCACGGGGAGATTAAGGTATTTGCCCAGAATCACAGGATGCTGAGCCGACGCCGAGACTCTAACCCAGCCAGGCGCGCAACGCCCATTGGGCTCCCCCCCCCCATCGTGTGTGTTAGCCCGGGCTGAGACAGCTTCCCGGGCACACACACAGCCGCACCCGAGTACTTCACAGGTCTTTAAAAGACCATTTACTTGGTTAACGAGGCTTTGTTGTTCTTTCACCCTTCTTAGAGCACCTGCATCTTCACTCTGCCGATTGTTGGAAGAATTAGCCCCCCTCCGCCCCAAAATTTTTATTAGCACCAGCCCCCCCACCGAAATTTCACTCTAGTTGAGCCTCTGAACCAAGTTCCCCTGTTTCAAAGTCGACAGCTCTGGCCGTTACAGTTTCTTGATACTCACAATGAAAACAATGTTGATGTAAACACACAAGGACTTCACTATAGAGAGGAACAGTGAGACTTCTTGACAAGTCAGTGTAACGAGTGCGGTGAGTGTTCTCCATGCACAGTCTGGCTCGTGATTGACGTTGCCTTAGTCCCACAGGCTTTTCGAGTCACCCCCCCGACATAATTAATATGAAGCCTACTATTTCTTACCTTTTGCATCTCTAAGATTAAAGGTGTCGCTCAGAAATCTGTCATAAAGAAAATTCTGGCAACGGTATGTTAGCAGGGCTGATTTAGCCTTTCATGTTTCTGATACATTGTGTGTTCTTGAGTCCACAGTCTCGAACCACATCCTCGACAAACAGCTTAATTTGAAGAGGTATTGGACTTTTATATTATTCACAAAAACATCTGTTAGTATTCCAGGAAATCTTGAAAATCCTCATGCGTAAATGAGGCAGGCGTTCCTATGCACAAGTGATATTTCTTCTGATATGGGAAAATATATTTTTCTCTTCATTAATTGCTATTTAGAAAACTAAGGGGCCCATTACGATGTCGGGCGGAAGCACGACCGCCGTGCTGACGGAGGCAAAAACCGCTAATTACCGTCCACCAGCAACGGGCCACACGCCCGCCAAATCAGGATGTGATTAGTCAGGCAAACACCGCCGGCAAGCCTGCTGCGCCGCCCGCCATCAAAGTGCGCAGTCTACGTAGCGGCGCGAGCCAATGGAGACACACCGTCCAAAGAAATGACGTACCGCCCGGCGTACAAATTACGATGCCACAACCAAACAGCCCCACCGGCTAAGAGACACCGCACGAGATACCAAGGCGGAGACTCGACCTTACCTGACGGAGACTAAAAGGCGGACCACCCAGAGATGAATCCTGCACTCCAGGCCATCCCCTTGCTCTACCTGATGCACCACCTAGGAGTGAACGCACCACGACGACGCAGGTAGGCAGACACACAACAAGGGTACGAAAACAATGCACACAGTGCAAGGGCGGGAAAAGTGTACATGGCCTCCCCAGACACCCCTGTGTGGACAGGACACATCCACCACTGTACCCACACACGTCCCACCTGTCAAAAATAAACAACTCGCAACATCCTGGGCACCCACGACCCGGCCCCAGGAAGTGACGTCCCCGTCACGGCACCGCAGCGTAGCGGCGATGACGCAGGTACACATGCGCAAGAATCCGGCTGCACACAAACACCACAGGGCCACAACTACACACCCCACATACCAACCCCACCCTGAAGGTACATGTCACGTGGCCTTCCTGCATCAGGCATGTCCACAACCGACAACTCACAGTTGTCAACTTGACGTCACACAAGTGTCCCGAACAGGGGAGTAATGTGATTCCGAAATAGGACACACCCCTGTATGTAAAACATGGATAATCACACGGCGGCTACCACATAACAGCGCAGAATATCAACAATGTCCGGAAAAGGCACACCAGTCTCAACAAGAAATACCAAAACCATCCTGCTCGCAACAACAACACATGCAATGTACAGAATAGAAAAACCCGGCTGCCTGAGAACAGGTGTGCACAATCACAACACCCACACAGAAGCCGAAATGTACAGCGGAAACGCAGTGACCCGCCCACACACGGGAGAGCAGATAGCACTGAATGGCCTTCCATTCCTGCTCCGAAATAACATTGCTGCAAATAATGCTGGATAATGGAGCCATTGTACCAACAAGAAGCAAAACATAGCCATGCAGAGGAAAACGTCCACTGGCAGATAGCGCACAACATGAAAGATAGATAACACCACAAAATGCAATAATACCACTCCTCCATGTGGACCAAATGAAAGTAATGTGGAAAGAGTCACACACCACTGGCCTTGACTATTCATAGAAGCATGTGGGATGAGGGACTGTGTCCTCCGCCCAAGCTATACCACAAGTCCATCCGCCTTACATCCATTCCAGAATTCCCAGCATCGAAGGAGGCTGCACTCTGCTGACTGCTCAGGCAGACGGAGCACGCCATCACATCATCCTGTAGCAAAATGGCTGTCGCACCACTGACCCTCAACTACGCCGGACAGATCAAGCTGTACAGTGACAGCATGCTACACATAGTGGGCTGCTCAAATCTGGCAATGCTGAATGTAAGTTACCGAGTAACTTACCGCATTGCAATGTTCAGCTGCGTCATCCCCGTATTCTACTGTCGGAGGTGTCCGTTCCACTGGCCTGTGGATTTATGTCTCTCCAACCCGGCATGTCCAAAGGCGGACTTGGTACACTTGTTTGCACCCCTGGACGAACACGACAGGATCTGTTCAGTGTATGGGGGCATGGCGTTTGTGGCTGCAATCGGGGACACACTGCAATGGGACCAGTGTGCCACCACAGAACGTCTCCTGGATCACAGTTTCATCGAATGTCATCCAACATGTCCCATCAGGATTCTACAAGGGACAACTTACGACGAACACCTTGCCACTCACCACCCGCTTCATTGGATGACATCCATGTTCACCATCAATGGGATGGATACCCTGCTGGAAGGTGTCGCATACACGTCAACTTGTCAATTCATGGGTCCCCGACTCAACTTCCACAATTGAACATAGATGTACAACACCGTACCCATGCTTGGCTTTCGCACGGAGTGTGCAGGTAGCTGTACAAGAACTATACCATATAATCTGCAACTAACACCTTACCATCAACTACACTGCCATGACAACTGACATTTCCGGGACATGCACCCTGTACCCCACCATATCCCGTGTCTCTGCATGAACAGGGGGAGGCAGAGGTATGGGACTTGTGTACAGCAACCACATGGGCAATACAGCATGAACAACTATGCCATAATATGTATCCTGCGCACCTGGACACATGCTCCTGTCAGTGCACACACATCTGTCTGCTGTAGTACGTGCGAACTGTCACCTCACCATTGTCTGTACTTCCGTGCCAGGACATTTGCATGGACAACTACTGCAACCCCCTACAACATGGCCCCAGTAACAGTGTCATGTTCAGTAGCCCCCACATTGCAACAACTGGTGAGACGCTGCTGCATGCAGGTGGGCACATGCCCTGATGTCACCTCTGACGCAGGTGTGTCGGAGTCACTATTGTATTAAACCGGGACCATGGAACTGAGATGAACTGTCCCTATGAAGCCAAGCTGTCTGGTAGGCTGAATGAATACTGTCTGTGTCAAAGCCCAGAGACCATCAGTAATCAGCAAATGTACTGTAGCATAGAAAGTGCAAGGCAGCTGTAACCCTGAAGCCTCCATTCCACAGTCATAAACTAATGACATCTACCTGTACCCCCTTTCGTATGTGTAATCATGCTAAGTATATCCCCCACATGCATTTTGCTGCCAGTAGTGTCCACTATTCTGCATCACAGAGGAAGTAAGTCCAAATACATGCCTCGAAGCAAATATGTGACTCTGTTGAATAATTTCAAGAAGACAAGTACGAATGAGAGAGGATGAGAGTGTGTGAAGTACACGAGAGCCGTGAGATGACCATGTAGTCCAGTGACATTGGATGTCAATGCATATGAGTTGCCGCCACAGTGGACCTAGTGAAATACTACAGGTCGTGGGCCTTTGATTGTCAGACTCTGACGTGGCACAACAGTTCATCACATGAACACTGACAGGCTGGTCACTTCAAAGCACAGTCCTACATATGTGTATAATTACCTTCACAGTCTGACATCCCACTCATCAAGCAAAAGTAGGACCCACGCAACAAGCATGCTACAGCAATGCATGTCAAAACACACACAGGGAATCAGTGTTGGTGGGCAGGTCCACACAGTGAGTACGAACAGCTGAAAATCACATACATGCTTAATTAAACCAGGCACAATCTTGACAGTCACACACCCTGCAGACCCACAATTGCCAAAACATATTAAGTAGGAGCCATCCTGAACTGCAAGGACACACCCACACACTGCACACTGTGCAACATACAGTACACACATGCGCTCACATTCACAGACCTGAACACGGATACAAACACCCACCATGCCCCTGGGTAACACATGTGTGTAATCGACATTGCCAGAGTGCACACACACACACCAACACCACCCCAAAGTCACACACTTCACACCACACATACCTACACTTCCCAAATGCACACTTTGAAAGTAACCCATGTGCCCAGGCTCAATGTCCATCCCAAGATCAACATACACCTACACTGCTGGCCACCCAGAAAGTAAGCTCACACATACCCGCACACTATGCACATGCTACCTGTCATCCTGTGGCCAGACTCACACCCCGTGCTTTGCCTGCACGCAAACATGACACGTAGACATTTACCATGGAATTCAAGCAAATACATGCAGACAATCCGTGTCACTAAAAAACTTCTTCATCACACACAAGTGGCAGAGTCTGAAAGAAGTGAAGTCCCAGCCACGTGTAAAACACATTGGAATGTGACACCAGACATTGCAATTGTTGAGGTACCATTCAAGGCATGTGCCTCACTTAACTATGCACACACAGTTACAACTGCAATCAGCAACTACACAGACACAACCGACTACAGGAACAACAGCATCCAGTCACAGATCACATAGACAGGCGGCAAAAGTGTTCAACACCGGGGACAGTGGCCAGTCCGATGTGCAGAGTAGTGACACAAAAAGCTGCGTATGCAATGTGTGTGAGTGTACCCTGACATGGCCACCAACACTGCCATGGCAGGCACAATAGCCATCACAGTCACCACTGTGTCACAGGTAGATGTGTGTCCCTACCATTCATACAGGATGGCCCGTTCAACTCGGTGCTGTCTATGTGCTACGGGACAGTTGGAGGTCCGCCCCTGAGAGAGAAGCACAACTGTGGAAGACACACATGTGTCATGTGAAGCGGGAGTTCCCCTTGGGCCAGGTGGGTGGGTGGCACGGGTAGGTGCACACATGCATTGTTGAAACAGACTGTGTGGGGAGGATTCCGGAGGTCTATATTTCCACTGTGTTGGGTATTTGGAAAGCACACCTGTCTGGAGATGAATGTGAACTCATGTGGGCACAACAGGCGGGCACACGATCAATGCTGCATCAGGCGTAGACGTTAGCCCTCCCTCTGGGGACATGCTGGATACTGCTGTGCATCTGCCAGGCCCTTGCCAAGGCACTCACATCCCCTGTCCACCAGGTGTACCCCCTACATTGTCCGCATGCACAGGCTACCCAGGGCACGGGATGGAAGTGGAGCTTGGTGGGTGGGAGCTCATGGCGCCCTTCTCCTGGTCACATCTCGCAGGCAACACATTCTCAGTGAGCAGTCTGGGATTGTGTTTGCGGCCTGGCCCGCTAGGGCAGACACAGCCCCTGTGTGTTGCATGTGGTGTATCCAGACTCCGGAGGCTGACATGCATTGGCACTGTTGTCCAGGTATCGAGTCGGGGTACCACGCGGGTGGACGGCGTCCCACCACTCATGTTACCGCGAGACAGATCATTGGGGCAAATGGACCCACACATTCACTCTTTGGCCTCTCTGGGGCGAGATCGGAGCTGCTTGTGCACGCGCTGGCTTCTACGATGCAATCGCATATAAGGGGTGAGTGAGGGGAGGCAATGAGTCAGACGGTGCAAGCCACCTTCCGTGATGTCACTTCCTGTCGTGATGTCAGCGAACCCCCACCCCTTATTTAAGGACTCGTGCCCTGCTGTTGTCAGTTGTGCCACTGCCCAGGGGGGTGGAGAAAGGGTCAGGAATGTCAGCCTGATATTGGCCCAGTTGAAGGACCACCTTGACTGGGGGACAACCATTGGACAGTCTGTCGTAGCCCACCTACGCGTACATGTGGGCCCTCCATGTACTGTGTCACATGCGGCAAAGTGATGTCATGGGCAATGGCGTTATTGAGGAGAGCTGTCTGCCCCACGCAGAGATGGCGCATGAGCTCAACAGACCCAGCACTGAGGGCAGCAGGGCACACATGTGCAGGGGCAGCTGTGCCTGGTGTGAAGGAAACTGTACCCTTCATCCCTGTGCCGACCCGTGTTGCACCTGTGGAAGTAGATGGGAGGGCGGCCATTTGCCTCTGCGTGTCTGAAGAGGAGCCAGAGTCCACGTCCCCTGTGGTAGCAAACATGGATGTATCACCTCGGTCCTCAGATGACTCAGAAATTGCCGTCTCGCCCTGTAATACATCCAGCACACGTCTGGCCCCTCCGAGGCGCTGGTCACATCTGACACACTCAGCACCTGTGCAGCTGCTACACCCGATGCCACACCACTGCTGACCGTCCCCTGTCCCTCAGCACCCACGGGAGATGGCACATGAGAGAGAGCGAGGTGGCCTCACTCATCTGGCATCAATTAAACAGACATGTGCAAGGGAAGCAGCACAGAACATCCACCAATCCACATGTTGCACGATGCCTGGGCAATTGCATACAGGCACCACATTCAACACGTAATGGCTGGCGTACAGTAACTGAAGCCGCTAATAAGTGGCACATGTGTTGTGCACATGGCACCACACCCGGCCTGTGTCACCGTGCGACCATAGTCCCAAATCGCAGGGTGCACACCCACTGTCCTGATGGGGCAAGGACGACCACTACGTAATTAGGCCAAAGACATACCTGCATGGAGCAGAATGGGACACCACTCACACAGACTGCAACATGACGGGCCACAATGGCCATGAGCCCATGCCATCCACCTGTCGTTGACACGAGCATAACTGCTGTTGCACAGTGCGCCGGATGTGTAAGCAACAGAGATATGAGCTGAGGCATCGCAAACATATGACCGAACGGAATCAGAGTAGGCACAGTGCCTCAAACATACATGTGAATTGCCAATCCAGCCCACTACAGGTTGTTCCTGAGGGCATCGCATCACCCAGATTATGGTTAGGCTGTGGACACATGCTGCCTCTCACCGCAGAAGACACCATCCCACATTACTGTACACTTGCTTGCTGCTGATGCCCCTACAAACATGCATCCGGCACAGGCTGTGTGACTGTCAAGATGCAGACCATTACTGGTGAAATGCAGCGCCGTGCTGACCTGACAATACGAGGGGGCATCCCCCGATCCGTTCTCGCCACGTACCAGCTCATCCGGCAGATGACGTCACACCCTTTGTGGAATTGGCTGCACTGTCGGTCACACATACACAGATGCATCAACTTGGATGCAATGGCTCATCACAAGCCCTTGGGCTGGAGGACTTCAAACTGCAGGGATGGTACACAAGAGCCTTGGAATGTCACTCATGCACTTCTCAACATCACCCACATCCACCAATCACAGTGGCATGCTGCTGACCCATCTCAAATACTCAGAGACGTGCAACAGAGCCAGGAATCAATCGGACATGGCCCAAGAGCATGTGTACACCACACGTGAATGCATGCTGCTGGGAGTGTGTACACAGTACCTGTCCATCCCATTCACATGCAGGTTGCCAGCACATTGAGCAATGTGTAGTCTGGCCACATCTACTGTCCATTGTCAGGTGGACCAACAAATAGATCACAAGGCAAAACATCTTTGTGGGTGGACTCACTGTGTCCAACACTGCGCAGCCCTCAACGTACTCGCCCTGTGAATGGCTCACCACGCAATGGAGGTCACATTCAGTGCCACTATCTCTCACACACATCCCTATCACAAGGCATGGTGTGTCCAATCGACAGGGCTGAGTCTGTGCATTTCTGGAGATACCTGAACAAAAGACACATGTGAACCACTGTACAGTCAGTGTTGTCTCCTTCTAGGATTGTGCGGTCAATGTGCAGCCCAGGTCTGCTGCCACTGAGAAGGCCAGCAGGGACCCAGCCAGCCTGTCCCACAAGCAATGACTGCCCTGTCTCCTGCATTGCCAAGTGGCTGCGTGACTGGATGTCTGACATGGAAATGCCATGTACCACCACTCGTGAGGGACATGCATGGGAAAGCGCCATAGAGCCTACATACCCCTTACACCTGAAGTTAGCATGGTAAGCAGTGCATGTTGGAACCCCACAGGCTCAGAATCATAGTGCTGCGGATCTACGATGTGTGTGTCCCCCACATGCACTCCCATACACACTGTAGTTGTCTTACACACACAAGTTTTGCTATGAATAGCCTTGGGCAGTGTGCGTGGAGCTCGGAATCCATGATCCCCAGCTCCTCGCTGGTGAGTGGACCTGGACATATCTTCAGAGTCGTCGACATGTAGGTGGACATGTGGCAGCAGCGGCAGGTGTTGTTGAGGGATGCCAGGCAGCAGTCCCTGTCAGCTGTGGTAATGCCTGTCTCCCTCCCACACTCATATGGCCCCCTGGGGCTGTTCCAGTTGGTCCAAGCTGCTGCAATTGGTGTACCATGTCTGCCTGCTTCAAATGCACACAATGGCCTGCACCGAGCTGTCCCGGTACGCTTACCTCTATTGTCGAACATGCAGGATGCAGTCGCGAGGGCCATTGGAGTTGGCCTCAAGGGCCTGGTCCATGGCGGGTACAGTCTGCTGGTGCCATGTGGAATCCACAGTTGAAGGTGCGCCATCCATTTGCAGGTGTGGCCATGATTTGTGTGTGGGAGCATGTCCACACTGGAGAGGGCCACTTCATGCTGTGTGCATTGGCATTGACGGCCAGTGCTCAGCCTCCACATGTCTGTCGGCACATCATCATGTACACATTAGCATGGGTGCATGGGATGTGCATATGCACACACATGCCATTTTTCTCTACGTACATCTCCCACTTGGCACGTGCAACGTTACGTGTCACTTGTGATGTGTGTTTGCATTCACACAGCTGTGTTGTCATGGAGTTGTCAATGTGTACACCTGTCAATGTGTGTTGGAGGTGTGATACGTACAGTGCTGGACATTGGGTGGGCTAGGGACATCATTGACTGTCTCATATCCCATTGTGCAACAGGACCCACTTGTTTTGGCCGCTCAGCCTGTGTACATTGTGTTGTTGGTGTGTGCCATACTCACCCGGCCTCGGAGGCTGTGTCTGGCACAGCAGCTAGGTATATTGCCGTGGTGTTGTCGCCTCCCACCTATGCAGTCTGAAACCATCATGATGCATTTCAAGCTATTAGGGCCTAAATCCCCATGTGCATGCTCATGTCAATGGTATGTGTCAGTAACCATTGCTATTGGTGAGGGGACCTGTGTAAGAGTATTGTGGCTGTGCTGTCCCTACTTGTCAGCTGTTCTGTGATTCTATAGCTTTGCCAGTTATTTTTGGTATGTGTATGTGTATGTGCCATGTGGTGTGTTGCATTGACATGTGTCCACTTTCATCTGTCCTAGGAGGAGACCAAACATACATCGCCCCTACCAATTGCTGTCAGACATGGAGGATGTGGAGGTCATCCGTAAATTCCGCCTGGACCGACCCACCCTGCATCGCCTATGTGCCATGTTGGAACCCCACCTTTGTCCTCGCAGGGTGTATCCAACAGCATTCACCCCCACGGCTAAGGTGATGGCTGCACTGCATTTTTTCGCTACCGGATCTTTCCAACACACGGTAGGCAGTGGAGCTGGAATGTCCCAACCCATGTTCAGCATGGTGCTACGGGATGTCCTGTCAGCCATGATGCTGTACAGGAACCGGTACATCAGATTCCCCAGGGCTCGTGATTTGGCGGCAGTGAAGGGGGCTTTCTATGCACTTGGACGCATCCCCCACGTTGTTGGTGCAATTGATTGCACACATGTTGGCCTTGTTGAACCACAGGCCATGGAGCACATCTTTCGTAACCGTAAACATTTCCACTCCCTGAATGTGCAAGTGGTGTGCCTGGCGGACATGATCATCACGCACGTGTGTGCGAAGTTTCCCGGTTCCACCCATGACTCGCACATCATGCGCCACAGCATCCTCCCACGACTGGTGTCCAATCTTCAACCGGACTGTGCCTGGATTGTTGGTGAGTATGCATACTCGTGTAGCGTGCTGGGTGTGACATGCTGTCTTGTGTCCTGTTGGAATTGCAAGGATTCTCTGTGTTTCTCACACCCAGGTGACTCAGCATACGGGCCTTGGCTGCTGAGCCCACTCCGTCATCCCAGGACACCAGCTGATGTCCGATACAATGAGGCACATGGGAGGACCAGACGTGTGGTGGAGCGTACTTTTGGACTCCTGAAGTCCAGATTCAGGTGCCTGGACCGCACCGGGAGTGCACTGGCATACTCCCCACAGAAGGTGTGCCAGATAGTTGTGGCATGCTGCATGCTGCACAACCTCGCTATTCGCAGGCAGATCCCCCTGATAGTGGATGACGGTGATCAGCCAGGACCCCCGCCTGCAGACCAGGCCGTGTCCAGTGACGAGGACAGTGGAGAGGAGGAAGCAGTGAATGAGCGTCAGCAGCTCATCGCCCGCTACTTCACTTGACGGTGAGTGACCATGTACGTCGGATGATGTTGCTGTAGTTGTGTAGGTGTATGTGTGCATTGTCACGGCGGCCTATTGTTCACTGAGTGCTGTGTGGCAATGGTCCATGTCCAGGGTAGTATGCCACTGACAGTGGCTGTGGCATTGTGCCCTGTTGCTCTGTGAGATGTATGTACATTGCTTGAACTTGATGACAAGTACTGTGTGATGAGTGTGTGACACACACATTCAATGGACTCTTGTTCTGTTTTTCACCCCTAGGTCCCTCCAGCCTCTCCTGGCCTATCGACATGCCACACTCCTGATGCATTACTGATCATGGTGACGGTTGCACATCATTGATTAAATACAGAGCACATACAACAGAATGTGGTCCAGGTGTATTTATTTTGTAAAGTGACATGTGATTGTGGGCAAGGTGATGACAAAAGTGGTGCATGCTGGAACAATGAGTTGACGGACATGTCCGCGTGATGGGCAAGGTGTACCCATGTTGTTCTGGGTCCACAGTCCGACAGACACATGCCATTCACATGGCGGTGTGGGGTAGGATAGTAGTCCAAGTGAATGCAGTAGATGTCCACCGTGGCTGGCTGTCTCACTGGCGTTTGGAGCGTGCAAAGTCCTCTCTGGACACCTGTTTCCCATTCGGACGCCCCCTTCCACGTTTGAGAGGGGGTGGTTGTGTTTGTGGGCTGCTGGTGGTGGCTGAGGATTGCCCACTAGCTGTGGACGCAGGGGAACTGGATGTTGCACGGACCTGCGCCCCAGCAGGTGGTGTCGGAGGTAGTGTGGTTGGGCTTGATTGGGCCCTCACCGCCACCACTAGCTGGCCCATGAGGTCGACAAGTTTGCCCATTCGAGTCACGAATTGTCCCATATGGGCGTCCATGGACCTCAACACCCCAAGGACTTCCCGCGTATCGGAAGCTGACCGGGCCCATTGTCCCTGGGCCTCTTCATAGGCCCCAAGGACTCTTGCGATTTGCGGCAGGGCTTGGCTCCCAGGCTCTGATGGCGTTGACCTGACCCTGCTCCTCCCAACTGAACTGCTGCCACCGACCTGCCCACTGGCCACGGTGGTCACACGGGGCCTCGTTGTGGCTCCCAGGGTCGGTGTCGATGTGCGTACGAGCCCTTGCGCAGGCTGAGTGGTCAGGGAGGCCCTGGTGGTGGTGGTGGTGGTGGTTGCGGCAGTGGTGGTGGCCGCAATGACCGTGGCAGCAGGGGCCTGGGACTGGTCACCGGCCCTGGGAGATGTGTTGGTGGGTAGGAGGGGTCCTGGGGAGCGGTTGGGCCCTGCAACACCAGATGTGCCCGGTCCGGAGTCCTCGTCCGAGGAGGTGTCCAGGTCTTCCACATCCGTGAGTCCGGGTGGAGGGCTTGTGGACTGGCTGTGGTGACTGCTGTCTCCCTCTCCAGCATCATGCTGTTCGTCACCTGTGGGTCGGAGATGAAAGGTTATTGTGTTGCACCTTGCAATGTTTGTGTTAGATGACTGACATTCACAGTTGGTGCACAGTTGTGCACTGATTTCCCTGATGCGTGTGTATGGCTCTACAATGTGTGTGCGTGATCAAGGCAATCTAATGGTCTGATGGGTGCACATGGCATGGGACGGATTTGGATAGCCAATTGGTGTGTGTTGCAGTACCCCTACATTTTGTGCCTTTGGTGGACACGGGGTACAGCCCCCTCAACGCATTTGATGTGAAATATGGTTTTGGGGTACATACTGTGGCATAAGGGTGCAGGAGGGGACATGTGTTTTGGCCACACGACACTGCAGAGACAAAGGTGTGTGTATGTCTGACGTACCAAGCATATCTGCTCACTGTTATCATTTAGGGACATTACACTGCAAGCATTGTAGTAGGTGGGTGATGGTTGTGTGCCACACGACGTATTGCAGATGGGACAATTCCTTTGTGTGTGTGCTACCCTCAGCCATGTGCAGCAATGCAGTGCTCTTGGTGTGTTGACTATATTAGGTATGTTGTAAATCACAGTGTGACGTGCACTTCAGACACTACAGACACATTATTGGTGATCGGCAGGAATCTTTGCTGTACTACTGTATATGGGGCAACTGATTAGATGATATACCTTTCATGACACTGGGGCTGTGAAGATGTGATGGATGAGACATTGAATGTGCATTGTGTAGCTGTGTGGTTCATGGGTCCAGTGGTGTATGTGACATTACTGTGGTTCCACTAAGTTACATTGTGACGAGATGGACTTACATGGGTGATGTTGTATGATGTCAACGGAACAAGCAGACACGACTACATGGACAATACTTCGATGGTGTTGCTGATGTGTGTGATGACTGGCACAGTGCACGGCATGTGGGTCAGTACTACAGTGAGACTTGTGCATGCAGACGTGACTCCTTCCGTGTTGGTGTAATTGTGATGGCTCATGTGTGATTTGACTCTGTTATTCATGTCCGTGTGCACATTAGTCACATGATTATGGCAGGGAGCAGATCTACCTGTTCCTCTGCTACGTGACATGTCCCAAATGTTAGTCGTAGTACAGTCCTCATGCCTACAGACACCCCGCCCTGTACAGTAGTCTACCTACTTGTTGGTTTGTAGGGTGCACTGCCATGGCTGTCACATGGTCATGAGAGGGAGGGGTGCTCCATCTTGCTGGTCTGTGGCAGTGGGGGCCGTGTTGTGAGTTGTGGTGGAGGCTTACCATCCAAAGACACCCCTCCATTTGGGAAACATATCTACCTGTCGGGTGAAGGTGTGCACTGCAATGGCTGTCACATGGGTGTGGGGAGTGCTCCATCTTGCTGCGCTGTAGGACTAGGGGCCTGGTGGTGGTTGTATTTCTGCAGTCCCCCCTCCGATACTCAAAGTTTGTGGTAAGGCTACTTCCCTGTTACTTGTTGGTTAGTGCAGCTATGGCTGACACATGGGTGTGGGTGTGGGGAGTGCTCCTTCCGGCACATCTGGGGTACAGAGGGACCTGGTGTGAGTTGTGGTGCTGGCTGACTGTACACATGCCCCCATGGTTTTGTTTGTTGGTACCTTTGGGCTGAGTGTGTGGGAGTGTCTGTTGCATGTGTGAAAGATGTCTTGTGTATTGTTTACTGGACATGGGGGTGTTTGGCCCTCGGTGCTATAGCATTCTGGAAGTGCATGACTGTACATAGCGGTGTGCTGGTATACATTTGTTTGTACTTACCAGCCTCCACTCCCCCTGGTATTCCGGTGAGACTCTCCGGATGCAGAATGCCTCGCACCTTCTCCTCCCACACCTTGAAGGTTTTGAATAGCGCGGGATTTCCACCGCCAGTCGTGGCAGCCAGCTCACGGTTCTTGGCCTCCTTCTTCCTGACCATGCTTTTCAGGTCGTGCCACCTCTTTGTCATTTCGTCCCGGTTGCGTGGCACGTTCCCAACTGCATTCACCTGGTCCACTATCCTTCTCCACATCCTGTTTCTGGTGGCTACTGGTGTCTGTTGGACCTGGTTCCCATAGATTTGTGGGTGCACCTTGATGATCTCATCGACCATGACCGTCAACTCAGTGGCAGTGTACTTTGGCATCCTATGACTTGCCATGGTGTGTGGTCTGCTATTTGTTGAGCTGGAGTGGTTGTTGTGTGGTGTGTGGTGTGTGATAAGCAGGGGGTTCGTGGTGCCGTTGTTTCAGTGGTGATGGTGGTGGTGGTAGTGGTGGTGATGTGTGTGATGTGTGCGTGCGTGTGGTGTGCTGCTTTCCTTTGTGTCTCTCTGTGTTGTCTGATGGCGTCTTCGCTTTGTCCTCGTGCAAGGGATTGTGGTCTGTGAGGAGGCTGCTTTTGTACTAATTTATGTGGGTGTGTCATGATGGTCTGTCGTTTTCAGGTGTGTTGTGTCTGTTGTCCTGGGATTTGTAGTTTTTTATTTTTGGCAGGGGGCATGTGTCATTGGGATGTGTTCTGTGTTTGTGTATTTTGGCGTGGTTTGCCGTGGTGGACTTGTTGGCCATGTTGTGTGTATTTCTTTGTCCCGCAAATGGTTTCCGTGCACGGACGTGTCCGCAAGGCCTTCCGCCGTGTCAGTTCTTCGTCGCTGTTGTTCACCGTGGCGGGCGGGGAATATGTGGATTTTCCGCGCTCATGTCGGGGAGATCATAATTTCACGGTCGTTGTCTCGGTCGTCAGGGCGGACGGAGTTGGGTTTTCGGGCGGGATTGCATCCGTTGCGGACGGTTACTCTTCTACTCGGACATGGACGGGCGGAATTTTGTGTGTTTTTACCGCCACGGGCGGAGGTTGCTTCGCGACATCATAATTGCTTGGTCGGTATTCCCATGGTGCAGGCGGGCAGTTTTTTCAGGCTATGGTGGATGGCGGATTTTTTAACGCCGGTTATCGTAATGGACCCCTAAGTGAGTTTGTTTACTTCCCAGGTAGGTCCCATTATTTTTATTTACATCGGTCTGTCATTCCCAAGGTAGGTTCATTTATCCTGTGTAAATCTGCTCCTTCACTTCAGAAGTATGTCCCTTTTTTCTGTGTAGATTCCCATTTTACTTCCCGGGCAGTTCTCCTTATTTCTGTGTACAGTTCTCTTTTACTTCCCAGGTAGTCCCCTTATTCCTGTGGCACGTTTCTTTTACTTCTCAGGCAGGCCCCTTTATTCGTATGTACAGCTGCTTTTTTTTTACTTCCGGGGTATGTCCCCATATTTCTACACCCATCACTCGTTTACTGCCATAGGCAGGTAAATTTATCCTGTGTAAAGCTGTTCTTTTACTTCAGAGTTATGTCTCCCGGGCAGGCCCCATTACTGCAGTGTAAAGCTCTTTTTTACTTCACAAGTAGAACCCCTTACCATTTCTGCAGCTTTTTTTTTTTCCAGGTATTTCCCTTATTTCTGTGCACGTCTCTTTTCCTACCCCAGCAGGTCAGCACAATACCATTACATACATTCAGTTGGGTGACTGCGTCATTGTTTATGTGTAGTGCTGAGATACAGTCAAAATCTACATAGCACTTTATAAAAGCACAAGCTCTTAAGCTGAAAATTTGTAAGCCCACACTTATATTGTTACAAACAAAACGATACCTTCCATAATGTGATTTGCTTTTGGCTTAAAATTCAGGACTGGCTGAAGATGTCACTCGTCACTTTGTGTCCCGCTGGAGTACTGCAAACTATAGAGACTCCACAATATGGTACCATAAGCATAAGCCAGTCGTGACTTCTGAATCATTAGTACTTTGCGTACTTGGATTTTCTCAGCCTGTATTTATTTTGAAAGTAAAACTACAAGTCTCATAATGGTGTTCCCTATGAAACCAGAACTAAAAGTGCCCCGGATGACAAAAGGCCAAAGAGTGACAAACCAACCCACAAAACAGTTGTGGCATACATCAGGAGGTTTCACAAGCAACACACAAGTAAACCCTAGCAATAAACATACAACCATCGACCAAAGAAAAGTAAATTTTCTAGCATCAACAATCTGAATTGGCTGAGCTGCTCACATCCTCCATGGAGTGATTTGACATCTTTGGAAGAAAATAAAAAATGTACCAATGTTGACTGTATACTTTCAGTCAAGAGCCCTAATACCAGATTTAGAACTTTAAAAAAAATGTGTAATCCTGGGTACATCACTTTTGTTGTACACATTCTAGATTGTAAATGTAGGAAATTAAAATAAGTGCCAACCAATTGTACAGTGTTGACTATTATTTTCGTAATTATATCTTCCCACCCACTTCCCCCATTACATCCTTGCTTGTGTACTCTGGTTGAAACCAGGCCCCAAACTAACTGTAGACCTTTGTTCAAGGTATGTCTTCCGTGTATCTAATGCAAAAGGACAAAGATGCAGTAAATGAGCTAAATCAAGTGGGTGACATCTTTCACACTGGCAAGAGAAAATCCTTCTGCAAAGGGCCGGGAGGAAGGCAGGCCAAGTCATTCAGCTTCTTATAAGAGACGGAGGGTGTGGTGGCTTTTTTTCTTGTGATAATTGTTCTTTGGGATCCGCTCTGCGTGTCCAGCCGGGAAACGATTAAACTTGCACGCAAAAAGTTATGTTTGTGCCGAGAGGATGAGGGCAAAGGGGCCGCTGCAGCAGTTATGCTCTAGAACGTACCTGTGTATGCGTTTAATCACCTCAACACGCATGCGCAGATAAACACACTTACATTAATGGAGAAAGACACTGAGATACCGAGAGGAGTACCCATGCGTGCTGTTTTGACTATGCATAGAATAAGGGAAATTTTTAAGTCTGCTGAATGTGTATTTGCGTTTTATAATATTTAAAACAGAGTGTGAGTGGATATAAGGCCATTGTTGTGGGGATGTTTGAAATAAGCGTTGAGTTTCTCTATTCCCCCTCTGTTTTCCCAATACCCCTCCGCCCAGGCACTCGCTTTGACACTGGATCCACCCTAGCACCCAGGACCTCTGCGCTTCCTCTGGGTGCTGGACGCCTAGAACTTGACAGACCCAAGCTGCCGGAAATAGCGACCTCCAAGCCTTTTAATCAGCCCCTCACCTGCATTGCATTGTGTTGTAGAACTGCTATAGAACTCTCCTGCCTCTTTTAGAGGCCTCAAGGTGCTTTCTGTTTGGTCGAGTGAGTAGCTACTCTGTTGTGTATCACTGCAGAAGGGGAAGGGTTGGTAGAGGTGCCTGCTGCAAGCAGACCCTACTGAGGCCCTACTCTACAGTTGGGCATTAACTTTGGGGGTAGGACCCCCATGCAGTAATAATATTACTGCAATCGAGAGGTGAATTGAGAATTCAGGAGCAAATAAATTTGGCAAAATATGCAGAACAGCCATCGCTAGAGTATAGCAGCCTTATTGTGCGCACAAAGGACCTCTCCTTGCCTCTGCTGTGGGTGAACCCCTGCCCTTCCCATGTGCCCTTGTCTGAGCTCAGCCATGATCTGGACACAGATTGCTGCTGTTCTTGTTTGATGGTCAATGTTGAGATGGCCTTTTCACAGATAAAAGTTTACCTGGGAAGGAAGGGGCGAGCGTGCATGACCAAAGACTTACTAAAGAAGTATTGTATGGTGTAGTACAATAAGTTTGATTTGTAAAAATGTATTTGGCCCTCATATACACTGTATGTACACTGTCTATATATCATGCACTATCCGTGCAGAACCGTTCCATAAACACCGGAAAAACACTGTTTCTGTTGTTTTTAATGGCGCGAAAATGTGTAACCACTGATAACCACTGTTTTTTTAAGGTATTGAAATTACTGGAAAGCACTGAAAAAACCCCACCAGAATTTACCAAAAATAGAAACTGAAAACAGGAAAGCCTACTTACGCAGTACAATACATAAGCAACACAGCTAAGACATTTTTATTCTAACAGACCCTCCTTTTAGCAGAAGCTAACAATTTTATGTTACTATCAAGAAACGTATAATATGTTGCAAGGATAAGAAACATCATTATGAGCTGGTGCTTACATAATCAGTATTCAAAGACACCCTCATCAATCTGCATCATGTCGTCAATGTCCTTTTGCAACATAATCGCAGCACTAGTATCGTGAACTGATATTTTCTGTTTGGGGGTGAGAACATTAACACAATAGGTGCAACACGCCGGGAAACAGTGTATACAGAGGCAACATGTAAAAATAATACTGGCAACCACAACCAAAAAGATGAGGATCTTCCAACCCCATGTTGTTAGCGTATTCCAAAACCACCCCGACAGAGTCCAAGTACCTGTTTCCTGGTGTATCTCAGCTGATAGCCTATGCAATTTCTGTATGGCCGAATAAACATTGGGGGCGTTATCAGGTATGTAAACACAACAGCTGCTGCCAATGACGCGACAGGCCCCTCCCCGATCTGCAAGGATGACGTCTAACACCATCCTGTTCTGTAAAGTGACTAATCTCGTAGCCTGGAGCTCAGCAGTGATATTTGTCATTATCCCCGCAGTTGTATTGATAACCCCTTCTACAACTCTTGTTAGCTGACGAATTTGAAGGCTATTAGCCATGGGACCCCAATAAGGTAGTAGGCCCTTCAAAGCATCTCCAAATTGCTGTGCGGTGGTTTCAGTCTGATCTATATCTTTCGTATCAACAATCCTCGACTCGGGACAGGGATAGACTTCTACGTTGCAATCGATGGGTTGGTGATAGTTAGAAGGGGCAACTTATACAGGGGGAAGTAGGAAAGAGAGATAACATGTACCTGACCATTCCCTCGGGAGCCAAACGTGAGCTTGTGACCCACAAACTAAATAGACATTATGGGGCAGAATCAGAGGCGGACTATTTGTCGTATTCGGCTTGAAGGTGGAATTACACTTACTCTCACCCACCTTTATCTTCCCTGTCCCCTGGACACAAAAACTAGCTGTCATATTAACCACTGACACACGTATCGGCTTGTCTTCAGTAAGATTCCGACTTCAGAAGGATTGGAAGTACTCAGAGGTGTTAAACCCTTGGAAATCAGTCACTTCCATTCGAAACCAGGAATTGTTCTTTATTCTACGGTACGTGTTCACACAAGACTTTGAGGATAATATCCCTAAAGTCCCATGTCCTGCTGGTCCTATGGAGGTAAACCCTTGATAGAAACGTACATATTCAGTCACAGTGCGAGAATCAGAGGATATCATATCTAAAGCAGAAAGATGAAATTGGAAATATACCAATCGAAACAATTGGAACCAACCCTCGCAGCTGCCAATATATGACAATGGCAAGGACAACAAATTGTCGCTCTTATGAGTGACTGAAGGGAGCAACCCACAAACCCAACAATTAGTTGTATTGGAGACATGAGCTTGATGCAACATTTGTATAAATACATTGTCTATGTATGACAACCTATGGGCTTCTTTGTGCAGAGCCAGAGTGACAGAAACATGCTCAGGGGATGTGGGCATTGTACCAACCAAGGAATGTACAGGATATTCCAATTATTGTTATTAGCGTAATCACGACAATTAATATGCAAACTATTTTACTCTTTGTTGACCAACCCTGCGCTAAACACAGTGGTGCAAATGGCTGTTCCTCCTCATCAATAGGCAGACCAAACGGATGCATTATGTAGCAAGGAAAGAATTGCAACAAACTGTTAATAAAGGCAAGTGTTCCCAGTGTCCGTCAGAGCCTCACTGGTACAGGCTCCTATTGTTCATCAACGTTGGCGCTCTTGAGCACCGGCGGTGGAGCTTGCTCATTCCTAAGCTCACGATGAATCCCACGTCACACAGGATAATGTACCCCCCTCCTAAGGAGCACGTTTGATCTATCCTGTCCAATGTCAGAACCGTGCACCATTTTCACGACACCCTGAACAAACACTGTTGGTACTATAGCAAAGTACACCCTAACTTGCACAGTCCATCCCTGGCTAATCTGACTTCTCCTTTGGTGCACTATTCCTCAGCCGAGGACGCAAATTGTACCTGGTGACTCCAGGCACAGAGGGGTCAACAAACAGCGGCTCCTTAATGGCTCGAGTTTTCTGGAGGGGCCGCTGCATTTAGCACTTCATAATTTTCCACATCCGTTTGGGTCCATGTTAGCTTTGCATCGCTGAAGGGGATGAACTGAGGCACCTTCTCACACTCAGTGTCCCCTATGCCATCCCTCACCCACTGATCATAGGGCAAGGGTAAGGGTATCCTGTGGCAGTGGCTGGCGTGGATCCAGTTCTTTCGGCCCGCGACCTTCACGGCGGTTCCAGTGGCCAGGAGGGCCTGTTCAGGTCCCTTCCAGTGGGGCTCCAAGCTCTTCTTCCGCTGAAAGTTCTTGACTAATATGAAGTCCCCATGCTGAATATCATGTCCGGGCCCCTCTGGTGTGGGTGGAAGGGACTTGCGGACCTGTTGGTGAGTAGAACGTAAATTTTCAGTTAACTGGCATAGATAGTCTGTCAACAATGGGTACTCAATATCTGAAAACCTACGAGGGCGCGGGACGCCCCAGACATTTGCCGGGCGTCCAAACACGACCTCATAGGGTGACAATCCTGTTCTAGAATGTGCTGTGGTTCTTGTCGACAAAAGAGCTAATGGTAAAGCATCTGGCCACTGTAACCCTGCTGTCTCCTGAATCTTTGCCAATTTCTGTTTGAGAGTACCATTGTATTTCTCAACCAAACCTGCTGACTGTGAGTGATTTGCAGCATGATACTTCTGCTTTATGTGCAAACCATCCGTTATCACTCCAGATCAAACGGGGCAAGCCGAAGCGAGGAAAGAACTCCTTTGCAGTCGTAATGGCTGTATTGTCTTTAGAGGGGTAAGCCTCAACCCATTTACTGAATGCACAAACAACCACCAACACGTACTTTAAATTATTGACCCTCTCTAACTCAATATAGTCCATCTGGAGGACCTCAAAAGGGAAAGTGGGTGGTGCAAAATTACTGGGTGGTGTAAGGGTACCTTTCCCAGGATTGTGCATCATGCACACCATGCAGTACTTCACTAAATGTGCAGCAGTTTTCGTGATGTTATCATTCTGCCATACAGGGTCTAACAACTTGCAAATACCCTTAGCACTGATATGGGCTGGGCCATGAGCCATCGTAACCACAGAGAGAACATACGCATCTGGCAACATCCATCTCTGCTTCCCTGACTTGTCAATCCAACATCCCTCATCGTTCAATTGTGCTGTACTTTCTTGCCACACTACTAATTCCTCTACTGTGGCTTCACTTTGTATCTCCTTCACTTTCTCAAGTGTGTCCTCAAACATGGTGACTTCGGGCACCCACCTAGCGGGACCTGCTACGAACATTCTTTTCATTCTAGTCCGGGCTGTTTCCTTGGCTGTCTGATCTGCAAAAGCGTTCCCTTTACCTACATCATCAGTAACTTTCCTGTAGTCGCTACACTTTACTATTGCCAATTTCTTAGCGAGTGTCAAAGCGGACAGAAGCCTATATCTAAGATGACCGTGCTGGATCTTTGTTCCATGGGAAGTAAGGAACCCTCTCTCTGCCCAGAGTCGCCCAAAATTATGGGCGACTCCAAAGGCATACTGGCTGTCAGTATAAATATTGACAACCAGTCCCTCACTCAATTCACATGCTCGAATAAGGACAACGAGCTCTTCAGCTTGGGCCGACTGATAGGGAACTCGTGATGTCTCAACCACCGTATGCAGCAGTTGTAGTGCCATCTGGTAATTTAAAGTAAGAGCCATCGACATATAGTTCCCCTTGAGGGTCAGATAAGGGAACATCAGTCAGGTTTACCCGTCCTTTCATCTCTTCTTCCGTTCCGTTCAATCTCCTCATTCTCAGAAGGGAGAGGTAGTAACGTGGCTGGGTTCAGAGTGGCACATCGTTTAATCATAATATGTTTGGCAAACAGTGTTAGCTCATAACCTCAGACATGCACTGGTGAGGTGCTGTGTCTTTGTCTTATTCAAAAGTGTATCCACAGCATGGGGTACCATGACTGTGAGGTCAGTATCAAGTACGAGTCCAGCCGATTGTCTTATTGAGACAGCCACGGCCGCGACTGCTCTTAGACAGCTCGGGAGGGCTCGTGCGACAGGGTCAAGCACAGCAGAGAAATAAGCACACGGCCGTTGCTTATCTCCAAATTTTTGTGTTAAAACAGAAAACGCGCAACCGGCCATCTCATGGACGTACAACACAAACTGTTTAGTATAGTCAGGGGTGCTAAATACTGGAGCCGAACAAAACGCAGTTTTCAATTGCTCAAAAGACTGCTGACATTCAAGCGTCCAGGGCAGGGGTTCATGCACATCTTTTAATGTTAGAGCAAGCAGGGGCTTAATTAACAGCGAATAGCTAGGTATCCACTGCCTGCAATAGGAAGTGATACCTATGAAAGCTCGCACATCTTTCTGAGTTTACGGAACGGGCATTTCAACAATGGTACTGATGCGTTCAGGGGTCAATCTCCTACCCTCCTTCGACAGTAGGTGGCCTAAGTAGGTGACCTTCTGTTGACAATACTGAAATTTGGAAAGGGATACTTTATGGCCATACTGAGCTCAATGCAACAAGATTTTAACTGTACTGTCCCTGCAACCTTGTTCTGTATCTGAAGCGATGAGCAAGTCAGCAACATACTGAAGCAATACATTACCTGTGGGGAGCGACAAGGAATCCAGCTGACCTTTAGCAGGCACATGCATCAATGTTGGATTATGCGATTTCTTAATTGCGATTGTTAAGGAATCGCAATTAAGGAATCGCAAAAGCCTATGCATGTAGAAATCGCTTAAAAAATAGCGATTTCTAAACATTCCTTAATTGCGACTCGCAAATTGCGAGTCGCAATTAAGGAATACCTCCCCATTCATTCCTATGGGCCTAGAGGCCCATAGGAATGAATGGGAAGACATTCTCAATTTGCGATTCTCAATTAGAGAATCGCAAATTGAGAATGCAATTTCAAGGGTGCCAGGGTGTCAAAAGGACACCCTGTTGCACCCCTGAAATCTGCATATGAGTACATCTTGCACACACACATGCCCCAAGGGCATGTGTGTGTGTAAATGGAACTTTGAAAACTGCACTTTAGTGCATTTTTCAAAGTTTTTGCAAATTAACATGGAGTTCAACTTCATGGTAATTTGCGCCCCTTATTAGCGAAATCGCAATTTTTTTACTTTAATGCATTGCATTTAAGGAATCTCAATTTGCGATTCCTTAAATGCAATCGCAATTTGAGAACTCGCAATTAATTGCGAATTCTCAAATTGCGGGGGCCTTGACCCTTGATGCATCGCAAAAGCTAATTTTGCGATCGCAAACGGCCGATTTTTGCGAATCGCACCGTTTGCGATCGCAAAAAGCTTTGATGCATGTGCATGTTAATGCCTGATTATAGATACTCTCCGTATAGCCTTGAGGAGTGCGACATAACCTAAAGCTTCTACCAGCTAGGGTAAACCCAAACAGATACCTGCTGTCAGGATGAATGGGAATACTGAAGAATGCGTTTTTCAAATCAATGACAGAAAAGAATGTAGCAGAAGAAGGAATCATTGTCAAAAGAGTGGTAATGTCAGGAACCACCGGAAACTGGAGAATCACTATTTTATTAACTTCCCGCAAGTCAATCACAAGGCGATAAACATCTGCATGATCATCAGAGGAACCCGAAGGTGTCCGTTTGAGAATGGGGAGAATAGGGCTATTACAAACATTAGCCGTCGTCTCCTCAACCACTCCTTTGTCAATCAAATCCTGTACAATTTGCAATAAAGCTCGCTCACCTGCCTGCGATATTTTATACTGCGGGATGCGAGGTAAAATAGCATTGTCCTTAACTTGGATCGAAACTGGTGATATCTGTAACAGTCCCACATCTGTGTCACCTGTCGCCCAGAGAGTGGGCAGCACATCTTTAAACTCTGCAGGAAGAGGTGCATCTTTGGACAGGCACTGCGTAGCGCGTACTACATCCGGACCCATTGTCATGTTAACACCTGCCGGGGAGCAATAAATCGTAGCATTCAATTTCTTTAACAAGTCCAAACCGATCAAATTATCTCCACAATTAGAGGTCAACAAGAATGGTGAATCCACGGTGAAAGGACCAATAGTCAACGCAAGAGGTTTTGAAATGGGGCTTACAACCGGTACACCAGAAAAACCTACCGAAACATTATTATGGCCAGACAGAGCCACCCCAGGGACCAAGGAACGAGAAACAGAACTGTTCATTGCACCTGTATCCACCAAAAACTCCTTAGCTGAGCCATGCACATCCGCACTAACATACAGACCGCGTTGATCGACAGGTATCGGAACTGGTCCCTCACTCTGTCCCTGGCTGTCCTAGCTGTAAGACATCCCTGTCACCTCATCCGTGTCATAATCATCATGATAATACTGTCCTCCCCGAGGGTCATCAAAATAATTTTGATCAGAACGACCCTGCGAGGCCACAGCATTCTGAGCCCTGTCCTGACCACCAGCTCCACGACCACATCCACGAGAACCTCGTCCTCTCGGGACCGCCACCTTCTGCAAAAGCACAGGACACTCGCTACGCCAGTGTCCCTCCTCTTTACAATACGCACACTGATTCGGCCCTAAAGGCATGGTATTTGGCGGCCTGCTAGTGCGTGGAAGCTGTCGGGCCGAACCACCATGTCCTCTACCATTCCCCCTAGAAGCCTGCTGCAACAACACCTTCGTCTTCAAATCCTTGTGCTTCTTCTCTGTCCTCTCCTTATCCTCATTTTCCCTGTGTTCGTAATACTGCGCCATATTCAAAATAACAGAAGGGGAAGATGTGGACCAGGTGCTCTCGGAAGCCTGCAATCGGGTCGCAATCTCAGGAAGCAAATTGGAAACAAATCTATTAACAAACAATCGAACACCACCTTCGATCGACAAATCCTGCCCACTATAATCTAGAAACACATCTTCAAACAGAGTGAAAAAATCAGACACACTCTCATCTTTCTTCTGTCGACAAGCCGATAACTTGTCCCAATCAACTTTTCTCGGAGGGATAAGAGAATGCATATACGTAATGATACGGCCGGGCAAAGCAAGTATCTCTGGCCTAGGCTTATCACCTGGCTTCTGTTCCTGATCCCATACTTTAATTTGATCCCAGGTACCACCCAATTCTGCAGCATGATCCTGTGTGTGTACTTGTCTCCAAATATCAACCAGAACTAGTAAGCCAAAGAACATTTCAATATCAGCAAGTGTCATCACTGTTGAAGAGGCAGCTTCAGTCAATTCTTTATAATAAGCAGTTGCATTCGTCCTAGGATCAGGTAACTGAGTCTTAAGAGACAAGACTTCACTCCTTTTCCATGGAGTACAAACCCATTGTTCTTGGAAACGGGCCGCTGCCCCTGGTCTAGTAACAACATTGTGCTGATCCCTTAGCTCTGGTATTTCAGGGTGATAGATAGGATGAACCTCCTGCATTGGAAACTGAGATACCGGGGTGGGGCTCTTCTCAAGCAGTCTACCCCGATAAACAACCAACGTCGCAACATTACCAAAAACTTGACCAGGCGCCATATCAGTAACACATAAATGATCCTTCATATCATATAGAATCTGCGGTGCTGCATCGCTGAAACACTTCTCCCAAAGACCGATCAAAGTAGCAGACATATGCCTAAGGCCATGCTGTTGTACAAAAGGCTCATAATCTTTCATCACACTCCACACATCTTCCACACCATAAATGGGGTTTCGGGCCCACTGCGCAGCCTGATTAGCCACTACCTTTTTCTCTGCATCTCCCATCTCCGATCGCACATACAGACCCATTCGCTCTTTAAACTTCGTCCAGTCTCTATCCTCAAATCCACGTACTGGTGTCCCACTACTCTGTAAGGTCGGGGGATGAAAGAACACAGTGGGGGTAGCAACAGAAGTTGCAGGCACTAGCGTCGCTGCTGGCTGCGTTGCATTTGTAAGAGCTGGCGAGAGGGGAGCCAAAACAATAGGTGTGGCAGGAGTACTAACAGTCATAGTTGCCACAGACGGTGAGGACAAAGAAAGGACAGGAGGTGCCGTGGCCAACGCAGTCCAATCGACAGTAACAGAAGCAGAAACAGCAGAGACAGAAGAACCGGGTAGCTGGGGCTGTGAGGGAAGAGCGGGATATATCCTCTGCGGGGCATGTGGGGGTCGAGTATCTAACAATTGTTCCACAAACTTATAATTTTCTTCTTGGGTCACGTAAGATTTATCAATATTAAATCGAAACCTCCTATCTTCACGTTCAATCCCTATCTCTTGCTTCTCTCTATCATGTGCTACAGCTTTCTGAGTCACTGTTTGCATTCTCCCTTTCCGGGCCTCTTTCTCTGCTTTCATTCGTCTCTGTTTAGCCTCCTTTTGCCACGTTCGAAGAGAATCAAACATAGACTGTCTACTTCGCTTCGCAAACAACTTCTGTAAAAACCCAATTTTTTGTTCATCAAAAGTGCCCGTCAACGGCCACTGCAATTCAGCATTGTCCCCCGTATATTTGTGCCATAGCGTACTAAACATAATAGGGCCAAGGCCATGCTTCACATACATATCAAAGTTCAGAGTGCCTTCTGGAGGCGCCGGCTGACTTTCTTCCAATCGAGCATCTGCAGAGCAACAACGACAACAAGAAACCAAGAATCCGCTAATTCCAGGCATTTTCAAAAGTGAGCCAAATTCGTTATGTTGCCTGGCAAAGTGTTCACAAACACTTTGTACCAAAATCGGTCCTCATACCATGCAAAATACAAACCAAAATGGTACCATATCCACAAAGAACCAAAACAAACTCACCTGGTGCACACAGGTCAAACAAATTTATTTTCCACTGCCGACTCTTCGGACCAAACGGTCAGATCCAAGGGTTTCGCCGTTCAGGACTCCAGTCGGGATGACCGCTGGGCGAGGCACCACCTGGCGGGACAGAAGGGGCAGCTGCGAGTTCAGGAACTCTCTCGTGCAGGGATCCCTGATCCGTCCGTCCGACCTGACGGTGGCCTCGACCTCCCCACCCGTCCTCAGGAGCGGATGGGCCCTGTTCGGGTGCCAACTGAAGGAAGTGACCCGATTAGGGCCACCCGGGTCACTCGCGACCACCTTTCAGCCTTCCATACAAATGAAGAGTCGGTCAGACAGTAGAGAATACAAACCAAGTATATTTATTCAGATACACTCGAGCAGAGCCCAGTCTGCCCAGTCTCTGTGGATTGCTGCAGAGGGACTGACATCAGCAAACATGGTGATACATTATGTACGATTCAGAACCAATGAAGGCACGCCCAGACTTGAAATTTCCAGATGGAGGCAGCTACACAAAGAAGGTACAGAAGGATAAGTTTCGATCCTGAGAGCGGGCACACACTATCTCTTAGCCAAGGTCATTCTGCCTGTGCCCACCGCTGGACTAGTAGGAGCAGGCCTCTATCTAGTGGGAAAGGTATGCGCTAATAAGAACAGTGTATTCATTAGTACAACAAGACCCAACCTTGGAGAAACGAAAACTACCAAAGCTGCTTTTCACAGAGACAGAGAGAAAGAAGTTTCGATCATGGCTCAAAATGGCGGCCAAACATAAAATGGTGCGGCGAATGCTAACTTACGCAGTACAATACATAAGCAACACAGCTAAGACATTTTTATTCTAACAGAGGTGCACCTTGAGTGCCAACCTGAACCTTGGGGAACCTTGGTTCTACCCCCCAAAACTCCAGTCCCAAAACCGATTTACTCACCTGTAATTTAACACTTTGTTTTCCCCATAGGACTGAAGTGTGGGTTTTTCCTCTAAAGATTCTTCTGTGTTGAACTGTCTTGTACTGCACAAACAGTAATCTAGTGCTTGCGCAAGAGTTAACCTGCTTACAAGTGTCCTGTGTTGTATAAACTGTGTTGGGAGTATGTATCATATCAAACCAGAACTGTAATCTAAAAGTAATCAAAAGGTACTTACCCGCATTTTTCAACTGTTTTCTAAACTGCAAAAAGTAATCTAAATGTTCCTGCAAATCCATTTTTCAATGTCGTGCTGAAAGTAACATTGAATGAAGAGTTTAACTTACCTGCTTCCAAGTGAATCTTGGCCTAGGAATAAAATAACAAAATAATAACTTTTTATAGAAACAATTGGTCTGGATTCAGTCTTTGAGTGTGTGACATCATTTCTTGCCTGAGTGTGTACAACAAATGATTAACACTACCCTCCTGATAAGCCTGACTGCTCTACCACAATACCACAAATAGAGCTGTTAGTGACTATCTAATTTAGCCTCTGCTATACCTCTGGGGATCCCCTGGACTCTGTGCACCTTATACCTTACTTTGGTATAGCATATAGAGCCAGCTTCCTACAGTGCCATAGAGATGTCATCATTGTCCATAGTCGACAGAAGTAGAGGTTGTCAGGCCCTTGTTGGGGTCCCTGAATGCTGCTGCAGTGAGCAAGGCCAATTTACAGTCTTTCCATGCTTGTTCCAAAGTTGGTGGGATGTTATTTCAATTGTGGTGTCCACGTGGCGGCCTAGGGCAGCGGCAAGAGCATTTTGCCTCATGTTGTTTTCATCTGGGCGAATCTAAGGGGTGGGTCGAAGCTCCATGAGCCTCAGCCCAATCCCAGGCATCCATAGGATCTGTGAAGAAGAATTTTTGCCCCAGGGTAGTTTTAAGCTTAGCAGGAAATAGCAGAGAATATTGGATTTCTAGTTTCCAAAGATTTTTCTTAGCTCTGGAAAAAGCTTGAGGCATTGGGTATCCTTTTCTAGGTCTCCAGCTTGTCTAGCATCCCTATAATGTGAATGTTATTGCATAGAGAGTGGCTCTTTGCATCCCCCACCCTGCCCTCCTGGAAGCGCTCCCTCTTCTCCAAACTTGAGAGTTGTTGACAGAGTTAGGGACTGCAGAGCTGCAATTCCAAGATAGATTTTTCTGTTTAAGATCTTGTCCATTAGTTTGCGCTAATTGTCTCGCAATAGGGTAACATCTGTTACAATTGCAACCATTTTTTTCGAGAGAGATTTTGGTACTCTCAATGTTTTGAAGGATGTAATCAAATTTGTCCGAGGCTGTCGATAAGACCATGTCCTGTGTGGTGGTCACCGTATGGGGAGGCACCTCTGATTTTGTCTGTCTCGTTCTGCCCATTAAAGTCGGTACTATATACTGCAAAAGGCTGATGCCAGTACATGGCAGTGAGTAAGGAGACCTTACATTACTGGGTCCACTATTCACTCTTCAGTTCATCAGCTTTTTAATGCCTCCCTTTCCACATGCATTATGCCAAAATTATGGAAGCACGCAAAGATTCTTCCTCTGATAAAAAAGGCAAACGCTAACCCAACGGATCCAGCGAATTATAGGCCAATCTCTTTGCTTCCGGCTCTCTCAAAGGCATTGGAGAAGCATGTAAATAAAGCCTTGCAAAAACATATTGAAGAGGGGGGGCTTCTCCATGAACCCCAATCCGGATTTAGGGCAAATTTCAGCACGGAGTCCGCCCTGCTGGAAGTGACAGACTTCATCAGGGGCATATTAGACCAGGGAGGAAAGGCCGTTCTGATACTGCTTGATCTGTCGGCGGCCTTTGATACGGTCCCACATGAAAGGCTTTTAACTAGGCTCAAAGATATTGGCATATGTGGGACCGCCCTAACCTGGATGGCCTCTTTTTTGGGAAACAGATCTCAGGATATCTGGCTCCCTCCATTCGCATCTCCGGTGCCTGCCTCTGATGTGGGGTGTCCCCCAGGGCTCCGCTCTCAGTTCTACCCTTTTCAATATTTATCTATCCCCTCTTGCATCCATGGTAGAGGATGAGGGAGCAAAAATTATTTCTTATGCTGATGACACTCAGTTGATCTTTTCCTGTGATAAAGGCTCCGACCTTGATGGGGTTAGGATCGGGGCCTGTCTCACGAAGGTGTTCAACTGGTTTAAGATTAATCAGCTAAAGTGCAATCCGGATAAAACGGAAGTGGTTTTCTTTGGAAATCCGGTAATTTCTGATTGGCGCTCCTGGTGGCCTGCGGATTTGCCACCTCCACCCGCAGAAAAGGAGAAAGCCAAAAACTTAGGAATCATGATAGACAGAACTCTCTCTATGCGGCCCCAGATTCAAAATCTTACTGGCACATGTTTCGGCATCTTACGAATGCTAAAAAAATTCCTGCCACTGCTTCCGGTTGAAAGTAGGAAGATCGTAGTGCAGGCCATGGTGACTTCAAAGCTGGACTACGTCAACAGCCTGTTCCTCGGTCTGCCCAAATCTTTGATCCAGCGCCTACAAGTGGTTCAAAACGCGGCAGCCAGAGCCATTTGTAAACCTAAACTCAGATCTAACATAACTCCGACTCTTACATCATTACACTGGCTCCGCATCAAAGACCGGATAGACTTTAAAGTCTTGACCATCTTCTTTAAAGCATTCCACAATGTAGGAGCCGGCTACCTAATGAAACGGGTTAATCATCACACTACTTTGAAGCCGCTACGCTCCTCCAATGCCAACCTGGCCAGCGTGCCCAAGATACGTCTGGCCCGTACCGGCGGCAGATCCTTTGGCTTCCTTGGCGCGAAATTGTGGAACAGCCTCCCGGCGCCATTGAGGCTTAATTCCGACCTACTCTCCTTCAGGAAAAATTTGAAAACTTGGCTGTTTAATCACTAGGCTGGGGCTTTCTCACTTTTTCCTTCCGCTGGTTTAGGCGCCAGGACACTCTAGCCTGAGTAGCTGTGCGCTCCAACAAATACCCTATTTCATTCATTTCATATTTCATTTCATTCAGTAGCAGGCTTGTGGGCATGAAATACAATAAGTGTGAAGGAAAGATCCGGGGTATGTACTCTGCTTATAGCTCCAGGAATGATCAGTGGACCTGCTTACCTCGGAAGAGGCAGCACGAGCGGTACACTGTTGATAGCAGCCGAGGGTCTGCAAAAAGCATCTCAAAGTCAGCGTTTTGCAGGGGGGACCAGCGTTGTCGAAAGCCTACAAAAGGTTGTTTAAGCCAGCTTGTATCGTAGCAGCTGGCAATGTCAAGCCGATGGAGATCACAATGGCAGCAGGGTAAGATAGGTTAGGGTAAGTATGTATTCTGGTAGTAGAGTTGCTGGCGTCAGAAGGAGGGTTCTCCAGCCAGCTACAACAGGAAGGGAGGTAATCTTTGTCCCTCAAGTTGGGCCAACCGGCAACGGCTACCAGAGAGCCCATGTAGAACTCCACCCCCCACAGGCCAGTAGGGGGTTAGGAAGTCAAGGGGGGTGGCCGAGACCCAACTCTGTTTTTCAATCTGGTGGTTCAGGCCCAGCATTAGTGACATAAGTCAAAGGCACAGCAACATCAACATCGGGACACCCCGGGCCATAGAGTGCCCCCGCCCTGCAGCAACCGCTGATGTCTGCGTCGGCAGGCCCTCCCCCAATGACGGTGGCCAGTCAGGCCATGGTGAGGAGCACCACGCCCACGTAGAGGGTCTCTGCTGCAGCCGACAACACATGGGCTTCCTCTGCAATGCCTATGCTGGAAATTATTGCTGGGATCATGGCAATGGTCCAGGGCCCCCGCGCCCCTAAGGTAGGATCCACGGTGTAAAAAGTACCCGCCAAGGCCGGACTGGCCACACCGAGCATCAGGCGATTCCCTCGGAGGCTGGAAGGGTGGGGTCCGGTTGTGTTACTCAGGGCCATTTTTGTAGCAATGCAGCAGTTTTGAAAGCACCTGCTGCAAAGTTCCTTGTATATCCAGTACTTTTCAGGCAACAATAAAAATGTCAAGATAACTCTGATGATTAATGTACCTGCTGGAGAGAGATCGGAGTTTTGTCTAGTGGTAGATTTGATTCATCTAAGGTAGCAAAGAGGGGGCACGTACCATGCAGATCACAGAACAGTATTTTATGTGCATAGCTTAGTGTATTATCGCTTTTGTCACAGAGATTATTTGCCACTGTGCCGTTCATAAATTACAATCATAATCTAGCACAGTGAGCTAAGAAGTGTCATCAAAGAGCTGCATGCAAATGACATGGTACAGGTTAGAAAGTTATGTTTTTTCCCCGAGTCTTTCATTATTCTAATATTGCTAAAAAGGGTTTGTTTGGGTAGAAATACATTCTTATTAGCAAAGCCAACACTAACCACTGTATTACATTCTAAATCCTGGGTTTGTGCTTTTCCGGACAAAGCACTCTTAAAAAATGCCTACCAGCATGGATGACATAAATCCTACACCTTGTAGTCCCCTTTGTCTTATGCAGCCTTTTCTATACACGGATTCACACAAGTCTGATTCATTGTCTCTGTATGTGTGTGTGATGTAAAGTGCTCTTACATCCTACACTGGTATGAGAGGCGCTATAAAACAAATGAAATGCATGTGAGAGAGGGGCTATGGAGAGATGAGGGGCAGTGTTGGAGGGCGATAGTAAGGGAATCATTGTTGAGCCTCAATAAAGATTCAAAAAAAAAACAAAAAACAACTTGGACAAGTCCTTAGTTGGTTAGGGTCATAATTGTTGACCTTCACCTTGATAGAGGAACGCAGACAGACATTAGTAGTCTTAGGAAACCCCTCACCCACCTACCTAGTAGGTGGCATGCTTCATCATCGGGGCCCAGCTGGATTGCCGAGTGCAAACCAGCTGTGCTTCAACGCCTGATTTACAGCGGAGCAGGTTATTTGTGAGAAAGAGGAAGTGCTATGTGAATAGTGAATTAAATGCTAAAAATGTCTCTAGGAAATCCCCTTATAAAAGTTTTAATAGAAGGGTCCTAGGACATGAGTAAAAACATGATAGGGATATACATGAGGTAACAATGTGCCTCAATATCCCTAAAAAAGTGTGGGTCTACTAGTTTCAGCCTTCTATGATATTCTTGAGGCTTTCGTCAGGACCAAAGGAGTGAGCGTGGCCAAAAAGGATTTGGTGGCCACTAGGGTGTATGTATCTCTATATCAGCGCACACCCTAAAGTGCGCTGTGAGTGTGGTGGGATCTTGTTACTTACGGATCCCGCCGGCGGGATCCGGTCCACAGCTTAGGTTGCAGGCGTAACTATCCTGAGACTAATGGTCCTCATAACAGGAAGTTCCACTGTGTGACAGGATCCATGAAACTGTACACACGCGGAGTTAATATACTCATCGCGCAGGATCTGTAAGTAACAAGATCCCACCACACTCACAGCGCACTTTAGGGTGTGCGCTGATATAGAGATACATACACCCTAGTGGCCACCAAATCCTTTTGGCCACGCTCACTCCTTTGGTCCTGACGAAAGCCTCAAGAATATCATAGAAGGCTGAAACTAGTAGACCCACACTTTTTAGGGATATTGAGGCACATTGTTACCTCATGTATATCCCTATCATGTTTTTACTCATGTCCTAGGACCCTTCTATTAAAACTTTTATAAGGGGATTTCCTAGAGACATTTTTAGCATTTAATTCACTATTCACATAGCACTTCCTCTTTCTCACAAATAACCTGCTCCGCTGTAAATCAGGCGTTGAAGCACAGCTGGTTTGCACTCGGCAATCCAGCTGGGCCCCGATGATGAAGCATGCCACCTACTAGGTAGGTGGGTGAGGGTTTCCTAAGACTACTAATGTCTGTCTGCGTTCCTCTATCAAGGTGAAGGTCAACAATTATGACCCTAACCAACTAAGGACTTGTCCAAGTTGTTTTTGTATATTACTCTGGGAAAGGGACAAGTTCCTGTTCCATTTCCTTACTCTTTAGTTGTTCTTTTGCCTCAATAAAGATTGTCATACCCTAGTGCACAGTAAGGTCACCATTTACTATGCTTTAAAAACTAATACAATTGAATATGTAATAAAAAATGTGTTGTAGAATGTGCCATCTTTGCCCAAATTCTCTTTGGGGGAGAACCTCACCAAACCCTCTTTGAAGTGGTCAGGCTCACTCACTGCACTCACTATGCACAGTAAGGGGGCAGGTCTGACAAAATTTGCCAGGGCTGTTTGGGTTCCCAGTCCGGCACTGGTACCCATGGCACAGCTGGCAAAGTGGAGCGATGGAGTCAGTAGGGAGGGTGTACAACCTCAATAAAAGCCTGGATGTCCAGATCCAGTCAGAGTGACCTCGGTAGAACAAGGGCTGCGTCGGAGAGACCGGAAGGCCAGGTCGCTGCCAGAATCCATCTCTGCGGTAGCAGGTAGCTTTCGATGGACCCCCTCCTCAGGAGGGAGTTGTTCCTCCCTATCTGCAGCCACACTAGGCTGTCAGTCACAGAGCCCGGGCCAAACAGCATGGCAAGTTCCAAGATGTAGGCTGCAATGTTCCTAGGCCCTTATCTGAGGGATAGTGGCAAGCCATTGTACAGCGTAGGGCTCCGTCAGGGTACCGCAGCAGGCTAGCAGTCTCTTCAGGTTGAAGAGAGGGTAGTATAGCTGGAATTGTTTCTCGAGTAGCTGTTGGGAGCACAGCTAAAGTGCGACCGCCATGCTAGGCTCCCTCACCAGTCCACCCTTGTAAGTCCAAGTTGTTGAATGGAAAAAAAAAAACGTGACTGCAATACCTAGCTTATATTATATATATTTGGTTATCAAATGAAAGTCCATGACTGGAGAGATCAGATGATGTGCTGCTAGACAAGAGCAATGTTGTAAGCATGGGTACAGCAAGTGACATGCCCAGGCACTGACATTCTACCTTACACCTACACTCTTTTTTTCAAAACGTAGTTATAGTTAAAGAGGAGGGTTTGGTTCTCGGGTTTAGTTCCAGTGTTCCATTGGGGCTCATGGTAGTGCTGCCTTACAACATCACCACAAGAGGGTGCACAATCGCAACAAACGGCATTAAAATGGCTTTCTCGTGTAGGTGACAGGAAGTGCCCAAATGGCAAACGGTCATTTTACTTTGGAGTTTGAAGGTCCTTGAACCAAGCAAGCACATTGTATAGAAGGTGCCACTGGAAGCGGTGGCGAACTGTACCGTCAGCGCACCCAGGTCCTAATACTCACGGACCGTTCCCAGTGACAGCGGCATCCATAGTAGACCCCCCCCCCTCCCCCGAATCCCTGCACGCACAGCTTGCTAATTAACTCCTTAATTGTCTTTGCACTGCTGAGATGGCGCCTTTAAGATTAGCGAATTAATGCAAATCGGCGTGGCGGCGCGCTGTGAGATGAGAAGTCAGCCAAGCTCTGATGCGGTATTTATTTCCATTAATTACAAGCGCAGGTTCCGGGATTAAGTTCCTTTAAAAAAGGAAACACTTGGCGCCGTGACGCTGTGCGCAATACGGAGCACGAGGCCTGGCATGCGAGGACAATACATTGGCTTCTCTTGCGCCTCTTGCTCATGCTTTGGGTGGTGCCTGCTGTTCCCTTCGTCAACCTCAGGGAAGCGCTCTTTCTTTCGGTACCTCCATGTGTCACCGCTTGAGGCGCGCACTCTACTTGTGACCTTGCTTCATCGCCTCTAGGAGGCGCGCTCTGCTGCTGTACCGCCGCCTGTCACCTCTAGGTGGCGGACTCGCTTCGTGTACTTCCCTCTATCATTTCTAGGAGGCGCACTGTAATGCTGTACACCCTTTAATCACCTCTAGGAGGTGCTTCCTTTCCATATACCTGTAGAGAGCCACCCGGGCTCTCCACTACTTTGTTTCCTTTTACCCCTGTGCACGCACTCCTCGGGGCGGGCTCGACCCGAGGAGATAAATAAACGGCGGAAGACCGCTCAGGGTCTTCCCGCCAGAGTGCCAGCAACCAGTGTGTGCCTCTGCTCATTTCAGCGCTGCGTAGGCCTCTGTTGCACATAGGCCCCGCCGCGCTACACTGGCGACGAGGCCGGTTCTATCCCGGTGCATCGCATCACCCCTGCCAGGCGAGGAGCGCGCGGAGCCCACCCGCGATGCTCCGTTATCAGAGGAACCCTCTTCCCTGCCACCTCTCACCGTGCGGAGCCGCCCGCGGCCTGGGCCGTGCCTCCTGGACCCTGCGCTGCGGCTGCTGCAGTGATTTTGGGCGCTGCACTGTCCGGTGTCATCCCTGGCCTGACGTGAGGCCACTGACCCGTCCTGCACCCGCCGGCGCTTCCCTGGACTGTCGGGAGCGTGTGCGGCCCAGCGGTGCGTGTGAGGAGTGGAGCATTGTCAGCCAGCGTGTGGTGAGTGGACTGGGCCCCGTAGTGTGCTCCCCCCGGTGGCGCTTCGCAGAACTGCAGGCCTGAGGAGAAGAGGCAGCAGGAGAGGCCTTCCACGTGCCCTGGGTTTGCCCCATCTTCTGCTGGAGAAGCAGCGCCACCAACGTACATCCTAGGGTGGCCTGGGAACCCTGCCCCACTGTCACCACCACCTCAAGGGAGACCTAAGGGAGTTGTGCAGCCCACAGGAGGGAGAGTGCCACCAGGACCCCGCCACTGAGGAAAGTGAGGACAGGGCAGGTGCAGTCGGCCCCATCAGCCTACAGGGTGGCCGTCCCACAGAAAGCCCAGCGCATCACGCTTCACAAGGCCCACCCCACACGTGGACACACGCCGGCACGGACCGTGCACCCAGGACCCCTAGCGGCGGCACAGCGACACCACACTCGCGCCCAGGCAAGCCCCCGCCATGTCCATGCCAGCCGCAGCAGGCGCATCGGGCCAGCAAGCCGATGTGGATAACCCACCCAGGGGAGCCAATGCACCGCCTCCCGGCCACAGTCACACGGTTGTCTCCCCGCTACCGCCATTCAGCGAAACCGCTGACCCTACCATGGCGGCACCGCGATGGAAAGCGTGGATCGGACGGCTGAACCACTACTTCAAAGGCACCAGAGAAACGGACGGTACCGTGAAGAGGTCGCTGCTCATATACTATGGCGGCGCAGAGATCTACGATCTTTTCGAAACCCTGCCCAACACAGGTAACGATGACGACTACGAGGCGGCGGTCGCCGCGCTCAACAGGCACTTAGACCCGCAACTTAACCCCGACTTCGAGCGGTTCAAGTTTAGACAGGCGTCGCAGTCGGACACAGAGTCGGTTGACATGTTTTACGCGCGGCTGCGCAGGCTAGCCAGCACGTGCGCCTTCCAGGATCAACGGGAGGAGATACGTGGCAAGTCATCCAGGGGTGGCGTTCGACACTGCTGCGGAAGCTGATACTTAGACAACCGGGGATCTCGCTGGACGAGATCCTCATCCTGGCCAGATCTCATGAGCTGTCGGATGTCCGGGCTGGCGAGATGGAAGCCGCTCTGCACAAGGCTGTCACGGCGACACACACCCCTCGATATGTGCCCATCAAAGAAGAAAGGGTCGAGGCGATACAACGGCGCCCCGCTATGGCTCGCCAGACACCGAGGATGACGACCGGAGGAACATGCGGCAACTGCGGAGAAGACCACCCAGCGACGGTGGTGTGTGGAGCGAGGGGAAAGACATGCTCCCACTGCGGGAAGATGAACCACTTCGCAAGGGTGTGTCGCAGTAGCTGGTCCCGGCAGGCCCCTCAGAGGTCACGAGGGATGTCCCAACGCCTACGCCAAGTCTCGCTCGAAGACCCGCAATCACAAGGTGATGCCCCGCCGCAGGAGCGTTGCCTCGCCCTCGAAGACGATGATGATGAAGTGTTCGTTGTATCTTTCGTCAGCAGGTCCGACAATCACCGGAGGCCGCCACCGATTTGCTCTGTCCTAGTGGAAGGGTCCGCTGTCCGGGCGCTCATTGACACGGGCGCATCGGTAAACGTCATGGATTCGGAACAGTACGATCGACTCTCGCCTCGGCCCCCGCTTGCACCCACGAAGGCGCGGATCTACACCTACGGAGGAACAGACCCACTCCCCCTTCAAGGGGTCATCGAAGCCAAGATCGTCAGCGGGAAGCATGCCACGGTAGCCCGGTTCCACGTCACGGAAGGGAGAAAAGGCACGCTACTCAGCTGCCACACGGCGGAGGATTTAGGCCTGGTCTTCTTTGCGAACCAGATCCATGACTCCCACGCCGAAACCATCCTGAGGGACTTCCCGGCGCTGTTCACCGGGCTTGGCAAACTGAAGGGGAAACGGTTCAAGCTCCACATAGACACCACGGTAAGGCCCATCGCCCTGAGGCACAGAAGAGTGCCGTTCAATCTCCACCCACAAGTGGAAGAAGCTGGAAGACCTCGACGTCATCGAGAAGGTATCCGGCCCGACTCCATGGGTGTCCCCGCTGGTCGTGGCTCCCAAGCCAAAGCAGCCTGGAGCCATCCGGCTCTGTGTGGACATGAGGCTCCCAAACCTGGCGGTCAAGAGGGAACGCCACCTTACACCCACGATGGATGACATTGTCGCGGATTTGACCGGAGCCAAGTGGTTCTCGAAGCTGGATTTGAACGCGGAATACCACCAGTTGGAGCTCGAACCCGAAAGCAGATATATCACCACATTCTCAACTCACGTCGGCCTCAGGAGATACAAGAGACTGAGTTTTGGGGTGTCGTCGGCAGCCGAGGTCTTCCAGAATGCCATCAGGGAAGTACTGTCAGGGCTGCAGGGTGTCATCAACCTGAGCGACGACATCCTGGTGTTCTCGAACACCTTGGAAGAACACCACACTCACCTCCGGGCCACCCTCCAGCGACTCGAAGATTGCGGCCTGACCCTCCACAAGGCAAAGTGCTCCTTTTACCAAGAGTCAGTCGACTTCTTCGGGTATGTCTTCACCAGGGAAGGGCTACAGGTGGACCCCAAGAATGCCGTGGCCATACGCACAGCTAGCACCCCAAAGACCCCCACGGAGGTTCGCAGATTCCTTGGCATGGCCACATACTGTGGCAGATTCATCCCAAATCTGGCCTCGCTGTCAGAGCCACTTCGCATCCTCACCCGCAGTGACCGCAAGTGGGAATGGACTGTAGCTGCTAATACTGCATTCAATAACATCAAGGCCGCACTCATGGACAAGACGGTGATGGCCTACTTCCTCCCGGGGCGACGCACCGAGCTGGTCGTCAATGCCAGCCCAGTAGGCCTGGGAGCGGTCCTCCTTCAGGAGCACGGTCATGAGACTTGGAAGCCGGTGGCGTACGCCTGCAGGGCACTTTCGGACACGGAGACCCGGTATGCCCAAATAGAAAGAGAAGCGCTGGCAATAAAATGGGCGTGCCAGCATTTCCACTTGTACTTGTACAGACAAGAATTTCAAGTGATCACCGACCACAAACCACTGCTCCCGCTTTTTGCTGGGTCGTCGAGACTGGCCCCTCCAAGGATAGAGAGATGGGCGGTACAGCTACAGGCCTACAACTTCAAAGTTGTCTTCCGGCCAGGTGCACACAATCCGGCGGACTACCTCTCAAGGCACCCGGAGTCCCTGGTCCCTCGGAGTTCACCGGTGGATGTATCGTACTCTGAGGCATTCGTGAAAATGATCTCTCAGGAGACATGCCCCACCGCCATGACGCTTGAGGAGATTGGCCGAGCAACGGAGGATGACGAGACACTGGTCAGAGTAAAATCCACCCTGCTGAACAACGGATGGGCGCACTTCCTAGACGGGGCACAGGCCCTCCGAGCCGAAGACAGCCACGCTCGGCAACAGATCTGGCAAATCCGCCATGAACTGAGTGTGGGGGACGGGGTGTCATTCTGAGGGGACGCGTCATCGTAGTCCCGAAGAGGCTGCAGCATCGGCTCCTCCAGCTAGCACACGTCGGCCACCAAGGGATGGCGAAGACTAAGGCCAGACTGCGGAACAAGGTGTGGTTTCCAGCCATGGATGCCATGGTGGAGGACATGGTGAGACAATGTCACGCTTGCACCATCACTGGTGGGGACCCGGCGCCGGCGCCGGTAATCACGGAAGAACCCAGCGAATTCCCATGGACCAAGGTCAGCATCGACTATGGAAGTTTCCCAGATGGTCGCAACATGCTAGTGCTGGTTGACTCCTTCTCAAAGTTCCCGATCGTGGAGGTGGTGACGTCTACGGCGTCGTGCATGTCCGGAGAGTCCTGGAGAAGGTCTTCGCACTCATGGGGCTACCCGATGAAATACGCTCAGACAACGGACCTCCGTTCCAGGGCCGGGAGTTCCAGGAATACTTGGAGAAGAAGGCGATTTGACACAGAAAGATCACTCCGCTGTGGCCGCAAGCCAACGGGGAGGTAGAACGCTTTATGCGGACACTCAACCGGGCCCTGCGCATCGTTGTGGATCAAAGTGCTGATGCAGAGTCAGCACTCTACCAGTTCCTTGACGCCTACAGGCAGACGCCACACAGCACGACCAAGTGTGCTCCTGCTCATCTGTTTTTCAAAAGGCCGCCGAGGGACAGCATCCCGACTGACCCAACATGGAGGCCCCTGGAACGGGACCATGAAGCCGTCCAGGCGAGGAGAACTTTAACGAATCAAAAGGCGAGTGAAGCCCGCAGAGCAAGAGAGCCGCAGCTGAAAGTGGGGGACTGCGTCGTGGTCAAAGACAGACACCCAGGATGGAAGTTTAGAACACCGTATGAACCGGAAGAATGGGTCGTTGTCAAGATCCAAGGGACCATGGTCACGGCTCAGCGAGGGCAGCAAGTAGTCACGAGGAACGTGTCAAGCTTCAAGAAGACGAGCAGGGCAGATGGTGACCAAGAGGAGTTGGGAGGTCTGGAGAACACCCCGAGCCTCACCCCCATCGGCTCACCGGGGCCGCTGGTCTCTCCACCAAGTTCCCTGCAGGCAGAGAGCAGAGGGTCTGTCCCTGAGGCCAGCGGGCCACGCCAAGGACTTGTGACTGTTTCACCCCCATACACTCCAACGGATGCAGTGGCCAGTTCCAACTCCCGAAGCCAGAGGTATGGTCTCCGGCCGAACCCTGCACCCAGCCAGCGGCTGAGAGACTTTGTGTGTACATCCCCGTAACTTGGAAGAATCTTGATGGACTATGTCTAAAGAAAAGGAGGGATGTAGAGAGCCACCCGGGCTCTCCACTACTTTGTTTCCTTTTACCCCTGTGCATGCACTCCTTGGGGCGGGCTCGACCCGAGGAGATAAATAAATGGCGGAAGACCGCTCGGGGTCTTCCCGCCAGAGTGCCAGCAACCAGTGTGTGCCTCTGCTCATTTCAGCGCTGCGTAGGCCTCTGTTGCACATAGGCCCCGCCGCGCTACAATACCGTCCTTCATTATCTATAAGAGGCTCTTTCTTTTCTTGTAAGTCCCCCGTCACCTCAAGGATCCTGTATATTTTCCTGTACTTCCCACACTTCTAAGAAGCAGGCTATTCCTGAACTTCACTTTATCTCCTCTGCGACAATCTTTCATCTGCAGCAGGCAGACTATTTTCGTATACATACTTCTATCAATATCAACAGGTGCATTCTATGTCCGTATGTAAGACCCCTGACCTCTACGAAGTATTCTCTTTTTCTGCATCCCTCTCTGCCACCTCTAAGTGGCAGCTTCTTTTCCTGTAACACACCCTCTCACCTCTAGGAGATGGCGTCTTTGTTCAAGGAACTTCCTCTATATCTTCTAGGAGACATTTATTCATGCTCCGTCCTTTTAGGACATATAGAAGGTCCTGTTGCTGTTCCTCCTAATATCGCTTCGAAGTGTCCCTCCCTGTTGATACACCTACTCTATCATCTACCTCCTGGAGACACTCTCTTTTCCTTAGCCTCAGTTTTCCAGCTCTCTCAAGGACATTTATAATTCTCTTCTCATATCTAAATGCGTCATTTCTAGTGTACCCCCCCCTTCTCTCTCTTACCTGTCAAAGGCACAGTGTATTCCTGTACACACAGCTACACTTCTAGGAACCGGTCTTTAATCCAAACAGTCTAAAAACATCCCTAGACCCCTAGAAGGTGCTCTGCGTGCCTGTATTCCCTTTATCAACTCGATGATGTGCCGTTTTTTACCTGTTCCTCTCTTCATCACTTCTTGGAGATATTTTTTTTTCCTGTACCTCTCTCTATAACATCTAGGGCTGTTCTACACCTGTATCTCACTTTACTGCTAAGAGGGACTTTCTGCCACTGCAATTCATTCTCTCTCCTACAAAAGTCAGTTCCTATTCCTCTTACTCTTTCTTTCTCGCTAGATTTCACTTTCTGGTTCTGTTCCTCCCTTTTGCTCCTCTTGGATGCAATTTCTCTTCCAGTACCACCTACCCAGGGTCGGACTGGGACAGAAAATAGGCCCCAGGCATCTAAATAAATGTGGTCCCCATTAGTGAAGTAGATGGCTAAAAAAGTGGCCCATATATGGAGCCATTTTGAACTGTTGAAGACATGCTGTGTGTTTTGCGTAGTATGGAAGTCTTCATGGATTTGAGTTTGTTGCAGGCAGGCAACTATTTTTATATACATACATTATCTACTGGCGGTCGCCAGTAGAGATTTATAGTTAGGACCTATTTTCCATAGGAAATTCACAACATTCTATTTCCAATAACTTTGGCGCCGGTTGACGAATCTTCGCGAAATTTTCAAAACTCGTGGGGCGCTCCGGTCCGCTCCTATCCTAAAAGTTTCGGGGTGATTCGGCAAGCGGGGGCCGAGAAAAAAGGGGGGTCCCAAAACGTGTTTTCCCCATGCAATTTTCCATAGGAAACTTTAGACACGGCTACAGCCCGAACTGCTGAACGGAATTACACCAAATTTGGCAAAGAGGTAGTAGTTCTTGGTTCAGAAAGAACCCTTTTTGTTAAATGGTGTAAATCCGTTCAGTAGTTGCTGAGAAAATCAAAAGTAAAAACACATATATATCTATGGCCGCGGAGGATCCGCACACCCTCCCGATCACGAGCTGTATGCAAATTGGCTGTCAACACTCCAAACCAGGAAGTGTTGGCAGCCATCTTGTGCCTCGGTAGAACCGAGGCACAAGAAATCAGAGAAACAAGTGCGCAAAACGCAAAAAGGGGCAGGGTAGAAACACCCTGACCCCCTAGGCCTGCTTAGGAGGTCCCACAAGGACCCCCAGAACCCCAAAATTATTATTCTTTTTTTTTTAAATCGGCGAGATTCGCGCACCCAGCGCGAATTTCGGCCAAAAATAAAAAAAAAAAACGAAGCGCGGGCTCCCGCGCTTCGTATTCAAAAAGCCCCCGGGTGGGCCAAGTCCCGGGGGCACTGAAAAAATGTGTGGGGGGGCCCCAATCCCCCCACACTGCCCCGGGGACCGCCACCTCCCCGGGGCTTGATTTATGAGTTGCGGGGGGGCACGCAGCCCCCCCGCAGCCCCGGGGACCGCCACCCCCCGGGGCTAATTTTTAAATGTGTGGGGGGCCTCCAAGGCCCCCCCAAGCCCCGGGGACCGCCACCCCCGGGGCTTTCATTAATTATTTGCGGGGGCACACGGCCCCCCCGCAGCCCCGGGGACCGCCACCCCCGGGGCTTCTTTTTTTAAAAAAATAAACCTGTGTGGGGGGGCTCGAGCCCCCCCACACGCCCCGGGGACCGCCACCTCCCCGGGGCACTAAAAATGTAAATTTGGGGGTCCGTTACGGACCCCCGAGCCCCGGGGACCACCACCTCCCCGGGGCTGTGCACACGATGGGAGGGGGGCCGCGCGGCCCCCCTCCTGGAGCCTGTGATGGCCCTGGGGACCGCCACCCCCCAGGGCCGGCTCCTGCAGTGTCCCGGGGTGCCCACCCCCGGGACACTGCTGTTTGCAATGACAGGGCGGGAGCCTCGCGGCTCCCGCCCTGTCATTGCAAACTGCTTTGCTTCATTGAAGCGAGAGCAGGGAAACCTGCTCTCGCTTCAATGAAGCAAAGCAGATTGCTTTTCCACTTGGGGAGCTGCATGTTAGCAGCTCCACATGTGGAAAAGCAATGCCGGCTCCCGCAGGACGCGGGGAGCCGGCAGGACCGTGGGGGCATTGGGGCTCCCCCCACGGTCCCCAACGAGAGGCCAGGCCCCGGGGATGGGGTCCCCGGGGCTGGAAGTGGCCCGGGAGGGGGGCCACGCGGCCCCCCTTCCCAAAAAAATAAATAAATAAATAAAGGCCGGCCCCGGGGGATGGGGTCCCCGGGGCCAATAGAGGCCTCAGGAGGGGGGCCACGCAGCCCCCCTCCTTTACAAATAATAAAAATAGGTGGCCATGCCCCAGGGGATGGGGTCCCCGGGGCCGGAATCGGCCACAGGAGGGGGGCCCACGCGGCCCCCTTCCCGTTCACATTTTTTTTTTTTTTTTAAAAAGGGGTCAGGCCCTGGGGGATGGGGTCCCCAGGGCCCAAAAAAGGAAAAAGAAGGGGGGCCACACAGCCCCCCTTCTAAAAAAAAAAAATACAAAAAAAGACGCGATTGTGCCTGAGGCCCCGCCCCCTCCCTTCACCACTCTGCAAACGCGCCCTGTGGCGCATTTTAAATTGGGGAATTAATTCCCCTTCAATACTGGGGGTCCCTGGGGGCCAACTAGCCCACCTACCTCCAGTAAGCGCCACAGGGCTGAGTTGCAGAGAGGTGGTCCAGGCCACGCCCCTTTTTACACCTCTCTGCAACGCAGCTCTGTGGCGCTTACTGGAGGTACCTGGTGGGCTAGTTGGCCCCCAGGGACCCTCAGGACTCAAGGGGAATTAATCCCGCAATTTACAACGGGGCGCGTTTGCACAGTGGTGCAGGGAGGGGGCGGGGCCTGAGGTGACATGTGTGCAAACACACCCTGTGGCGTGTTTTAAGTTGGGGGATTAAGTCCCCTTGAATCCTGAGGGTCCCTGGGGTCCAACTAGCCTACCAGGTAACTCCAGTAAGCGCCACAGAGCGGCGTTGCAGAGAGGTGTAAAAAGGGGCGTGGCCTCGGACCACCTCTCTGCAACACAGGCCTGTGGCGCTTACTGGAAGTACCTGGTGGGCTAGTTGGGCTCCAGGGACCCTCAGGATTCAAGGTGACCTAATCCCCCAACTTAAAACGCGCCACGGGGCGCATTTGCACAGTGGTGAAGGGAGGGGGCGGGGCCTCAGGTGACATGTGCGCAAACACGCCCTGTGGTGCGTTTTAAGTTGGGGAATTAATTCCCCTTGAATCCTGAGGGACCCTGGGGGCCAACTAGCCCACCAGGTACCTTCAGTAAGCACAACAGAGTTGCGATGCAGAGAGGTGAAAAAAGGTGCGTGGCCTCGGAACGCCTCTCTGCAACTCAGCTCTGTGGTGCTAACTGTAGGTACCTGGTGGGCTAGTTGGGCCCCAGGGACCCTCAGGATTCAAGGGGACTTAATCCCGCAACTTAAAACGCGCCACGGGGCGCGTTTGCACACATGTCACCTCAGGCCCCCCCTCCCTTCACCACTGTGCAAACGCGCAACGTAGCGCGTTTTAAGAGGTAGTTTTAATCCCCCTGCCCTATTATGTACTAGGGACTTACAGAGGAGGTAATGCTAATCACAGGGGTACCCCAACGCATAGTGTTCCCTAGTGTATGTAGGTGTTTTCACTGTATTCTAAGTGTCTTTTAGCATAGCACTGGCTCTGGTTAGTCAGAGTCAGTTACCACCAGTACCCATCTGAAAAAGTTGTGGGCACAGGATGATTTTGCAACAAGGCCTCTTTCTGCTCCTCTGTTGGTTCTTTCTGCACATCTTTTGCTTCTTCCTGCACTTTTCTTCGACTTTGTGGACTTCTGTTGCTTCTTTCTGCATTTCTTTTGCTTCTTTCTGTGCGTTTTTTCTTCTTTCTTCACATGTCCTACCTCTGTAGGCATAGTTAGAAACTAGCATTTAAAAAACCTTTGAAATTCACTTAAAAAACCATAGGTTTCAGGCACGTTATAGTTAGAAATTAGCATTTAAAAAACCTTTGAAATTCACTGAAAAAACCATAGGTTTCAGACACGTTATAGTTAGAAATTAGCATTTAAAAAACCTTTGAAATTCACTGAAAAAACCATAGGTTTTAGGGACAGTTATAGTTAGTTGGACAGTTCACTCGTACAAAACCATAGAAATTCCCCCGTTATAGTTAGTTCAGCTAACTATAACTCGCGCCCGCAATGCACTGCTGATGACGTCACATATTACATCACTCATGACATGGTCAGTGACATCACTGATGACATCACTGATGACATCTCAAATTACATCACTGATGACATCATCCAGTGACTGTGTGTTTCTGTAAAGTTTAAATATGTTTAATATATATAGGGAAAGGCGTATTGAAGAATGAGTGGGTGTATAAGTGTCTGAATAGATGATTTAGTACGTGCGTGACTGACTCTACAAGTGAGTGATTAAACGTATCTTACTGAATGCATGGGTTAGTGACTAAACTGTGTGAATGTATGTATCCGTCTGTCTGTTGGTGTGTAAGTGGATGCATGGATTTGCGAATAGCTACATGAGTGTCTATATGGGTTATTGATTGGTTCTCTGAGTATCTGTATGGGTGCCTGAGTGTTTGTGTGGGTGGGGTGTGTGTGACTCTGTACATAGATGTGTAAGTGGGTGATTCACTGGGTGCATGATTTCAAGAGTGCATCTGTGATGGACTGCTTGGGTGGGTGAGTGTGTGTATGGGTGTGTTAGTGAGTGAATGTATATCTCAGTGGTACATGTGCGAGGAACTACATATGTAAAAGGCAGTATATATGTGTGTTAGAGTATTTAAATGGCTAAAAGTGAGAGTGTGTGATTGTAAGAGTGGCTGTATGGATGCGTGTGTGCTTGTATCAGTTATTGTATAAGAGCGTAAGAATGTGCTAGTATTTGTATGAGTAAGTGAGCTGGTGTGTGTATAACTGTATAGGTGAGTAAATGGGTGTGTGATTAATTTTTGCATGACTGACTAGGTGTGTGAGTACCTCTATGGATGAGTGGCGGTGTGTGAGTGTTTATATAGGTGTATGAGTGCATATGATAGTCCTGTACTGAGTGACTGTAAGTATGAGTGACTGTACGGGTTAGTGAGTAGATGTGTGTGTGTAGACCTAAGAATCAGTGAGTGGGTATGTAGTTATTGGTATTCGAGTGTGTATGGTTTTGAGAATGGCAGTCTGTAATTTAGAGTGGGTGTATCAAAAGTTATATTAGGGTGTGAGAAGATGCATGAAATTATCACATGGATGATGTCATCAGTGATGTCATCAGTGATGTCATTTGAGATGTCATCAGTGATGTCATCAGTGATGTCACTGACCATGTCATGAGTGATGTAATATGTGACGTCATCAGCAGTGCATTGCGGGGCGCGAGTTATAGTTAGCTGAACTAACTATAACGGGGGAATTTCTATGGTTTTGTATGAGTGAAATGTCCAACTAACTATAACTGTCCCTAAAACCTATGGTTTTTTCAGTGAATTTCAAAGGTTTTTTAAATGCTAATTTCTAACTATAACGTGTCTGAAACCTATGGTTTTTTCAGTGAATATATATATATATATACACACACACATACATACACATATATGCATATATAAATATATACACACACACATATATATATATATATATAAGCACAGTTCGGCTGAGCCCAAGCCTCTTGGTCACGACCGGCAACACGGCAGGGGAAGCCAGCCCCTAATATCCACACAAATCCAATGAATTACGTGCATGTAACGAAGAAAACACTGGAGCCGCGGCCACAATTCCAAGCGTGTTTTACTGCAACACTAGGTCCCGATGCGTTTCGGAGTTCCGTCACTCCTTTCTCACGGGCAAGGCTTAGTGCATCATTGGTTTCTTTTAAAGAAGCAAGTGCTCATTTCGTGCAATAGACATAAAAAACATACTTGTGTTCGTCATCTTAGTCAATAAAGTTGTACTATGTACATAAATAATTTCTGGGAATGCAATACAAAATTAATACTGAAGCAGAGTAAATACTTTCATGGCTCCACACATGACCAAAAATATAGCTGTACAATTGCCGTGCACCGATACAGTGCTTCAATCGGCAGTGATGCATGTGCACACTACCGCTAGACTTGATAACCTGTGACCACAAAACCCCATGAGACGTGCCATACTTAATCAAATGGGAACACTGCAATATATCACGCAGTGTCATTACGATCGGCCAGTGAGTGTAACTTAAAAATAGTTGACAGTACAGCTGAGGCCAACGATAATTCATAAAAAAGGCGATAAAGCCCCAGTGGGCACTTAATCGTGATAAACCATGGATCGGGCTACGTATCTGGTCACTTGGTTCATATAACACAATAAAAGTGCGCTAAACAATAAGTCTTGCTCCAGTGAGCATATTATCTCGAACCAAACACAATCGAATGTTCAACCCAAGAAAAACAATTTAACAGCTTGAGTGTCAATACATATTAGAGCTCCTCTGCATTCCCAATCGACATCTGTAAAAAACCAGACAGAGATGATACTATTAAAATCATGTGAAAACTGTGCACAAAACATAAAATACTAACTAAACAAAAAACCTTAAAAGACATAGAAGGGGAACATGAAAAAAGTGTACAAGCGAAGACATATTATAAATGAACGGACATTTCCTCATCAAGGTTCAAGCCTACGGGAGATAAGTATTGTATTTAACAATCATTTTGGATTCCAACCTTCTTAGTTCAACAGTTCTATTGCCTCCTCTTGTTCTTGGTGGTACGCAATCGAGGATGCAAAATCTAAGAAGGTTGGCATTTTGATTGTGACTCACACTGAAGTGGCGGGCAACCGGGTATTGTTTATCATCTTTCTTTATCACCGTAAATGCTCAAGTACCCTCTTTTTGCCTTTGTGGATCGTACTCCCTATGTAAACTCTGTCACAGGGACATTTTAACGCATAAACCACAAATTCAGTGTTGCAACTCAGGTATTTACTGATGAGATATGGGGGTTTGTCTTTACTGAGTTTGATAAATTTGCAGCTGGTACTAAATTTGCAGGCCTTGCACTGGTTACAGGTGAAGAACCCTTTGATATCCATACGTTTTTTGGTTTGGTTCACTAGACTCCTACTCAGTGTGTCCCGTATCGATCTGGGTTTTCTAAATGTGAGAGAAGGATATTCTCCAACAAATTCCCTCAGATCGTCGTCACTCCTAAGGACCTCCCAGAACTTTTTAAGACTTCTCCTGATCTCCCAGGCTTGGTTATTGTATTTGGTAATGAACCTTATTGGCTCTTTCACCGTCGTACTCTCTTTTTCTTTGGGAGTCAGCAGCTCTTCTCTTTTAAGTTTTTCTACTTTAGCAACGGCTTACTTAATGATGGTTCTACTGTAGCCACGCGCTAGAAATCTCTGGGTCATTGTATGTTTTTCAGTTTGATAACCCTCTTCAGTACTGCAGTTCCTTTTAGCCCTCAACAGTTCGCCAAAAGGAATGCTCCGAATTAGGTTTTTGGGGTGGCAACTGTTGGCATGAAGCAAACTGTTGCCCGCGGTGGTTTTTCTGAACAATCTGCTAGTGATTTTATCATCCTTGATCTCTAATTTGAGATCTACGAATTCTATAGTGTTGCTGTTGGTTTCACTTGTAAAGTGCAAATTTAAAGCATTTTGATTGAGGACACCGACAAACTCCTGCGCCTGGATTTCGGTACCCCTCCAGATGCAAAAGATGTCGTCAATGTACCTTACCCAGAGGACGACATGGTCAGCAAATTGCCTGGTGTTATTGACAACCTGCTTCTCCCACCAGCCGAGGTACAATCCTGCAAAACTGGGGGCGAAGCAGGTTCCCATCGCCGTCCCCTGGGTTTGTCTGTACATCTTGTTATCGAACAAGAAGAAATTGTTTCTCAGGCATAACTGGATCATCTCTAAAATCATTTCCGTGTGGAAGAGGAAAGACAAAGATCTGTTTTTCATGAAGAACCTACAGGCCTCAATACCAAGATCTTGAGGGATGCAAGTATATAAATTACTTACATCCATACTCATTAGTAAATAGTTTTTCTCCCAGGTGATTTTGTTAATGATTCTCAGAAAATCACCCGTGTCTTTAACAGATGACGGTAACGTTTGGACTAGTCGCTGTAAAAAGTGGTCCACGTATTTAGATGTATTTTCAAGTGCACTATCTCTTGACGACACAATGGGTCTACCTGGTGGATTAGTGGCATTTTTATGAATTTTAGGGAGAAGGTACAGTACTGGGATTTTGGGGTTTTTACAGGCTAAAAATGAAAATTCATCTTGGTTCAGAAACCCTCAGTCTCTCCACTCTGCCAGCTTGTTCAAAACATATTTGTTGGCTATATCGTATTCAGCTTTAGAAGAAATGCAATATCTGTCTTTATCAGACAGTTGTTTATTACCTTCCTTAAGATTAAGCCCGGGCGTAGTTTGCGTAGTAGCACTTCACGTAGCTACGTGAAGTACAGCTTCAACTACACGTAGCTATGCAAATTGCGTAGTGCGTAGCTGTGTGCTTGACTGCACTGTACAATAATTACCAAAAGCAAACTTGTACAGTGCAAGTTAAGATAAAATAAATATCTCTGTCTTTATATGCTAAAAATGCATATAGTCATTTCACTAAAGTGAAAACAAAAAGTTAACAAGCAGTGAGAGAGGTGATGATTTTGGTATCCTCACTAACTTAGGGAGAGAACCAACAACCAAGCAGATGTCTTGAAAACAAAAAGCACATCTTATTGAACGATTCCTCCTAGGACCACCCCAAGCACAGTTATGGGCAAAAATACAATCCCAACCAAAGGCCCTGCAAAGCATTATGGGACGAGATTAGCAGTGGGCAGTGAATATTATAGTGTCCAATATCAAAATAATTCTACAAAGAGCTGCAGTTCAACTAGTCGTCACTGGGTGTCGTCCCTCAAGAGTGAAATGCAAAAGTATTGAAAACCTTTCATGAAGCTTTTGCATTTGACTCGTGAGGGACGACACCCAGTGACGACTAGTTGAACTGCAACTCTTTGTAGAATTATTTTGATATTGGACACTATAATATTCACTGCCCACTGCTAATCTCGTCCCATAATGCTTTGCAGGGCCTTTGGTTGGGATTGTATTTTTGCCCATAACTGTGCTTGGGGTGGTCCTAGGAGGAAGGGACCACCATTGAATCGTTCACATGATATGCTTTTTGTGTTCAAGGCATCTGCTTGGTCCTCCCCCTAGGTTAGGGGGACTCCAAAATCATCACCTCTCTCATTGCTTGATATGTCAAAATTCATTTTTGTGAATTGGTTATATGCTTTTTAGCATAAAAAATTGCTTTATCAAAGCATTTGAAGGAGTTTGTTATTATTATTAAGCCTGGGCGTAGTGCTAGCTGTGTGCTTGACTCACTGCACTGTACAATAATTACCAAAAGCAAACTTGTACAGTGCAAGTTAAGATAAAATAAATATCTCTGTCTTTATATGCTAAAATTGCATATAGTCATTTCACTAAAGTGAAAACAAAAAGCAGTGAGAGAGGTGATGATTTTGGTATCCTCGCTAACTTAGGGAGAGAACCAAGCAGATGTCTTGAAAACAAAAAGCACATCTTATTGAATGATTAGGTGGTGGTCCCATCCTCTTAGGACCACCCCAAGCACAGTTATGGGCAAAAATACAATCCCAACCAAAGGCCCTGCAAAGCATTATGGGACGAGATTAGCAGTGGGCAGTGAATATTATAGTGTCCAATATCAAAATAATTCTACAAAGAGCTGCAGTTCAACTAGTCGTCACTGGGTGTCGTCCCTCACGAGTCAAATGCAAAAGCTTCATGAAAGGTTTTCAATACTTTTGCATTTCACTCTTGAGGGACGACACCCAGTGACGACTAGTTGAACTGCAGCTCTTTGTAGAATTATTTTGATATTGGACACTATAATATTCACTGCCCACTGCTAATCTCGTCCCATAATGCTTTGCAGGGCCTTTGGTTGGGATTGTATTTTTGCCCATAACTGTGCTTGGGGTGGTCCTAGGAGGAAGGGACCACCATTGAATCGTTCACATGATATGCTTTTTGTGTTCAAGGCATCTGCTTGGTCCTCCCCCTAGGTTAGGGGGACTCCAAAATCATCACCTCTCTCATTGCTTGATATTTTATTGTCAACATTCATTTTTGTGAATTGGTTATATGCTTTTTAGCATAAAAAATTGCTTTATCAAAGCATTTGAAGGAGTTTATTATACTCCTGCTACGCTACGTTTATTAGTACAGTTATTCACTCTGCTACGTGCAATTTGCGTAGTGCGTAGTAGCACAAACTTTGCATGCTTCGTGAGCGTAGCAAAGTATTATGCCCAGGGTTACTTAAGATACATGTCAAGTGGCCAGATCACAACATTCCCGCCCTTGTCTGACTTTTTGATAACAATGTCAGTGTTAGCCTCCAACTCTTTTAGTGCAATTATATGCGTTTTTTTCAAATTATGTACCGTGTTGGATTTGCGGGAATCAAGTTTTTGTAGTTTTTCTTTTTTGAAAGGAGTGACTCAACTCCGAAACGCGTCGGGACCTAGTGTTGCAATAAAACACGCTTGGAATTGTGGCCGCGGCTCCAGTGTTTTCTTCGTTACATGCACGTAATTCATTGGATTTGTGTGGATATATATATATATATTCAGGGCGTGCCATTACGCATGTTAAATGGAGGACCTGCGGCATTTGCACTGTACCCATCGCCTCAGAAGAAGGAATAATGTCCGAAACGCGTCAGGCAGAGGGTCGAGCTGTTTGAAAGATATGCTGCATGGACACTGCCCATACCAATAAAAAGAGTGTTATCTCTAACAGCGGTCCGAGTGCTTCCTACGAGTGGGTAACTCTTGAGCTTGATGTAAAACGCGGCAGCCCAGCCGCGAGGAGAGCACCACCCCGCGAATTCCAGGGGGCCACGGCCGGTGCGATATTGATTGTGCCGACAAAATGTGGGGCCACATGTTTTGAATTAAGGACAGTTTTCCGTGCTGAGACTCAGTGGAGTTTTTTTATTTTATTTACAGAGTGCAATCATTTGAACGCTAATGAGCAACTACGGTTCCCAGCATGCTCGGCACTGTGGCATTTGGACTGCCCATTCAGGGCGTGCCATTACGCATGTTAAATGGAGGACCTGCGGCATTTGCACTGTACCCATCGCCTCAGAAGAAGGAATAATGTCCGAAACGCGTCAGGCAGAGGGTCGAGCTGTTTGAAAGATATGCTGCATGGACACTGCCCATACCAATAAAAAGAGTGTTATCTCTAACAGCGGTCCGAGTGCTTCCTACGAGTGGGTAACTCTTGAGCTTGATTATATATATATATATATATATATATATATATTCACTGAAAAAACCATAGGTTTTAGGGACAGTTATAGTTAGTTGGACATTGCACTCGTACAAAACCCGTGAAATTCCCCCGTTATAGTTAGTTCAGCTAACTATAACTCGCGCCCCCGCAATGCACTGCTGATGACATCACATATTACATCACTCATGACATGGTCAGTGACATCACTCATGACATCACTGATGACATCATCCAGTGAATGTGTGTTTTTCTGAAAATTAAATATGATTTGTATATGTATATCTCAAGGTCGATGGAAGAATAAATGGGTATATAAGTGTCCTCGTTGACGTGGGAGAGCTAGGAAAGAATTTCCGTGGAATGCTGGTGCAGGGGATATTCACCTAAGTGTTCAGGCTAGTCCTTTGGGAGCAACTGTTTATGTTGCCACTCCAGAAACCGAAACCAGTGATCCGAGGGCAGAGGCCCTGCAGATGGCACACGAGGTGGGGTGCCCAGTCGTGTGCACCGGCGGGGCAGCGAAGTGACAAGCACCACAACCCACAAAAAAGGTAACGAGGGCACTGAATAACACAGGATCTTCTCTTTGTATCAGGCAGGAACAACGAAGTTAAAATGCCCTAGTACCAAAATGTAGAATTAGTGCTACAACGGTCTTCAAGAGGACCTGCGATGCCGCTTCTGCCTCCCGTAACCTGGAGGTGGCACATGGGTCATGCGGTACGGTCATACTGCGGTGGGACGCACACTCGTTGACCTCTCATGGCACTGATCCACACTTCAGGGAGGACGCTTTCCATTAGCTATGTTTTCTGATGACATGTCGCGCCGGCCCCGACCAACAACAGAACTCCTTTAGATCCAAACAGACTCTTCCACTCTCTCACCGGAAGTGAAACCAGGCCACGCGGACACTTTCACAATACAACAGCCAAGAATGCACTTTTCGGTAAAAAAACCACATTCCTTCCTCCTAATTAATCAAATAAACCTCTCACTGAAGAACAGGGGCCAGCTTCGATCGGTAAACAGCCGTTACAACGACTTTTTTACTTTGCGATACCATTACAACGCATGCATTACCACGCATGCGTTGTACATCACAAAGTCATTACTACGCATTTTTTTAGAATGCATGGTCATTTACCACGCATGCCTTTACAACGAATTTTGTTGTAAAGGTATGTATGGTAAATGACCATGCGTTCTAAAAAACATGTAGACGATCCATGTCATTGTAAGGAAACAGAGGCTGTTCCGTTTCCTCACAACGAAGTGCACCGCCCCTCAGAGACGACGTGAAGCAGGAACCACGAGGAGAGAGGAACCACGAGGAGTGAGAGGTAAGGGGGATTGGGCATGGGGTGGGGGTTTCTTTTCTAGGGTTTAGGGTAGTGCAGTGGTGTTTGGGTGGTGTAGGGGGTTGTGCTGGGGGTAGTGTTTTAGGGTTTAGGGTAGTGCAGTGGTGTTTGGGTAGTGTAGGGGTCGTGCTGGGGGTAGTGTTTTAGGGTTTAGGGTAGTGCAATAGTGTAGGGGTCGTGCTGGGGGTAGTGTTTTAGGGTTTAGGGTAGTGCAGTGGTGTATGGGTAGTGTAGGGGGTCGTGCTGGGGTAGTGTTTTAGGGTTTAGGGTAGTGCAGTGGTGTTTGAGTAGTGTAGGGGGTCATGCTGGTGGTAGTGTTTTAGGGTTTAAAGTAGTGCAGTGGTGTTTGTGTAGTGTAGGGGGTCATGCTGGGGTTAGTGTTTTATGGTTTAGGGTAGTGCAGTGGTGTTTGGATAGTGTAGGGGGTCGTGCTGGGGGTAGATTTAGGGTTTAGGGTAGTGTAGTGGTGTTTGGGTAGTGTAGGGAGTCGTGCTGGGGGTAGTGTTTTAGGGTTTAGGGTAGTGCAGTGGTGTTTGTGTAGTGTAGGGGGTTGTGCTGGGGGTAGTGTTTTAGAGTTTATGTTAGTGCAGTGGTGTTTGGATAGTGTAGGGGGTAGTGCTGGGGTAGTGTTTTAGGGTTTAGGGTAGTGCAGTGGTGTTTGTGTAGTGTAGGGGGTAGTGTTTTAGGGTTTAGGGTAGTGCAGTCGTGTTTGGGTAGTGTAGGGGTTCATGCTGGGGGTAGTGTTTTAGGGTTTAGGGTATGGCAGTGGTGTTTGGGTAGTGTAGGGGGTCGTGCTGGGGGTCGATTTAGGGTTTAGGGTAGTGCAGTGGTGTTTGTGTTGTGAGGGGGTCGTGCTGGGGGTAGTGTTTTAGGGTTTAGAGTAATGCAGTGGTGTTTGTATAGTGTAGGGGGTTTAGGGTAGTGCAGTGGTGTTTGTGTAGTATAGGGGGTCATGCTGGGGGTAGTGTTTTAGGGTTTAGGGTAGTGCAGTGGTGTTTGTGTAGTGTAGGGGGTAGTGTTTTGGGTTTAGGGTAGTGCAGTGGTGTTTGTGTAGTGTAGGGGGTCATGCTGTGGGTAATGTTTTAGGGTTTAGGGTAGTGCAGTTGTGTTTGTGTAGTGTAGGGGGTCGTGTTTTATGGTATAGAGTAGTGCAGTGGTGTTTGGGTAGTGTAGGGGGTCATGCTGGGGTTAGTGTTTTAGGGTTTAGGGTAGTGCAGTGGTGTTTGGGTAGTGTAGGGGGTCGTGCTGGGGATAGTGTTTTAGGGTTTAGGGTAGTGCAGTGGTGTTTGTGTAGTGTGGGAGGTCATGCTGGGGGTAGATTTAGGGTTTAGTGTAGTGCAGTGGTGTTTGGGTAGTGTAGGGAGTCGTGCTGGGGGTAGTGTTTTAGGGTTTAGGGTAGTCCAGTGGTGTTTGTGTAGTGTAGGGAGTCGTGCTGGGGGTAGTGTTTTAGGGTTTAGGGTAGTGCAGTGGTGTTTGGGTAGTGTAGGGGGTCGTGCTGGGGGTAGTGTTTTAGGGTTTAGGGTAGTGCAGTGGTGTTTGTGTAGTGTAGGGGGTCATGCTGGGGGTAGTGTTTTAGGGTTTAGGGAAGTGCAATGGTGTTTGGGTAGTGTAGGGGGTAGTGCTGGGGTAGTGTTTTGGGTTTACGGTAGTGCAGTGGTGTTTGTGTAGTGTAGGGGGTCGTGCTGGGGGTAGTGTTTTAGGATTTAGGGTAGTGCAGTGGTGTTTGTGTAGTGTAGGGGGTAGTGTTTTAGGGTTTAGGGTAGTGCAGTGGTGTTTGTGTACTGTAGGGGGTCATGCTGGGTTCTAGTGTTTTAGGGTTTAGGGTAGTGCAGTGGTGTTTGTGTAGTGTAGGGGGTCGTGTTTTAGGGTTTAGGGTCGTGCAGTGGTGTTTGGGTAGTGTAGGGGGTCGTGCTGGGGGTAGTGTTTTTGAGTTTAGGGTAGTGCAGTTGTGTTTGGGTAGTGAAGGGGGTCGTGCTGGGGGTAGTGTTTTAGGGTTTAGGGTAGTGCAGTTGTGTTTAGGTAGTGAAGGGGGTCGTGCTGGGGGTAGTGTTTTAGGGTTTAGGGTAGTGCAGTGGTGTTTGTGTAGTATAGGGGGTCATGCTGGGGGTAGATTTAGGGTAGTGCAGTGGTGTTTGTGTAGTGTAGGGGGTCGTGCTGGGGGTAGTGTTTTAGGGTTTAAGGCAGTGCAGTGGTGTTTGTGTAGTGAAGGGGTCATGCTGGGGGTAGTGTTTTAGGGTTTAGGGTAGTGCAGTGGTGTTTGTGTAGTGTAGGGGGTTGTGCTGTGGGTAGGTTTAGGGTAGTGCAGTGGTGTTTGGGTAGTGTAGGGAGTCGTGCTGGTGGTAGTGTTTTAGGGTTTAGGGTAGTGCAGTTATGTTTGGGTAGTGTAGGGTGTCGTGCTGGGGGTAGTGTTTTAGGGTTTAGGGTAGTGCAGTGGTGTTTGGGTAGTGGAGGGGGTAGTGTTTTAGGGTTTAGGGTAGTGCGCCCAACCAGCCACAATATCCGTGGACAAAGGGGATCCTGACTCTTTGGAATGCTCCGTCAATTGAATAATTTGGGTCAAGGGCCCTACCACGTCCAAGACCTATCAATTCCTTTCTTGGGATCCCTCATATGCTTGGAGAAAAAGGTACATAGTTTCTCATCAATTTCAGGCGTGTGTGCCACCTTCCCCTTCAGTGAGGGCCTGGGGCATTCTCCCCTCATCCTATTCCTGACCTCCCTTTCAAGGGGTTGATGGATTTTCCCCACCACATACTCTGCCACTTTGGCGTCAGGTGTCCACTCCGCTGACCTAGGATGGTAAATTTGGGCAGGCTCGAACATGTCCGAGCCCCAACCGGGGACTGAGAGGAGTGGGAGTCTGGACGCCAGGGACGCCCCGAGTCCTTATCCTCATTGGAGGAGAAATCGTCCTCCAATACACCCTCTCCCTCTAAGGGAAACCCGCCGTCGGGGTCTACAATAGTGGTGACAGTGTCGCAATTTTCTCCGGGCCCTCCTCCTCCCGGCAGGGTGCATGTTTTAGCGTTCGCGCACTCTTGAGGAAGGTCTCCGTAAGTTTATCAAATCCTTCCAAGTGCCCCGCGTTATGCTTAACGGCCCTTTTATTCCCCATCTGGGAGCTACTGGGACCCGCCACCACCAGATCTGGGTCACTGAACACCCCAGGGATGCTTTTCGCCAGCTTATCAACCTGATCCCTAAGAGGAGCCAGCGCCCTAGAAATAGCCAGAGAGAGGGCTTGGTCCACTGCTGGAGGGAGAAGTTGGGGGGCCATTCCTCCTCCACTTCCTGGTAGGAGGAGTAAAAATGGTCTTCTGGAGAAGACATGATAGCAGAGGGTGTGAGCACAGAACAAATGCCCTTAAAATCCTTAAGGCAGCCCCCTTGCCGGTGCTCCAACAGCTGGGCTTTCCCCGAAGCTGTTATAAGAATAGACTGAGGCGCAATACCAATTACCAGGTGGCGCTGGTCACTGACGTGGCCATGTGGGGAAATCACCGCGTAGCGGTGTCAAAATTAGGCGAGGGTTGGTCGGGAATCAAGCGGACACTAAAGGAGTGACCGGATTCCCAAACGCGCCTAAAGAACAGCGGGTGCGCTCGACGGAGCTGCCTCGCTCGGACCAGACGCGCCTAACAGGATCTCACCGCGCGCAGAGCACACAGCGGGAGAAACTGCGAGGGGAGAACGCACTCGGGCAAGAGCCTGCTGCGCAGGGAATATGAAACAATACCAAGGCAATAATGCTAATAACGTGCACAAGAAACCGCTATACAAACAGCAACAACGTCAGATTAAGCCAAGAATGTAAGGAATGCACTTAACTGACGAGCAGTGAAGAAAGAGGAAGCGGAAGGGACGTCACGATATTATATACGATGGACTGTGATATGATTGGACTATAGTTGCCTTGGAGACTACCCCCTAATGGTTCATGGGTTGTGTAGTCTTTTGTTTAATGATTGTTGTGTTACGTTTTCTTTGAACTGCTATGCAAATAAAGTGAGGAAAGATATGCATAATCCTCGCCTCCGTCCTGCCATAGAATTCATTAAACTTTATTTGATCTGATTTAGAAACATAGATCATAAAAGTGTACATAAAATCAGTAAATCCTCTTTCCTAATACAATACAGTGAGAATTAATTAAAACCAGTAGGTAAAAACGGGTGTTACAAAGCCCGGTTCAGAGCAACTTCAGGTTAACAGAATCGTAAAGGTCAATGTTTCGCAAGATCAATCTCATGTACTTCGTGCAAAATACGCAATAAGGGGTCCAAGTAAGATGTAACGCTCCAATACCTGACCAGTTTGCACTATATAAAACTGCAGAAAAACTAAAAATAAAAAGTGTTTTGCACACTTCTGTCATTGGGCTATATGTGGACTACATCTGGGTGATATTTGTGCTACATTTGGGCTCTTTTTTTCTCTGGTGGCCATCTTGGGAGACTTATTTGTTATGAAGTTTCCTAATTTCGTCATTTACTGCAGTCTCCTCAGTAGGAAATGCTTTCAGTTTTTTACTTTGATTCCATCAAGAAGGCATTCAGATGTGTCACACATTTGCCATAAATTCAGAATGTTAGCACTCTAGTTGTTCATTAGATCACTGTAGTAAAGCTACTGCTCACCAGGGAGTTAACTGGAAGTCTACTGCTGGTATTGAAAGTGATTGTTTCAGTCTGCATGTCAGAATTTTCTAATGAAATAGAAGAGGATTTGAGATCTCACTTAAAACATGCCCTAAATTTTCTTTTCTGCAGCACTAACCATAATTTCTATGGCAAAATGAACCCCCTCATTTTGTTCCTTTTTAAATTAAATGTTTTAAGTGTTACCAGTTTATTCCAATCAAGATGGCTTCAGGTGTGCCATACTTTTGTCACAAGTAAGACTGTTAGCACTCTAGTTGTTCTTTAGAACACTCTGGGAAGCTGCAGTAGAACACAAAGGAATCCACTGACAGTCTCTGCCCTTGTTGGATGTACATGTTTTACTGAGAATGTCAGACTTCATTCTCACATGACTGAGAAAGATAATGTGAATTTACAGAAAATATGCTCTCATTTTAGCTTCTGGAGCACCTTCCAAAACTGTATGGGACAAGCATGTGAAAATAGTTTTCTCTCAAACATGATTCATGATATCCCAGCAGAAGGTTTTTCACAGGGTAAAATCACCTTAGAACACACCACAATTCCTGAAATTAGCATGGTACCATCAACAAATGAATTCTAATGTAACTAAAGTCTGTTATCACCCTTTATAGTTCTCCTTTTGGTAACCCTCAAAATCTTCGATTCACTACAATGCATTTCAATGGGGTACTATCATTTATATTGGTCCCAAGATGGCTGCCAGCAATTCCAGGATGAAGTGCTGACAGCCAATCAGATCTCACGATGACATGTGTGGTTAGGCTCCGCCCAGATATATATGTGTTTTTACTTTTGATTTTCTCAGGAACTACTGAACGGATTTACACCATTTAATAAAAAGGGTTCTTTCTGAACCAAGAACTACCTCTTTGCCAAATTTGGTGTAATTCCGTTCAGCAGTTCGGGCTGTAGCCTTGCATAAAGTTTCCTATGGGAAATTGATTTTTTGACTCTTATTTTTAATTTCTCCGCAACTACTGAACGGATTTACACCATTTAAAAAAGGTCGCTTTCTGAACCAAGCGCTACCTTTTTGCCAAATTTGGTGTAATTCCGTTCAGCAGTTCGAGATGTAGCCGTGTCTAAAATTTCCTATGGGAATTAACATGGAGAAAACACGTTTTGGGACCCCCCTTTTTTCTCAGCCCCCGCTTGCTGAATCACCCCGAAACTTTCAGGATAGGAGCAGACCGGAGCGCCCCACGAGTTTTGAAAATTTCGCGAAGATTCATCAACTGGCGCCAAAGTTATTGGAAATAGAATGTTGCGAATTTCCTATGGAAAATAGGTCCTAACTATAACTATCTACTGGCGACCGCCAGTAGATAATATATATATATATATATATATATATTCTCAACAAAGCAGTCCAAGAACGAAGGGCGCACTTTTCACAGCTGGTGCGCGTGGCGGGGCCGGACTTGCCCCGAAAAACAATTTGTCACCAAGCAAGTAACACGCTGCACTCTCTCAGATATTATAAAGATTTATTGAAGCCAGTTACACTCCTTCTCCACCTACGCGTTTCGACCAGCAGGTCTTGGTCACGGTGTCTAGCGCTAGTCCCTCCACGCTTTCCACTATTTATACCAAAAACCCAGTAAACAATTTATGATGCATGCTGGGAATGGTAGTTCACTTAAAAAAAATATAGCATCTATATGCATGCTAACATTAAAATGTTAAATCATTATGTGATATCTGACAATTGCATTGATCTTATAAAATAATTAAGACGATTATACCAAATTATACAAATATATAAAGCAGTATCGGTTTTCTGAAGGGATACATATGACATGGATTCACATTAGTATGATCATAAATATGATCAAATGGAATTAGTCTTAGTGACTAAAACACGCTTTCGCGCTAACGTTACACAATTGGCTCAGTGTCCACAATTAGAACATTATAACCAATTATGCATGTCTGCACTATGTATCCTTCACGATCTTTCTTTGTTTATAGGCTCAATGCCCCAATAACTGCAAGACATTTCATATATTATATTGGTCAAAGGTCTAAAAGTCTTTTACAGATTTGATGTTTTGGTTGCTTTTTATGATATTTCGTTTTAAGTAATGTTTCTCTTCTTGTGATTCCAGTACAGATACCATGGTATCCTTACAGATGTATGTATAATTCTTCATCCCCGTTAAGTCCCATCGGGGATTTGGTCTTAAATCTTATTATTAGCCTAGATTCCAGGCGTCTTAGTTTTAGAGTTCTATTCCCACCTCTCTCATGGATGGGTACCGTTGCCAAACCACTATATGTCATGTCCTGCCATGTTTTTCTCTCATGCGTTGTCATATGTTTTGCCATGGCATATGTCAAGTCTCTGTTCTGTATGGCCCGTATGTGTTCTAGGATGCGTTTATTTAAGGGGCATATCGTGCTACCAATGTAGCGTTTCCCACAATGGCATTCCAACATATACACCACATAAGTTGTTTTACATGTTATGGTATCGTTGATGTTGAAGGTTTTACCTTGTGGATCCTTGATTGTTTTTATACTTCTCCCAATTTTACAGGCCTTACATTGGCTGCATTTCTTAAATCCCCTTTGCATACCTTGTAACCACATACTTGACTGATTCATTTCAAAGTGGCTTCTGACCAATTTATCAGACAACGATGGTGCCTTTCTGTAGGTTATTTGCGGTTGATCACCCAACTCTTTGCCGATGTCTGGATCTTTACTTAGGATGTTCCAGTATTTTTTTAGGGATTTGCGAATTTTAAAACTCTCTTTGCTGTATGTCATTATCATTCTTATAGGTTCATTTTGTTGCGTCTCCGTATTCACATCATTTTTGTTGATCAATGTTTCAGCCCTTGTAAGGCACCTAGCTTTCATTTCTCCCCGTTTAATATCATTATATCGATAACCTCTTTGTAAAAACCGTTTTTTTGTATCTTTGAATTTAAGATTCATCTCTTTTCTGTTTGAGCAGTTTCTCTTCATCCTGATAAATTCACCGTATGGTATATTTCTTTTTAGTGTCTCTGGGTGGAAGCTCTTGCCGTGTAGCACACTATTGGTTGCCGTGCTTTTCCGGTAGACAGTTGTTTCTATTTGATCTGCTTTTACATATACTTTGGTATCCAAGAATACAATTTCACTTGAGCTGATATTATAGGTGAATTTCAGGCCAACATTATTGTTGTTCAATATGTTGAAGAACTCTACAAACTCATTCTCGGTTCCATTCCAAAGGAGGAAGAGGTCATCTATAAAACGCAGCCATAATGCCACTTTGGCTACGTGATGGTCATTTTCTTCTCTCCAAGCTATGGTCTTCTCCCACCAGCCCATTACTAGGTTGGCGTAGCTTGGAGAGAAGGAAACTCCCATGGCAGTTCCGCAACATTGGGAGTACATGTTCTTATTAAAAAGGAATACATTGTTCCTTAAACAAAGTTCTATCATTTCAATGACCATCTGGCAGTGTTGAAGTTGTTCTATGGGTTTTTGTTTCAAGAAATATTTGATCGCTTTTATGCCTATGTTATGATCAATAGACGTATAAAGAGACACTACGTCAATGGTTACCAGCATGTAATCCTTACACCATCCGGTGTTCATAAGCATTCTCAGGAAATCCCCAGTATCCTTGATGTATGATGTTAAGGTTGGGACCATTGGGGCCAGAAAGTAATCCACATATGTGGAGATGTTTTCATATAGGGACCCACAGCTTGAAATAATGGGTCTCCCTGGTGGCTTTGTTAGCGTTTTATGTACCTTCGGGAGGAAGTAGATGGTTGGTATTATCGGATCATTATTACTCAAATATTGTACCTCCTGATCGTTTAGTAAACCCTTCTCCTGCCAGTTCTTAAGCTTGGTATTTAGGTCTTTTACCATGTCATTTATAGGATTTCTCTTGAGCTTTTCATAGTTATTGATGTCATTTAGTTGTCGCATAGCTTCCATAGTGTAATCATCCTTATTTAAAATAACTATGTTCCCTCCCTTGTCGGCGGGTTTTATCTCTATTAGAGTATTATTCATAAGTGATTCCAACGCTGCGCGTTCCTGCTTACTGAGATTTTCTTTGTTATCTCCATGTTTAACATTGCTCATTTTTTCCAATTCCATGGTTACTAACTCATAAAAGGTATCTATCTTATTCCCAGGATGTAATGCTGGACAGAATTTAGATTTATTTTTAAATTTTGTGATCAGGTGTTTGTCCGTTCTTATACCCATCTCCTGTAGCAGTTGTGTGTCAGGGATGTTCTCCTCATTTATTTCATTTGCTAGGCTGTACGCTGTTCTTAAATTCGAGATTTCTCCAATTGTAAACTCTTGTGTTGGTTCTTCTATTGAATTGTCGCTCATTTCCACATTTGCTACACTTTGTCTCTCTTGTCTACTGAAGTACTTGGCCAACTTTAATTTCCGTACGTATTTGTAAAGATCTATTTTAGTTTCTACAATGTCAAAATGCTTTTCCGGACAGAATGTAAGTCCTTTATTTAAAAGGCTTTCTTCAGCTCTTGTTAAGACATGTTTGGAGAGATTGATGATTAAATATGGTTCCTTTGACTTCTCATCCTCTACGTCTTGGTCATCCGATTGCGAAGATGGTATCCTTTTGTTTTTTCCTGAGCTTCTTCTGGTTTTGCGTCGTTTGATTTTGTTGTTGACTGGCCTCTCCCCCTTCCTCTTCCTCGTTTCGTACCCCGTCCTCCTCCCCTTCCTCTTGGCATTTGTTGATCCAGATACACTAATTTCATTTCGTCTAAAAAAGTGGTACGTTTTCCTGGTAGTGTTAGGCCCTCTCCTTCACTGAAGTCTGTGTCTGACTCGCTTCCTGTAGTATTAGGGGATTCTTGTGGTAGCTTTTTATTAACACTCAAATGTTGCTTTAATGTCTCAAATCTTTTTGCAAATGTTAATATTGTACCACAATCATAGTCATGTTCATCCCTTCTGAACTTACGTTCTTTGCGTTCTTCAACATCACTTTCGTGTTTGTCAAGGTTGCGTTCCATTTCCTTCCTTAATTTTTTCGATTCGTCCTCTTTTTCAGTAGTCAAAATACGAGCCTCAAGCTCGGCTATGTTTTTGTGCAAATCTTGCACATCCATGTTGGCGTATTTGACTATTATGAGCATCATATTATGCGAACACTGCATATTATTTCTGCCCCATTCTTCCAGCATTTCTGGTTTAGTGTCGGGGTGGTTAGGTAGGGTAAAAATCCGAAGGCCTCTGGGTACTCTTTCACATTCTATGTATTTTTCAAGCGTGAGAATTTCCCAGCTCTTAGTTATTTCCTTTTTTAATAGTCTCTCCAATTGGATATACATTTGTTTTAATGTCGCTTCTCCTGTACCGGTTAATGTAGCATCCTCTCTTCCATGGCTTAAGGATTTATTGCCTTTTGAAACATTAATTCCGCCCTTTGGGCACGTTTCACTGCTCTCTCCTCCATGGTTCTCACTGAACAAACTTAATAATAGTCAGATATACACAGTCAATATACGTGTCCCCGATTCTGATTGAAAGTAGGACTATGCAGTTTAAAAGGAGTTGTTACATGTATTTAAATGGCTTCTATCAATTGTAATCTTTTTTATCTGGGCAGTGTTTCTTCGCGGGAACTACCGGTCGCACTGCGTGTGCTGCTCGTAGTTCCCTACCACTCGCTGCGACTCTCCTGTGTGTGCCTGTGCGTAGGACCTGCTTCGCGCTCTCACCTCTTTTTTTCCCCTTCCTTTTAGAGATGGCGCTGCAGTCACGGGAAGCGTCTCCTCTCTCCTTACGATCCTAATGTAGCGTAGGCTCACACACTGAGCATTTCCCCTTTATAGATCCTCTTCAAAGTTGAACCGGCCGGTTCAATTCTACCGCAGTGCAAATCCAAGAGGCACTCTGATAGAGCATGAGCCGTGAGCCGTACTCCGGCAATTTCTGTCCAACTTTGGCGGCGTCTGAGGAAAACATACGTCGGGCGCTCCTTCGTTTAATCCATTCTCAACAAAGCAGTCCAAGAACGAAGGGCGCACTTTTCACAGCTGGTGCGCGTGGCGGGGCCGGACTTGCCCCGAAAAACAATTTGTCACCAAGCAAGTAACACGCTGCACTCTCTCAGATATTATAAAGATTTATTGAAGCCAGTTACACTCCTTCTCCACCTACGCGTTTCGACCAGCAGGTCTTGGTCACGGTGTCTAGCGTTAGTCCCTCCACGCTTTCCACTATTTATACCAAAAACCCAGTAAACAATTTATGATGCATGCTGGGAATGGTAGTTCACTTAAAAAAATATAGCATCTATATGCATGCCAACATTAAAATGTTAAATCATTATGTGATATCTGACAATTGCATTGATCTTATAAAATAATTAAGACGATTATACCAAATTATACAAATATATAAAGCAGTATCGGTTTTCTGAAGGGATACATATGACATGGATTCACATTAGTATGATCATAAATATGATCAAATGGAATTAGTCTTAGTGACTAAAACACGCTTTCGCGCTAACGTTACAATAATATATGAAATGTCTTGCAGTTATTGGGGCATTGAGCCTATAAACAAAGAAAGATCGTGAAGGATACATAGTGCAGACATGCATAATTGGTTATAATGTTCTAATTGTGGACACTGAGCCAATTGTGTAACGTTAGCGCGAAAGCGTGTTTTAGTCACTAAGACTAATTCCATTTGATCATATTTATGATCATACTAATGTGAATCCATGTCATATGTATCCCTTCAGAAAACCGATACTGCTTTATATATTTGTATAATTTGGTATAATCGTCTTAATTATTTTATAAGATCAATGCAATTGTCAGATATCACATAATGATTTAACATTTTAATGTTGGCATGCATATAGATGCTATATTTTTTTAAGTGAACTACCATTCCCAGCATGCATCATAAATTGTTTACTGGGTTTTTGGTATAAATAGTGGAAAGCGTGGAGGGACTAACGCTAGACACCGTGACCAAGACCTGCTGGTCGAAACGCGTAGGTGGAGAAGGAGTGTAACTGGCTTCAATAAATCTCTATAATATCTGAGAGAGTGCAGCGTGTTACTTGCTTGGTGACAAAATATATATATATATATATATATATATATATATATATATATATATATATATATATATATTATCTACTGGCGGTCGCCAGTAGATAGTTATAGTTACAACCTATTATCCATAGGAAATCCGCGACATTCTATTTGAGATAACTCTCTTGCCGGTTGACGTATCTTCGCGAAATTTTCAAACTTTGTGGCCCGCTCCGGTCCGCTCCTACCCTGAAAGTCTCGGGGGATTCGTCAAGCGGGGGCCGAGAAAAGGGGGTCCCAAAACGCGTTTTCCCCATGCATTTTTCCATAGGAAACTTTAGACACGGCTACAGCCCGAACTGCTGAACGGAATTACACCAAATTTGGCAAAGAGGTAGTTCTTGGTTCAGAAAGAACCCTTTTGTTAAATGGTGTAAATCCGTTCAGTAGTTGCTGAGAAAATGAAAAGTAAAAAGTTAGTGATATCTATGGCCGAGTAGGGTCCGCGTACCCTCAGCGCACCCTGCGCGCACCGTCCCGATCACGAGCTGCATGTTAATTGGCTGTCAACATTCCGATTCAGGAAATGTTGGCAGCCATTTTGTCCCTCGGTAGAACCGAGGGACAGAAACAAGTGCGCAAAGCGCACAAAGGGGGCAGGGTAGAAACACCCTGACCCCTAGGTTTGCTCAGGGGTCCCACAAAACCCCCTGGGCAAAAAAAAAAAAAAAATTTAAAAAAAATCGGCAGGATGCGCTCAGGGTGCGCGAATCCTGCCGAAAAAAATCGAAGCGCGGTCTCCCGCGCTCGATGATATTGGCCCCCGGGTGGCCCAAGTCCCGGGGGCATGGTGGGGGGATAATTTAAAGTGTGGGGGCCTCAAAGGGCCCCCAAGCCCCGGGGACCGCCACCCCCTGGGGCTTTTTTAAAAATGGTGCGGGAGGGCTCTGAGCCCTCCCGCAGCCCCGAGGACCACCACCTCCCCGGGGCTTTTTTAAATTAATTACAAAACCTGTGTGGGGGGCTCCAGCCCCCACACGCCCGGAGACCGCCACCTCCCCGGGGCACTAAACATTTAAATATGGGGGTCCGTAACGGACCCCAGAGCCCCGGAGACCACCACCTCCCCGGGGCTTTGAACTGAATGGGAGGGGGGCCGCGCGGCCCCCTCCTGGAGCCCTTGATGGCCCTGGGGACCACCACCCCCAGGGCCGGCTCCTGCAGTGTCCCGGGTGCCTACCCCCGGGACACTGTAGTTTGCTATGGCAGGACGGGAGCCTCGCGGCTCCCGTCCTGCCATAGCAAACTGCTTTGGATATTGGAAGAGAGAGCAGGGAAACGTGCTCTCTCTTCCAATATCCAAAGCGATTGCTTTCCACATGGGGAGCAGCATGTCAGCTGCTCCCCATGTGGAACAGGCAATGCCGGCTCCCAAGGGACGTGGGGAGCCGGCGGGACTGTGGGGGATTGGGGACCCCCACAGTCCCCAACGGAAGGGCCAGCCCCGGGGGATGGGGTCCCCGGGGCAAGTAGTGGCCCGGGAGGGGGCCACGCGGCCCCCTCCCCAAAAAAAAACAAAAATAAAAAATAAAAAAACGGAATGGCCGGCCCCGGGGATGGGGTCCCCGGGGCCTTAAATGGCCAGAGGAGGGGGCCACGCAGCCCCCTCCAAAGAATATAAATAAAAACGAGGCCATGCCCCGGGGATGGGGTCCCCGGGGCCAATACAGGCCCAGGGAAGGGGGACCACGCGGCCCCCTTCCCCGTTTTTTTTTTTTAATTAAAAAAAGGGGTAAGGCCCTGGGGGATGGGGTCCCCAGGGCATAAAAACAGGAAAAAGGAAGGGGGCCACACAGCCCCCCTTCAGGGGACAACATTTTTTTTTTTTTTTTAAACGATCGGGCCCGCAGGCCCCGCCCCTTCCTTCACCACTCTGCAAACGCGCCCCTGGCGCGTTTGCAGAGAGGGAACAATTCCCCTTGAATACTGGGGGTCCCTGGGGGCCAACTAGCCCACCAGGAACCTCCAGTATGCGCCAGGGAGCTGCGTTGCAGAGAGGTGTAGAGAGGCCACACCCCTTTTACACCTCTCTGCAACGCAGCTCTGTGGCGCTTTTGGAGGTATATGGTGGGCTAGTTGGACTCCGGGGACCCTCAGGATTCAAGGGGACTTAATCCCCCAACTTAAAACGCGCCACGGGGCGCGTTTGCACAGTGGTGAAGGGAGGGGCGGGGCTTCAGGTGACATGTGTGCAAACAGGCCCCGTGGCGCGTTTTAAGATGGGGAATTAAATCCCCTTCAATGCAGAGGGTCCCTGGGGCCAACTAGCCCAACAGGTACATCCAGAAAGCGCCACAGAGCTGCGTTGCAGAGAGGTGTAAAAGGGGTGTGGCCTCTCTACACGTCTCTGCAACGCAGCCCCTGGCGCATATTGGAGGTTCCTGGTGGGCTAGTTGGCCCCTAGGGACCCTCAGGATTCAAGGGGACTTAATCCCCCAACTTAAAACGCGCCACGGGGCGCGTTTGCACAGATGTCACCTCAGGCCCCGCCCCCTCCCTTCACCATTGTGCAAATATTCTTCTAAAATCATCCGAAATACGAATTCCAATTTACTCACCTGTTATCAGGAGAGACCTCAGTGCTGTATCTTTCAGCCCAGTACTGGTCCTGAAAAGTAATTTTAACCGTACTTACCAGTAACTTGAATTTCCTTCCATAGGCTAACATTGACTGGTTTCACTTGGAAATTCTTCTAAGTGTGGAGTTTTGGAACTTTAAAATATTCCTCTAAAATCAGCCGAAATACGAATTCCGATTTACTCACCTGTTATCAGGAGAGACCTCAGTGCTGCATCTTTCAGCCCAGTACTGGTCCTGAAAAGTAATTTAAACCGTACTTACCGGTAACTTGAATTTCCTTCATAGGCTAACATTGACTGGTTTCACTTGGAAATTCTTCTAAGTGTGGAGTTTTGGAACTTTAAAATATTCCTCTAAAATCAGCCGAAATACGAATTCCGATTTACTCACCTGTTATCAGGAGAGACCTCAGTGCTGCATCTTTCAGCCCAGTACTAATCCTGAAAAGTAATTTTAACCGTACTTACCAGTAACTTGAATTTCCTTCCATAGGATATTATTGCCTGCTTTTTGTTGAAAAAGTTTCTAAGTGTTGATTTTTGGAACATACAAATATTCCTCTAAAAACAGCCGAAATACGAATTCCGATTTACTCACCTGTTATAAGGAGAGACCTCAGTGCTGTATCTTTCAGCCCAGTACTGGTCCTGAAAAGTAATTTTAACCGTACTTACCAGTAACTTGAATTTCCTTCCATAGGATATCATTGCCTGCTTTTTGCTTAAAAAGTTTCTAAGTGTTGATTTTTGAAACATACAAATATTCCTCTAAAATCAGCCGAAATACGAATTCCAATTTACTCACCTGTTATAAGGAGAGACCTCAGTCCTGTATCTTTCAGCCCAGTACTGGTCCTGAAAAGTAATTTTAACCGTACTTACCAGTAACTTGAATTTCCTTCCATAGGCTAACATTGACTGGTTTCACTTGGAAATTCTTCTAAGTGTGAAGTTTTGGAACTTTAAAATATTCCTCTAAAATCATCCGAAATACGAATTCCAATTTACTCACCTGTTATCAGGAGAGACCTCAGTGCTGCATCTTTCAGCCCAGTACTAATCCTGAAAAGTAATTTTAACCGTACTTACCAGTAACTTGAATTTCCTTCCACAGGATATCATTGCCTGCTTTTTGTTGAAAAAGTTTCCAAGTGTTGATTTTTGAAACATACAAATATTCCTCTAAAATCAGCCGAAATACGAATTCCGATTTACTCACCTGTTATAAGGAGAGACCTCAGTGCTGTATCTTTCAGCCCAGTACTGGTCCTGAAAAGTAATTTTAACCGTACTTACCAGTAACTTGAATTTCCTTCCATAGGCTAACATTGACTGGTTTCACTTGGAAATTCTTCTAAGTGTGGAGTTTTGGAACTTTAAAATATTCCTCTAAAATCAGCCGAAATACGAATTCCGATTTACTCACCTGTTATCAGGAGAGACCTCAGTGCTGCATCTTTCAGCCCAGTACTAATCCTGAAAAGTAATTTTAACCGTACTTACCAGTAACTTGAATTTCCTTCCATAGGATATTATTGCCTGCTTTTTGTTGAAAAAGTTTCTAAGTGTTGATTTTTGGAACATACAAATATTCCTCTAAAAACAGCCGAAATACGAATTCCGATTTACTCACCTGTTATAAGGAGAGACCTCGGTGCTGTATCTTTCAGCCCAGTACTGGTCCTGAAAAGTAATTTTAACCGTACTTACCAGTAACTTGAATTTCCTTCCATAGGCTAACATTGACTGGTTTCACTTGGAAATTCTTCTAAGTGTGGAGTTTTGGAACTTTAAAATATTCCTCTAAAATCAGCCGAAATACGAATTCCGATTTACTTACCTGTTATCAGGAGAGACCTCAGTGCTGCATCTTTCAGCCCAGTACTGATCCTCTAAAGTAATTTTAACCGTACTTACCAGTAACTTGAATTTCCTTCCATAGGATATCATTGCCTGCTTTTTGCAGAAAAAGTTTCTAAGTGTTGATTTTTGAAACATACAAATATTCCTCTAAAATGAGCCGAAATCAGAATTCTGATTTACTCACCTGTTATCAGGAGAGAGCACAGTGCTGCATCTTTCAGCCCAGTACTGGTCCTGAAAAGTAATTTTAACCGTACTTACCGGTAACTTGAATTTCCTTCATAGGCTAACATTGACTGGTTTCACTTGGAAATTCTTCTAAGTGTGGAGTTTTGGAACTTTATAATATTCCTCTAAAATCAACCAAAGTACGAATTCCAATTTACTCACCTGTTATCAGGAGAGAACCCAGTGCTGCATCTTTTAGCCCAGCACTGACCCTTAAAAGTAATTTTAACTGTACTTACCAGTAACTTATATTTTCTTCCATAGGAATCCATTGTCTACTTTTCAGCAGAAAAGTTTCAAAGTGTCGATTTTCACAAACTACAAATATTCCTAAAAAATCGCCTGTATGACTTAAACGCATTCTTTCAACTGTTTACAGGAGATGCATCAGTGCTGGATCCAGGATCCAACACTGAGTAAGAAAAAGTAACGATAGCAGTTTTTACCTTCTAAGTGAATTTCCTTCCATAGGATAACATTGGTGATTCTATGAGAAAAAGTTTCTAAGTGTCAACTTTTAAAGTACAATAATATTCCTTAAAAATCACGACTGTAACCAAAACGCTTTTACTCAACTGTTTACAGGAGATGTGCCAGGACTGAATCTAGGATCCAGTCCTGTGGTTAGACAAGTAATCCATAAAGTAACTAATTGCATTTAACTAGAAATTCACATTGAGCTGAATGTTGCATTGTGTTTGAAAATGTGTTGCCCATTGCAACAACTGTAACTACTGTACTTAAAAGTCTATTGCCTATGTGCAAAGTATTTAAACTAAAGTAATTCATTCTGAGAAAGTATTTTTTGTAATGTAATGTATAATGTAATTACAATGTAATTTAAAAAATAAAATATGTAAAAAAAAATTGTTTCTAAAAATGTAGTAAATCAGTATTAAAAAAATGTATATAACAATTAATATTTTTAAAAATTGTCATTTACAAAACCTTTGAAATTCACTAAAAAAACCGTAGGTTTCAGACATGTTATAGTTACAAATTAGCATTTAAAAAACCTTTGAAATTCAATGAAAAAACCATAGGTTTCAGGGACGTTATAGTTACAAATTAGCATTTAAAAAACCTTTGAAATTCACTGAAAAAACCATAGGTTTTAGGGACAGTTATAGTTAGTTGGACATTGCACTCGTACAAAACCCGTGAAATTCCCCGTTATAGTTAGTCCAGCTAACTATAACTCGCGCCCCGCAATGCACTGCTGATGACGTCACTTATTACATCACTCATGACATGGTCAGTGACATCACTGATGACATCACTGATGACATCTCAAATGACATCACTGATTACATCATCCACATGATAATCTGATGCACCTCCTCACACCCTAATATAACCTTTGATACACCCACTCTAAATTACAGACTGCCATTCGCAAAACCATAGACACTCCAACACCAATAACTACATACCCACTCACTGATTCTTAGGTCTACACACACACATACACTCACTCACCCGTACAGTCACTCATACTTACGGTCACTCAGTACAGGACTATCATATGCACTCTTACTCCTATATAGACACTCAAACACCGCCACTCATCCATAGAGGTACTCACACACCTAGTCAGTCATGCAAATAATTAAACACACTGCCATTTACTCACCTATACAGTTATACACACACCAGCTCACTTAATCATACAAAGACTAGCACATTGTTACGCTCTTATACAATCACTGATACAAGCACACACTCATCCATACAGCCACTATCACAATCACTCACTCTCGCTTATAGCTATTTATATACTCCAACACACATATATACTGCCTTTCACATATGTAGTTACTCACACATGTACCACTGGGACATACATTCACTCACTAACACACTCTTACACACACTTACCCACCCATACAGTCTATCACAGATGCACTCTTGAAACCATCCACCCAGTGAATCACCCACTCACACATCTATGCACAGAGTTGCACACACCCCTCCCACACAAACACTCAGGCACCCATACAGATACTCAGACAAGCATTCAATAACTCATATAGACACTCATGTAGCTATTCACAAACACATGCAGCCACTTACACAGCAACAGACAGACGGATACAGACATTCACCCAGTTTAGTCACTAACCCATGCATTCAGTAAGATACGTTAAATCACTCACTTATACAGTCAGTCACGCACCTACTAAATCATCCATACAGACACTTACACACCCACTCATTCTTCAATACGTCTTTTCCTATATATATTAAAAATATTTAAACTTTACAGAAACACACAGTCACTGGATGATGTCATCAGTGATGTCATTTGAGATGTCATCAGTGATGTCATCAGTGATGTCACTGACCATGTCATGAGTGATGTAATAAGTGACGTCATCAGCAGTGCATTGCGGGGCGCGAGTTATAGTTAGCTGGACTAACTATAACGGGGGAATTTCACGGGTCTTGTACGAGTGCAATGTCCAACTAACTATAACTGTCCCTAAAACCTATGGTTTTTTCAGTGAATTTCAAAGGTTTTTTAAATGCTAATTTGTAGCTATAACGTCCCTGAAACCTATGGTTTTTTCATTGAATATATATATATATATATTTTTCCACAAGCGGCGCAATGAAAGCCACAGAAGGACGCAATCGTGGGTCAATTCCTCACCCGCACCGACAGACGCGTTTCGGCGTACAACGCCTTTCTCAATGTATATTTATATATGAGTTTGTTTCTCAAGGGACATAGATGTGGAGTTAATAGTTAATCTATACTTTGCACTATATAATTACCCCATATTCACTTGTTTGTTGATATTATTGCTATGATATTCACGTAGCACGATATATTTATACTCGATATTCTGAGATACAACCAGAAAAACAATTTCTCCTTACTAATGGGCAGTAGGCGTCAGATCATTGCTAGTCGTCCAGAATGTTGCTCTCTGGGTGTTGCCTTTCTTGGAGCCTCTATGCTTTCCATCAAAAAAGCAAAAGCACCTAACTTTAGGTACAATTATCAGAATTATTTTTTGAATATTGACAATAGATGAGTTACCTTTTTAACGACAACAAGAAAGCAAAGATGCCAATAATGTTCCTATATGGATCAGTATGTGTAGTAATGTAGTTCACACTGGTGTGATGTAATCCAAGTAGGTTTATTCAGGTAAGTAAACAGGTAGTATACATCTTCATCAGCAGGTGTATAAGTGTTGTAGGGCAGCCCCACCAGGAGCAGCCTGCTAGCTGCTCAGCCCCATCCACCAACTGTCATCACTCATCCAGTCACCCAAACATTCCACTCATGGCCCATTCACCAACATTCCATACAGAGCACACACACACAGGCTGAGCAGCTAGGACAAGGTAACATAGGACATGAATCATAACACCAGAATACTACATATCTCTTCCCTATTGAACAGAAGAATAACAAAAGCAAAACATTAAAACTATGAGCATGAAAGAAAAACTATAAACATGAAAGTACAGCAAACATAAACAGTCCACAACCCAAAGATGAGGGAAAACCGCCCGCATCATAAAATGGATATGAACTATTACAATAAGAGTGAAAAGCCCAGACCCAGGGATGACGGAAACACCGCATCACGAGAGGGAAAGGAACTAAAGACAAGAAGGAAAGATGGATAGAGAATACCCATCCCCCTCCTCTAATAAGACAAAAAAATGAACGTCAAAATGTAAGTTCTCCATGTAAGGAGACTAGTCATGTGGACCAAAGGGACTGAAACCCAATATCCTGCCCCCAACTTAAACAAGAGGCAACGTGTAAATTCATATATACTCTCCATGTGAGAAAACACGACATGTGGACTAAAGGGTCTGAAACCCAATGTCCTGCCCCCCACTTTTACAAGGGACAACAATGTTACGTATATGCTCTCCATGTAAGGAGACAAACAAGACATGTGGACTAAAGGGACTGAACCCAATATCCTGCCCCCACTTTTACAAGGGACAACAACGTTATGTATACGCTCTCCATATAAGGAGACAAACAAGAACAAAACCCTGCACAACATAAACAAACGTGTGGCACATGGTGTCTTACGCACACAGGAACCAAACCCTGCACCCAAAATAATACGTGCAGCACAAGGTGTCTTACGCACACAGGGAATAAAACCCTGTAACAAAATAGTACGTGCGGCACAAGGTGTCTTACGCACACAAGGAAAATAACTCCTTGCAACAGGACAAAAAGGGAACAAAACCCTTAAATCCCATCCTCATGTAAGGGCACAGGAAGCTCCCAATGTAGATATGGTAACAGTACCCATAAACTTCAAAACATGTAAACACATTCTACATAAATAGGGTAATGAGAACATTTGCAAAACATATATAAGCATGCTGGTGAGCGATCTCTCACCGAATAGCGTGAATGGCGGCACACAAGGCACACTCTCAACTTGTGCACCCCAACTGTAACCTGTAATGTAAAGTCGGTGAAACAACGATAAAACAATTATCAACATATTGTTAAAACACGACAGTTATCTAAGACTGCCATCCACTTAAAACAACTCATCCCAAAGGCAAAACCTGTAAGCGATTTCCCACATGAATGAGCAACAGACAATAACTGGGGTAGTCAACACCTGTGAGCGATACACCTGTGAGCGATGTCTCACACAAATTAGCACCAGTCATTTATATGGGAGTGTACTGCAATGTCCAACAGCTGTTTGTAAAGGAGCGCGTACGGCCAATAATAGTCTTATCAGACAACCACATCAGACTCCATTTCGTAGCAAGATCGTTGTTGGCCCCCCCGACTGTGCACAAATGTTCTGACGAACCCAAAAGAAGAAAAGTACCTGCGAATACCTGCGCTCCCAAAAACACACTGCAGGCAGACAAGAAGAGATGAAGTGAAGCCAATGTTCTCACCACGGCGTTCCAGTCAGACTTCAACCTTCAAATAACTTTATTGGAAACACCGCACATGTGATGAAGACGTGGTTGGTAAATTGAAACCAGAGCACCAACAATTGATATGGGCCATCGCCAACCCTAAGATGGCCGCACACTGCTCCCGTCGCGCCGGGTGGCTCCTGGCACGTTTGCACTGCAGAACGTCCCCCTGCAGCATAGAGCATCACCAAGTCCAAACGTCGGATCCCCGAAGAAACGGCAACGTCACAGAAAGGGGCATAGGCTGGTCAGCGCGTCTTCACAAAGGAGGTAAGCTCGCGCGCGCTGACCAGAGCTCGTGCCAAGTTACTTTTAAATTTGAAGACGGCAGTTGGTAAACACCGCAGACATCAGGTCTCAGCGTAGACCAGAAATCAAAGACAAAAATTATGTCTCACCTGACTTTGCCCCCATGAGCTGTCATTTGAAACTGCCTCCGCTGGTAAAAGGATGTGTGCCTCAAGGTGGTGCTGACACAGGAACATGAGCCCCTGAGGCACACAGGTACCACAATAAGATTTCACACCGTTAAACAAATAAATCAGTTACTGCCCTTGTGAAAGTTCATCCACCTTATTGGCACACTTACGTTGTGCTGGCACTTCCCTTGCAGGTACGTTGCTTGTAGCCAGACGTGTCGAACCAACACTGGCTGGCACTTCCCTTGGAGGTACATTGCTTGTACCCAGACGTGTCAAACCAACACCACCACGTCCCAAAATGTAGCAAGAACACACCGCACATGCCTGTCCCCTCCAAAGTACACATCTGATGAGAACGCAGGTTGGCATGGAGGATGACACACAGCACAGCGTCCAAGAAATAAGAGCCAGCATGTAAAATGTCGAACGTGTAGTGGCTCACTTTACTTTGAGGCAATGTTGTCACAAAACACATAGTGCAGCACGCTTGGGCTGGGCTGTACGATGTAAATGGACACTGGTGGGGCTGCAAGACATGCTGTTCCAGTTTCTTTTGATTCCTTTGTTGCTTCTCTTGTTTCCGTGTTGCCTCCTCTGATTCATACTTTGTTTGAATTTCTCCTTGGGTTGTCTGATCTTGTACATTTTGACGCTTGGACATCTCCAGGTAGCCTCAGACCAACTTTAACACGTGGGAAGGTCTCAAACTTGTCGCCAAAATAAATGTAGTAATGTAGTCCACACTGGTGTGATGTAATCCAAGCAGGTTTATTCAGGTAAGTAAACAGGTAGTATAAATCTTCATCAGCAGGTGTATAAGTGTTGTAGGGCAGCCCCACCAGGAGCAGCATGCTAGCTGCTCAGCCCCATCCACCAACTGTCATCACTCATCCAGTCACCCAAACATTCCACTCATGGCCCATTCACCAACATTCCATACAGAGCACACACACACACAGGCTGAGCAGCTAGGACAAGGTAACATAGGACATGAATCATAACACCAGAATACTACAGTATGCTACCCAATTAATTGTATGAAAAAAGTTGAGAAAGATTACGGAAAAACTTGGAGACATCTATTTGCTGTTAGACAAAGCCTTTCAATTGCAGCATTGAGATTTGATGCAGGATCGAAAAGGAGCTCTGTACAAAGGGCATGCGCTAATTCTCAGATATTGGTAGACCTTGAAACGGCTGCTTAATATTCATTTAAATTTTCTATATATAAAGATTTACTTATTCACTTACTCTCCCTTTCAAGAAAATTGGAGGAAAACCCATATTAAAACTGGATGTATTGCAATCATTCACAACATAAACAGCATTTTTTTATAAATGACTGAAATATCCATTGCAAAAAAAATCCATTAAATGGATTTACGGATGATTTAGAGTATGGCAGACGGTCCCCCAGGTCAGTGTAGAGACGTACAATGCTGCCCTGTTGGAAGACCGTACGCCATGCTTAGAGATCTCCGTCAGGCAGGAGATCTCTGTGCCTTCAGCAGAACTATCTCAGTGGCAGCTCCACTGAGGGCACTGAAGTTTTGCTGAGTTGGCACCATGTTTAATGTGCCTCCTCAGCAAAGTTTTTGTTACTGAATATTAAAAATAAATGTCTCACATGCTGGAATTTTTCTCACAGAGTTTGGGGGCAGTTTCTTTGGTTTCCTGTTCAGGACTACCAAGCTTTCCCTAGAGATCCCGAATAGGATTGTCAGACGGGCTGTCGGTCATGAATTTCTGCCGGTGGAGCCAGCAGAGCCTCTTCCTTTGGAAATATGGGTCTCCCACAACTCTAAAAAGAGTAGGGCAATTGTGAGTATGGTGGATGGGACTTTATTGTAAATCGAGATTATGTCTGACCACAAAAATTAGCACAGCAAACAGGGGACATGAAATACTATCTTGTAGCGAATTGACCACCAGAATCTCGTAGCGAACTGACCTCCAGAAGAGAGCAAATTTATGATAAACATTTGAACTGGGGTAGAGAAGTACAATAGAATGAAGGAGCTAGGAGGTAGCTCCCTGAGGGCAAACAAACCCGTGATTTATGTACCCTGGTACCACAAGCCTTACCTCACATTTAAGGATTGTCCTTCTTTAGTAGAGGCTGGAAAGAATTTTTTTCAGCCAATGTTTTTAAAAAGAGGAAGCAGGACAATTTCGGCAGCTCTAACCGTCTTACCCTGACACTTCTATCTCATGGATTTGTTTATAATTTTTTTTGTAATCCTTTGAAAATGTTTAAATAACTAAATTTGATGTAAATTGGTAACTGCCCTCTGTTAAAGTCCTGCTTTTATCATAAATAACTAAATAAAAAAAAATAACCAAGGAATCTCAGATTTTCCGAAAAATGGTCAGAGATTTTAACAAAATTGATAATGAACATTGGACTTTGCAACCTGAGATTAACCACTAAGTCATTTGCTTTTGGAGAAAGTGACTTGGAACTTCAGCAATAACTTCTATGACTCCTATAATGCACTTTGTGGACTTATGCCTCCCACTATCCCCACAGAGCACTGATTCTGTCCCTGTACTGGCCTTTTTTTGTTCGTTGAATGTACAGTCGCGGCCGGCTTGGCTCACAGGTGGGGGGGGGACGGGCGAGTGGTCACAAGGGAAGGGGGGGTCGCGAGGGAAGGGGGGTCGCGCGGGGATGGGGGAGTTAAATAATAAAAAATAAAAAAAACTTACCTTTCCAGGGTCCCGCGTCTTTACTGCTCGGTCTGCTCCTGCTTTCCTGCCTCCGCAAGAACAGGAAGCAGGCAGCCTCCCTCCCCTCCCCTAAGCCAATCACAACGCTGCAATGGCAGCGTCGTGATTGGTTGGGACGCCTACCACACAGGCGTCTATGAGGAGGCCATTTTCTCCATGTAGGCTGCATGCAGCCTACATGGAGCAGCCTACATGGAGAAAAGGGAGAGTGCGCATGACTGGTTTGGTCTGCCCCAGAGGGCTGACCAAACAGTCAGGGCCCGCAACATTGGGCAATCCACTCCTCCCCTGCCCTCGAGCAGACCCGCCCGCCCCCAACCAAACCCTTCTGCTTTCTCGCAGTGCGAGAAGCAGAAACATAAAATGGTATTTATAATACCATTTTATGTTTCTGCTTCTCGCACTGTGAGAAAGCAGTGGGGCGACGTTCCTGCGCCCACATGGAGGAGCCACCCCTGTGAATGTACATTCTTTGTTTGTGTTGTTAATTACAGATAGCAAACATAGTTGAAGGACAATGAGTGAGGTGCTCCAAGGGGTTTAAGAAGGCGATTTGTGATGGGGACGTTAGGCGGGAGGAGAGGGGGAATGACCAGCTCTTCTGTGTTGAGTCCAGGTAGGTCATGGGGAGAAGACCCCTTTTCGATGGTGGACAAAATGCTCTTCAGAGATGTTCGTTCGGCTCTTTTCTGACCTGCAGGATTGCTTCCTGCCCCATCCCTACCTCTATCATGCCAAGCAGGCATTCCCTGTTTTATTACCTACATTTATCTCCTTTGAAGGCATTTGTTGTACCTATAACCCACTTTATCATCCACAGGTGGCAGTCTTTTTTTCTGTACTTTTTTCTATCCCCTCCTATTTAGGTCTGGCTTGATAGTGCAGCTGTCTGTCTACGTATTGTTACCAATTCATCAAAACATACATAGAGTGAGCTTTGGGACCATCCAGAGAAATATTACTCTCATGCTTCATGCTATTGGTGTATCATACTTCCTTACAGCAAGTGCTTCCTTTGAAATGCATAAAGGACTATTTTATATCAGAAAAGTACATTGACTCATAACAATCTTTGTCACATTTAAATAGTTATCTCCTATGAGTATTGGTCATAGGAATTAATCCCTATTTATATCTGGCTTGACAGTGCAACTGTCATCAACAAAAGAGCTTTCAGGAGTACCACAGAAAGGGGATTTGGATCCGCCTATATGGTGGTGGACAGGAGTACATGTTTTGATTGGGCAGAATTTGTGTGCTTCCACAGCAAAATCCCTCTGAACATCTAGGCTGCCTTTAAGAAACCTGGCAGACTCCATCTTGTTTGGATTATGTGCCAACACCACTTTGTGCTGTACACAGGCACATAGCAGGGTTAACATTAGAAATCGTAAAATGGTATTATGCAGAGCTTGACTTTCCTGTGCTGTGAGAATTATTAGGGAAGATATCCACAATGCTCTATTCTGAGGCATTCAACTGTGTTTCAAGGATGAATCCATGGTGGGAAGAATGATTCCTTCCCGTTAGTCTAATTAACTATGCCAGGATGAGCACATATTACAAATGAATGCTTCATTGTTTTCTTATATTCACTGTATGGAAATTTCCATCGTTTGATAAGGGTATATCTGCCCAAGCCTAATGATGAGCTGTTGGACAGGCAGTAGCTGAGGCTGACTTAAAATGTCCTTCCAGCTGCAATAAATGCTTCACTCTCAAGGAATTCTCAGGCTCAGATTGTTTATATGATAGCACTTCCATATCCCCGTCACGCTGCTATGATTATTTTGTTTGTTTATCTAGCGGCATGAGCCAACTGGCTGCCAAGAAAGGACACACTAACATACATAAAGTATCAAGCTTATAACGGAATGGAGCTTGAACTTTCAGGCACACATGGCACTGTTATGATATTAAAGTGTCTTAGATAAGTAGATAATTTACGTTTATGCTTCTCTGGCAGCAGCACAGATCCCGTTCCTTTTCCATCATTAACTTTTTACTTCAGAGTGCAGTTGTGTGTTTGATGTATGGGATGCCCAGGTCTACACTAAACTAAATACATTTTTAGGTCTGCCTTGACAGCATAGCATTTTCAGAGAACTACTGCGAGATGAGGTTAGACTCTGCCACATGTTGGTTTCCCTGAATAGAGGATTTGATTGGACGAATTTATGTGCTTTCATTAAAAACAATGCTGAATTGCACTTTTGGCTGGTGTCAAAGCTAATACTCAATACAGCATGATCTAGTTGGTTGTGGTGGCAAGCCAGTGTTCATGGTTATAGGCCTGCTATGTATAATATGAAATGTTAGGAAAAAGTCAGTAGGCCTGATGAATTTGTTGTGAAAAGCATATATTAAAGTTACTAGGCATTTAAGGGTGGCTTGCTATTACTCTATATTAACACCTACAGATAGGTATTTTGTTACATGGAAGCTCACAGATTGCCAAATAGGCAAGGGATTTGATGCTGTTTACCCCGTCTGACAGACCACGGATATAGAACATTTGATCTGTGAGATTCCCAGTTAGGCCCTCTTAGGAGAGACAGTATTTTGTTTAGCCAACTGTAATTTTGTATACCTTTCTAATTTTTGTACCTGATGGTTGCCTTGTTGAAAAGCTTATACGCAAATATTAGGACTGCGTTTGTTATGGTGGCAATTCACAGGCCTGATTGGTGCATAGGAAACATTATGTCTGATGCCATAGGTCTAATCTGCTTATTATGAAACGTTATGCCAAAGGCAGTAGGCCTAACTTATCTATTGTGAACATCTTTCTTTAAAGCCAGTAGGGTAGGCTTTTAACATTTGGTTGTTTATTTATTTACCATTTATTAAGTGCAACGTATCATCCCCAGGGGTATCGCTCGGCGCCGCAGAAACAGTCAATCATTGGCCAAGCACAGTCCGGTTAGAGGTTGAACAGCCAAGTTTTAAGAAGTTTTCTAAACTGAATTTGGTTTGAACAGTTGCGAATAAAAAGTGGCAACGTATTCCAGTGGAAAGGTGCCAGGAAGGAAAAAGCACGACCACCCAGTCTGATTTTATTAACGCGTTTGGGACACAGAAATAACTGGTCGCTAGATCTAAGTTGCCGGGTGGGAATATATGGCAGAAGTTTATTTTTTAGATAGTCTGGACCCCTTCCCTGCAAGGTATTAAACACCAGACATAAGAGTTTGAAAAGAGCTCATTTTTTTATAGGCAGCCAGTGGAGCCGGTGCTATAGAGGTTCAGATGGTGACCGTGGAGGGAGGTTAAGGGCAAGGCGGGCTGCTGAGTTTTGCAGCACCTGCAGCCTAGAAAAGAGGCCTTCATTCATACTGACCATTAAGGCGTTTCCATAATCCAGGCGGCTGACTATCAGGGCCTGAATCAAGGTTTTTCTGGCAGAAAGAGGAATCCAAGGAAATACTTTCCTCAGCAAGCGCATCATGACAAAACATATGCCCGATATGCTTTTAACATGATCCTCCATGGATAGGCCATCATCTTATAGGATGCTTACATTTTTTGCACATTTTTTGGGAATCGGGGGGGGGGTCCCAATTCTGGAGGCCATCAATCAGAAGACCATTCTGCGTGGGCTTTCCAAACAAGAGAATCTCAGTTTTGTTTGTGTTAAGTTGGAGAAAGTTCGTATTCATCCACACCGCAATTTTTAACATGCAATTTTTGAATTTTGCCTTGGTTTTCAGAGGATCAGTGTCCATAGTGATTATCAATTGCGTGTTATCCGCATAAGAGATGGTGTCAAAACCACATGATTTAATAAGCCTAACCAAGGAGGATACGTAAATATTAAAAAGGGTGGAACTAAGAATCAAACCCAGAGGTACCCCTTTGTCTAGGGTTAAAGACTTTGAGGTGAAAAAGTCCAGCTGCACTACATGTATTCTCTCCGATAGGACATTTTCCAACCACTTTAGTGCATTTCCGCAGATACCACACTCCCTCAATCTTTGCACTAAGATCTGATGGGAGAGGGTATCAAACGCTGCTGATAAGTCTAGGAGCATCAACATGTCTGGAGTCCCTTTGTCTAGGGCTAGTTTGATGGTATCAGTGACTTCAATCAGAGCTGATTCCATGCTATGAGAAGCACGGAAACCCGACTGAGAGAGGTCTAATAGTTTATTAAACTCTAGGTAGTGTGTCAGTTGGTCATTCACTACAGACTCTAAAATTTTAGAAAAAAAGGGAAGTAATGAAATGGGTCTGTAGTTCTGCATATCCATAGGATCGGCCGAAGGTTTTTTAAGGATAGGTCTAATTCGTGCTGCCCATTTCTGTGGAAGGGTGGCAGTCTTACGGGAGAGGTTACAGATATCTGTGATAGGGGCAATTAGGACTGAGGCCAGGGAGGTAATGCCATGTGGTGGGGCCAAATCCAAAGGGGAACCTGCTTTGATCTTATTTAGCCGGGCCTGCACTTGGTCAGAAGTAACTGAATTGAAAAGTTCTAGTGTAGGACGATTATGCTCTGACTCAGCTACCGTAGTATTAGAGGATAACTCTGTATCCTTGTTCTGAAATGAGTTATAGATCATATTAATCTTCAGTTCAAAATGATCTGCAAGTTGTTATCAAATTGTTGTAGGAAATTGGATCTGCTTTCATGGTTTCCCTCACTTTTTGTCTGGTGTCAGTGTGTTTTGACTGTAGTTTGCTTGGATCCTGCTAACCAGGACACCATCATCTGTGCTCTCTTTTCCAAAGTGGCTTTGGTAAGTACTTTTGTACCTCCACAATTGGCTACTGGTGTACCCTTATAAGTCGCTAGTATATGGTCGAAGGTAACCCGGGGCATAGATACACCAGGGGTCTCCCATGGGCTGCAGCATGTATTGTGCCACCCATGGGAGTCCACTTCAACTCAGACTACAGGCATGCCATTGCAGCCTGTGTGAGGTGGTGCTTGCACCTCGCACAACAGATATAAGTTTCCTTATGTCTGCGGTCACTACACATAAGACCTATAAGTCACTCCTATGGTAGGCCCTTCCGTCCTGAGGGCAGAGTGCTTGATTATAAGTGTGAGGGTGCCCCTGCATAAGCAGGACACCCCTACAAACCCCAGAGTCAATTCTTCAGGCTTTGTAAGTGACGTCAGCCATTTTAAGACATATAGTGGGCATCAGTCATTATGAGATGTTTAACTATATAATGGCTGCGCTGAACCTTGTCATGTTTGGTATCAAACATGTTGGCATCATACCCCAACACCGATTCTGGTGGTGGAGGTATAATCCCATGTACTGGTGGGCACCTTAGGGGCGCCCCCTGTACTCCCAGTTACAGCCTTTCAGGGTCTGCCAGCAAGTTAGTGCTGCTGCTGACCACAGACACAATTCTGCCCTCCTGCTGCTCAGCTGAGCTCAAGCAGAGGAAGGTAGAACAATAGGTTTCCTGTCACAGGGAGGTGTGATGGCCTCCCAGACAGGACTTAGTGTATTAGGCTTGGGTGGGGGCACTTTTCGGCACCGCCAGACTGCATTGAAGGGCACATTTGGTGCCCTCCTTCCACACTCCGGTTTGAGCCAGTTCAGGAACCCTTTGTTCCAGCTCTGGTGCTAAATTGGACAAAGGACAGGGGAGTCTCCTCCCCTCTGTCCAGCCCCTCCTCTGGGAGGGACCTCCGAGTCACTCCAACCCTTTCCTTGGGTATTTAAAGGCTCCCCCGGGGGTGGGTCCTCAGTTTTGTTGTGGAAAAAGACTCACCTCTGAAAGCAAGACACTCTTTGACCGTCTGGACACTTGGAATTCGTTGGACTTTGACAGGAACTGAGACTGCATCCAGGAAGACTCCTGCTGCTCCTGGTCTCGCTGTTCTTCAAGTTGTCTGCCTCATTTGTGTCTGTGCTTCACTCTGGTTCTCCAGAAGACCTGTGGGCCTCAAGGACATCGGAAGACATCTCCCATGGAGTGAAGGAGTCACTCTCCTGCATCGGCAGGCACCGCGACAAAGCTGACTGGTCTGGTGTCATTCTAAAGACTTCCAAAGGCCCAGCACCACAGGTGGTGGTTCTGCAGCTTTCCAGAGGCCTGACCTGTCCTTCCTGCAATTTGGAGGACGGTATCCCTCGTCGGAGCTGCTGGGACCAAACCCCTGTGCACCATGTTGACTTGCTGTTGCCAAGGCTTGTTGACTCTGCACTCCAGATATCTTCAGGCTTCAAGAAGCTCTAGCCTCCAGCAGCTCATCCCTTGAAATTCAGCATCCTCACTGCATCCCTTACACCGTATCCCTCCACCTTTGGTAAACGGCCTGAGGTCCTCTTGCGACTCCTGTGCCTTCGGCCTGTGGGTCCTCTCAAGGGTTTTCTTCTGCTTTGGTGGGCTCCCCTGCTTGCTCGGGCCTGTTCTGACTCTCCTGCAGTTGGTGAGTCCCATGGACCTTGCTGGTCCCAATGATTGCATCTTGTCGTCTTCCATGACAGTTGCAGCTACCAAGGCTTTTTGGTGCTCTTGCCAGACACTGACCACATAGACACCGACATGGGACAGCTCGTGTACGGCTCCTGGTCTTCTTCAGCATCGCCTTGTCCCCACAGCGGCAGCGACAAGGTCCTCATCAACTCTCCTGAGTTCCCTGCCAAGGGTGGGCATTGTGCTTCCGTGCCCCCTGGTCACTTCCGAGTGGCATAGACTCTATCCCCTCTGCTTGGAGGTTCTCCTCTTCAAGAATCCACCCTTGGGTTCTAGCGGACATCTTTAGAGACTTCTCCAGAGGTCTTTGTTCCCAAGTCTTCCGTTGTCGTCAGCGGGAGGTTCCAACGTTGTTTCACCCCTATGCACCAGCTTCCCTGGTGCAGATAACCTGGTTCCTGGGGCATCCACGGCTGGGGTGGCTCTCCAACCTTCTGTCCTCCAAAGGGTTTCTTGGGGGTCCTCTGGGAAGGGTCCTTTTTCTTTAAAACTGTAACCGCAACTTCTCCATTGACTTCCATTGGGCATGTATCTGTGTTTACACTCTGCACACAGCCTGCGTGGGGTTCTTGGGTACTTACCTTGGATGGTTCCATGTTCTCTCAGCTCCTCTGATTCTTCTGGTCCAAGTCCCGGTCGTCCTTGCAGTTTGCATTCTACTTCTTTAGTATATGGTTTGGTCTTCCCCTGGAGGCCAGTGTATATTTGTGCTACTTACCTGATTTCTTGTAAGTATTTTCATGTGTACGGTTGATATCGCCGGTTAGGAGACATACCAATGTGTTAGTGACTGTGTTATGTAATAAATAGACTCATTTATATAGACACTATGTGGTTCTTTATCATCTAATCTACATTGTCGATCAAATGTGGTAAAACAAGCTGCTTTACACTCCTTCAAGATAAGCCTGAAGGCTCCTCTCCACAGCTACCACTTTGAGAGCTTTCAAAGGTTATCAAAGACCACTAAAAGCACCATGAGGGTTGCATGGATTAGTGCAAGGAGAATCACTCTTTTAAGTGTGCACCATATACTAAACCAGCTTCCTACAATTGTTTTACAGGTGATAGACAGGTATTTTGTTACATGTAATCTAGCAGATTACCATAGTAGACAAGGGTTTTGGCATTGTCCACTGACACTGAAAAACCCTGAGCGTTTTGACTGTGATGATTCTAGTTAGGCCTTGCTGAGTTGTGCAATCTCTGGGATGGAATAAGAGCAGAAGATTTAAATGCCCAAATGCATGGATCCAGATACAAAGCGAATAGAAGAGGGAATAGGGGATATCCCTGTGTCGTACCACTGCTAATTTGTACAACGTCAGACAATGATCCCATACAAGAAATTCTGGCTGTTAAAGAAGTATACAGCATCCGGCTCGGTGTAATAAATCCTGAGCCTACCCCCATCGCAGACAATATTGCCTGGAGACCCTGTTGAACATTTTGATGATCTTAGAGAAGAGCTACCCCTCTGTCCGTTTTGGACTACATTTGTGTGACATTTTGTCGATGTATTTTGAGGGTTTTTTCTCCAGGTGTGTCGAGGATGTCATAGAGAAAATAGGTTTCAAACCCTGTGGTGCTTGTCACTGTGCCATGTCGGTGAAAGAAAGGCACCTTGTTTGTTTGTGGTGTCTAGAGCGCGACTACGATCCTAAGTCGTGCGCCGATTGCCAGGCCATGGCACCAAAGGCTTTGAGTGAACAGTCACTGAAGCTGCTAGCAGCCTGGCATGCAACTCCACGGAAGTCACAGTCCCGGTCAAGAGGAAAGTCCCGGGACCATTCCAGGAGTCTAAAGTCCTCTTCGTCCCATTCAAAATTGCTGGGGCATTCAGTTAAGAGGCACAAAAAACACAAGAAGTCGGCTGACGTGATGATGGAGCATCAGCATTTGAGGCCTGGTTCCTCGGAACCTGTGCCTGGGCTGAATATGCATCTCCCCTGTTTTTCCAGGTGCCGGAGCAACCCCTGCTCAAACTAAAGAGTTTTATGAGGTCTTGCAACTCATATTTGAGCTGCCCAACCACCCTGGCACTCTTTCGGGTCCCACAGGGTCAGACGAGGCCCGATCTGGTTCAGTGCTGACGGCTGCAACCCCGGCTCCAATGGGCCCTCAGGGATCTGGTCATGGCCTTCCCTGGTGCTGGCTCCGATGCTCCCGGTGCCAGCCCCATTGTCATCCCTGAATCTGACACAGAGCTGGAGCCACGTCGACCGACACCGATTCTGGCACCGACAGGACCCCTGTGTCCTAGGTCAGATCCTGAGGCCTATTTCAAAGGGCTAGGCCTCGGGGAGAAATGGGAGGGGTCGCTGGACCCTTTACAATACCAACCTTATGATCAGGATATGGACTGGTGTGAGGAACTGGGTGATCTACACTCACAAAAGGTAACCGAATGGTGTCTCCGAGCAACTAAATCAAAAAGCTATGGAGAAGGAGGAAGGGACAAACGCACTCATGTGTTTAAGACGAGAACCCTCACTCACCCTAGGGTGACATGCTTCATCATTGGGTTTCCTCTTGCACACTGGGACCGCAAGGTACCCAGTGTGGGCTACAACTACCCCGTAGGAGAGGAGCGTGAGGTGTTTTGTGTCATCCAATGTAGGGCAGAGTGAGGGGCAGAGTGCAAACAAAAATAGAATTAAATGTGAGTTAAAACTACCTCCTGGTGGACAAGATTAACCTTTATTAGTGTCCCCAGTGGATAGAATAAAATAAGCTCAGTGAAAATAGGGATATGGATATTCCCTATTAGGATCAGGTCGACATGTTTCTGCCTTAATAGACCGGAAAGGTTCTTGGCATTCCTCAGGACCGTTCGCTATGTCACTCTGCTTAAATTGTGCAAAAAATTATTTTAAAATAGGTTACCATACTTTTACTGGTATGGGAATACTCTGTGGTACCAGCTTGTAGTTAGGTCCACATTCTGTAACGATATAAGAACATACGTCAAAACACAGTATGCATATTATAAGGTCCCAGTATTTACAAGACACCAGTGTCCCTCACCAGCACTGCAAAAGTGTGTGAATACAAACATTATAATGTATATAGTCTCACCAATTCGAGACTATTAGTCAACATCCACCTTCATAAGTCCTTTTGTAGCAGGTATCAGGACCCTATAAGTATAAAATTTTCAGTAACACATTGTCAGACAACAGTTTCCCAGTCGTCTCCACCTTTCAATCTGGCTACCACTACTCTTAAGATGCGGATACTGTATTATCAAAGCCCTATTTCACGGTAGTTCAAAAGTACTAAACCATAGTTATATTTCTATATCCAGGTAGCTAGTATAACAAGGCAACGTCAATGTTGCCACTTAACACATCATCTTTATCCATCACAGCATTCAGTGAGCATATAGTTAAACAGTAAGATCAAGCTATGTGTATCACATAACAGCATTTTAAACGTTGTGCCTTGCTCACTCTCTATATACTGTGGGCTCAGGGTAGTTAATCAGCAATGCAGGGATTGGCCTGATTAACAGCCGTCTCCCCACTTGTAACGAGCGGGCAGGGCGTCGTTAATACCACTAGTGAAAGTAATGCAACCACGCACTACTGATCTTAAGGAGTACGTCGTCACGGTACTCGTGCGAGTGGCAGTTTCGTCTCTGCTCGTTATCTATGGGCAGATTAAGTATTCACCAATGTAATTTACTGCCCAGCTGGCAGTAATCTACCCATGCGTAACACGCTGGCAGGGCATTGTTAATGTCATATCGAGTACACGTAACACTATGCTCCTAAACAATTACCTTACGCGCTTTCAGTCTTTATGGAGTCTATTAACAGACAAACAGCCTTCGTGTGGTCAGCCGAGCTGCAATTATGTCTCCGCTCCCGTCTCAATCTAGCGCGCGCGTTTACACCCACAGTGTTCAAAGTGAACTCACTGGGATTTACACATTTCTAGGTTGTCTCAGTCACACGCAGTTGCGCTACGCTCACCATTAGCTACCACTGCTGAGTCAAAGCATGGGCCACACACCGGGTGGTGCCTCACCTTTTATCATGTCTCCTACCGCATTTCTGTAAGGCTGGAGGGGGAGAACAGGTTCTCGGCAGCTCGGTTTAAGCGTGGCCAAACGGAAATGATCATATGATCCATTTCCGGTCACAGGGGTGCTGGGAAATGTAGTCTTTGACCGTGATTCTATGATTTTGGTGTTAAAGTCAGCTTTCTGGCTCTCACATATGCATAGTATGTAATCAATCTTTATGATATTTCCAAATAAAAGACAGGTAGTGGTGTACTAAGTCCAATACAATATTTAATACTATGTGTGCAAATCACAATGTGCATCCAAATCCACAGTTGGAAGATTTATTATTTTGAATCTCTTGGTGGGTCTATTGTCAAAAAGTCTGTAGCTTTGATGCTCTAAACAGGGAAAATAATCACAGTACAGCTTGCATACGAGACACAATTATAACCCAAATATGAAATGTGGTCACGTCAGTGGTCTATACGTTGTTAAGTTAATACACATGGGTAAGCCAACCCTTTCCATAGCCACCAAATACATTACAGTGAACACCAAGGGATGTCGTCATTAAGTCCTGTAGTGTGACTCTTGGTGCGAAATACCCAACGTTGTTCCCTCCTGAATAGGACTCTCTCTAAAGGACCCATCAATGTATCATATTTAGGTTTGTCTAGGATCACCCAAGACAGATCGTCCTCTGTGTGGCCCATTTCCAGGAAGTGTCTAGTCAGTCGTGTATTTGACTTTTTATATCTGATAGAGCTACGATGTTCCACAATCCTGTGTCTGACTCTGTGTGTGGTCATGCCAATATACTTGAGTGAACATGGGCACGTGATCATGTAGATAACACCCCAAGAATTGCAATTAGTATGGTTGGTCAATTGCCAAGGTGTCTGTAAGCCTAGTTCTAGTTGTATAGTGTGCCTTGTGAACGGACACACTGAACATGACCCACATGGGAAGTGTCCTACTACAGGCGGTCCTCTCCACAATGTTTGTTGTCTCTCTTGCATTTGTCTGCATCTTGGTCGTGTATGTACCAATAGGTCCTTAAGGTTGCTACTCCATTTGAGAGCAAATAGAGGTCTGTTAAGAGATTGTTTTCTATATTTAGGATATGCCAGTTCTTGTTTATTGCTTTTTTGATGGTGTCCGTCAGATGGCTGAATAGGGTCACACACACCAATCTGTTTGCCTTTTCTTTGTGGTGTGTCTCCAGGAGAGCCTCCCTATTATTATTGCATGGCCTCTTGGCCGCTCCACGTACAAGATAATCAGGATAGTGGCGTGTCTGTAATTCACTGGTAAGGTTTCTGGCATGTTGCTTTTACTTCTCCACCTCCGTGCAATTTCTCCTCAGCCTTAAGAATTGTCCCACAGGGAGATTGTTCAGTAGTGCACGGGGGTGAAAGCTAGAGTAGCTCAATAGAGAGTTACGTGCCATAGGTTTCTGGAAGAGTTGTGTGTAAATTCTGCCATCCTTAGGATAAAGCCGAAGATCCAAAAAAGAGACCTCATCAGCACTCAATTCTCCAGTGAAGTGTAAGTTACAATCTCAAGTGTTCACCCAAACTGAGAAGGCATCAAGAGACATCTGGTCTCCTTCCCAGATGACCAGAATGTCATCTATATAGTGCCTGGGTGATGCCAGCAGACTAGATACATCTCCAGATACTGGCATGCTTTCTCCCCCTACCATGGCTACGGAGGAGGGAACTACATACGCGATGGTGGTGCGGAGGGCGGCTGAGGTCCTTGACCTTCAGTTGCCCTCGGTGGCAGTCAAGACCAACATCTTGACTGAGGTGCTGCAACTGGGAATTTCCTCCTCTGAAACCCTACTCCTGTTCAACAAAGCCCTCACCGACATCCTTTTGGAGACCTGGTCCAAACCCAGTACAGTGGCTCCTGTGAATAGGACGATTGCCCGTCACCACAGCCTCACTCCAAGGGACCCAAATTTCCCCACCCAACACCCTACTGCGGAGAGCTGGGTGGTCAAAGCCTCCACTTCCCATGGCTTGTTCCCTGCCGCCCCTACGGGCAGGGATTCCAAGAGGCTGGACAGCTTGGGAAAGAAAAGGTTTTCTTCCGCCAGCCTAGCATTGTGGTCAGTGAACACCGTATGCTTATTGGGCCACTACTCCCACATGCTATGGGAAACGTTTGAGCAATTGCTGCCACAGGTCCCGGAGGAGTCCTGGGTCATTCTCTCCCAAGCATTCACAGATGGGAGAGGTGCAGCGAAGTTCACTATATGTTGTGGAATGGACACGACCGACTCGCTGGGCAGAGTGGTTTCGTCAACAGTGGCCCTCAGATGCCACGCCTTGCTGAAAACACCTGGCTTTTCTGGGGATGTCCAAGCTTCAATAATTGACATGCCCTTTGATGGCACCCGTCTCTTTGGAGATAAGGCAGATTCGGTGCTGGAGAGCTTTAAGGATTCACAGGGAGGATAAGCGCAATGGCTAGAGGAGCATGCCAGCCTGGAAAGTTTGTAGTACAACACAAATGGTAGCCCTCACAAGGGGGACAAAAGGAAAACAGGTGCTTGATTCTGCATCACACAAGAGGCTTTTCGGCCTCCCACGCGTCTTGCGCCCTATGGTAACTATAACTCACACCCTCACCATGCACTGCTAATTACCCCACATATTACATCACTTATGACAACTTCTGTGAAATAATTAATAATATCAATGCACCATTTTTAGTAAAATTATTGATGAGAAAACTGTGCATGGCGCGGGCGAGAGTTAATTACCTTAGGACAAGAGTTATAGTTTCTTCAGATAACTCTAACAACAACTGCTGATTTTCTATGGTTTTGTGTGTGTAAATTCAGAACCTAACTATATGTTCCTGTAACCTTTGCTTTTTTTTTTAGTAAATATGTGTATATATATATATATATATATATATATATATATATATATATATATATATTCCTCCAGGTGCCCCAGAACATGAAGACGTCACTCCACGAAGGATGGTTTGCAAAACCTTTATTGCGAACCATGAAAACAGCCCATCCATTACTGTCCCTTACGCGTTTCGGTGTTACAAACACCTTAATCATAGGGGGAGGGGGAGCTTGGCAAAATCCGGTGAGTACTTCACACATCTTTATCCCAAAACACAGTCACTTGCCAGTAAGCGGCATGCTGGGTGTTGAAGTCAAATTAACCCTTCCAATAGGGTCCGTTTTCTGCCAAAATGTTTTTAATCCCCCAAATTCTTAATATTTTTCACAGCCTTCCAGTGTGCTACTGGGCTGCTTTCCTGGTTCAAATTATGCATCCCTCGTGCTGGCAGGCGATGAAAATTCACAGCCTCGCAGTCCCGTCATTTTCAGGCGGTGCATCTTCCGCGGCTTGGAGCCTGCCGCGTACAACATTCCTCCAGGTGCCCCAGAACATGAAGACGTCACTCCACGAAGGATGGTTTGCAAAACCTTTATTGCGAACCACGAAAACAGCCCATCCATTACTGTCCCTTACGCGTTTCGGTGTTACAAACACCTTAATCATAGGGGGAGGGGGAGCTTGGCAAAATCCGGTGAGTACTTCACACATCTTTATCCCAAAACGCAGTCACTTGCCAGTAAGCGGCATGCTGGGTGTTGAAGTCAAATTAACCCTTCCAATAGGGTCCGTTTTCTGCCAAAATGTTTTTAATCCCCCAAATTCTTAATATTTTTCACAGCCCTCCAGTGTGCTACTGGGCTGCTTTCCTGGTTCAAATTATGCATCCCTCGTGCTGACAAGCGATGAAAATTCACAGCCTCGCAGTCCCGTCATTTTCAGGCGGTGCATCTTCCGCGGCTTGGAGCCTGCCGCGTACAACATTCCTCCAGGTGCCCCAGAACATGAAGACGTCACTCCACGAAGGATGGTTTGCAAAACCTTTATTGCGAACCACGAAAACAGCCCATTTATTACTGTCCCTTACGCGTTTCGGTGTTACAAACACCTTAATCATAGGGGGAGGGGGAGCTTGGCAAAATCCGGTGAGTACTTCACACATCTTTATCCCAAAACGCAGTCACTTGCCAGTAAGCGGCATGCTGGGTGTTGAAGTCAAATTGACCCTTCCAATAGGGTCCGTTTTCTGCCAAAATGTTTTTAATCCCCCAAATTCTTAATATTTTTCACAGCCCTCCAGTGTGCTACTGGGCTGCTTTCCTGGTTCAAATTATGCATCCCTCATGCTGGCAGGCGATGAAAATTCACAGCCTCGCAGTCCCGTCATTTTCAGGCGGTGCATCTTCCGCGGCTTGGAGCCTGCCGCGTACAACATTCCTCCAGGTGCCCCAGAACATGAAGACGCTCACTCCACGAAGGATGGTTTGCAAAACCTTTATTGCGAACCACGAAAACAGCCCATCCATTACTGTCCCTTACGCGTTTCGGTGTTACAAACACCTTAATCATAGGGGAGGGGAGCTTGGCAAAATCCGGTGAGTACTTCACACATCTTTATCCCAAAACGCAGTCACTTGCCAGTAAGCGGCATGCTGGGTGTTGAAGTCAAATTAACCCTTCCAATAGGGTCCGTTTTCTGCCAAAATGTTTTTAATCCCCCAAATTCTTAATATTTTTCACAGCCCTCCAGTGTGCTACTGGGCTGCTTTCCTGGTTCAAATTATGCATCCCTCGTGCTGGCAGGCGATGAAAATTCACAGCCTCGCAGTCCCGTCATTTTCAGGCGGTGCATCTTCCTCGGCAGGGACAGTAATGGATGGGCTGTTTTCGTGGTTCGCAATAAAGGTTTTGCAAACCATCCTTCGTGGAGTGACGTCTTCATGTTCTGGGGCACCTGGAGGAATATATATATATGTATATATATATATTATCTACTGGCGGTCGCCAGTAGATAGTTATAGTTAGGACCTATTTTCCATAGGAAATCCGCGACATTCTATTTGAAATAACTCTTGCGTCGGTTGACGAATCTTCGCGAAATTTTCAAACTTTATGGCCCGCTCCGGTCCGCTCCTACCCTCTAAGTCTCAGGGTGATTCGTCAAGCGGGGGCCGAGAAAAAAGGGGGGTCCCAAAACGTGTTTTCCCCATTCATTTTCCCATAGGAAACTTTAGACACGGCTACAGCCCGAACTGCTGAATGGAATTACACCAAATTTGGCAAAGAGGTAGTTCTTGGTTCAGAAAGAACCCTTTTTGTTAAATGGTGTAAATCCGTTCAGTAGTTCCTGTGAAAATCAAAATAAAAATCACATATATATCTATGGGCGCGTCGGATTCGCGCACCCTCCCGATCACGAGCTGCATGCTAATTGGCTGTCAACACTCCAGGAAGTGTTGGCAGTTATTTTGTCCTCGGTAGAACCGAGGGACAGAAACAAGTGCGCAAAAGGGGGCAGGGTAGAAACACCCTGACTCCCTAGGTCTGCTCAGGGGTCCCACAAGGACCCCCTGGGCAGAAAAAGCATTTTTTTTTAAAAATCGGCGGGATGCGCGAATCCTGCCGAGAAAAAAAAAAAATCGCAAGTGTGCAAACGCACAAAGGGGGCAGGGTAGAAACACCCTGACCCCCTAGGTCTGCTTAGGGGGTCCCACAAGGACCCCCTGGGCAGAAAAAAGCATTTTTTTTTTTTAAATCGGCAGGATGCGCTCAGGGTGCGCGGATCCTGCCGAAAAAAAAAAAAATCGAAGCGCGGTCTCCCGCGCTTCGATGTTTATTTGCCCCCGGGTGGGCCAAGTCCCGGGGGCATGGTGGGGGGGGTTTAGATTTAATGTGGGGGGCCTCTAAGGCCCCCCAAGCCCCGGGGACCGCCACCCCCCGGGGCTTTAGAAAATAATGGTGCGGGAGGGCTCTTTGCCCTCCCGCAGCCCCGGGGACCGCCACCCCCCGGGGCTTCTTTTTTTAAAATTTTTTAACCTGTGTGGGGGGGCTCCAGCCCCCCCCACACGCCCCGGGGACCGCCACCTCCCCGGGGCACTAAAGATTTGAATATGGGGGTCCGTTACGGACCCCCAAAGCCCCGGGGACCACCACCTCCCCGGGGCTGTGCACTGGATGGGAGGGGGGCCGCGCGGCCCCCCTCCTGGAGCCCTTGATGGCCCTGGGGACCGCCACCCCCCAGGGCCGGCTCCTGCAGTGTCCCGGGGTGCCTACCCCCGGGACACTGTAGTTTGCTATGACAGGACGGGAGCCTCGCGGCTCCCGTCCTGTCATAGCAAACTTGGTTTGCATTTTGAAAGAGAGAGCAGGAAACCTGCTCTCTCTTTCAAAATGCAAACCCAACAGCTTTTCACATGGGGAGCAGCATGTTAGCTGCTCCCCATGTGGAAAGCACATGCCGGCTCGCGCAGGAGGCGGGGAGCCGGCTGGGACTGTGGGGGATTGGGGACCCCCCACAGTCCCCAACCAGAGGCCAGGCCCCAGGGGATGGGGTCCCCGGGGCCATAAGTGGCCAGGGAGGGGGGCCACGCAGCCCCCCTCCCCAAATAAAAATTTTTTTTTTAAAAAGGGCAAGGCCGGCCCCGGGGGATGGGGTCCCCGGGGCCTTAAATGGCCTGAGGAGGGGGGCCACGCAGCCCCCCTCCAAAATAATAAAAAAAAAAAATCGAGGGCATGCCCCGGGGGATGGGGTCCCCGGGGCCAATACAGGCCCAGGGAAGGGGGGCCACGCGGCCCCCTTCCCGTTTTTTTGGGGGAATTAAAAAAAATAAATAAAATGCACAGGCCCCGGGGGATGGGGTCCCCGGGGCCAAAAGTGGCCAAGGGAAGGGGTGCCACGCAGCCCCCTCCCATTAAAAAAAAAAAAAAAACACGACCGGCAGCGTGCCGGAGGCCCCGCCCCTCCCTGCAGTACTTGCAAACGCGCCCTCTGGCGCGTTTTAAGAAGGGGAAGTAATTCCCTTGAATACTGGGGGTCCCTGGGGCCAACTAGCCCACCAGGAACCTCCAGTATGCGCTAGGGGCTGCGTTGCAGAGAGGTGTACAGAGGCCACGCCCCTTTTACACCTCTCTGCAACGCAGCTCTGTGGCGCTTTTAGAAGTACATGGTGGGCTAGTTGGACTCCAGGGACCCTCAGGATTCAAGGGGACTTAATCCCCCAACTTAAAACGCGCCACAGGGCGCGTTTGCACAGTGGTGAAGGGAGGGGGCGGGGCTTCAGGTGACATGTGTGCAAACAGGCCCCGTGGCGCGTTTTAAGATGGGGAATTAAATCCCCTTCAATCCTGAGGGTCCCTGGGGGCCAACTAGCCCAACAGGTACGTCCAGAAAGCGCCACAGAGCTGCATTGCAGAGAGGTGCAAAAAGGGGCGTGGCCTCTGAACACCTCTCTGCAACGCAGCTCCCTGGCGCATACTGGAGGTACAGGGTGGGCTAGTTGGACCCCAGGGACCCTCATGATTCAAGGGGACTTAATCCCCAACTTAAAACGCGCCACGGGGTGCGTTTGCACAGATGTCACCTCAGGCCCCGCCCCTCCCTTCACCATTGTGCAAATATTCCTCTAAAATCAGCCGAACTACGAATTCCTATTTACTCACCTGTTATCAGGAGAGACCTCAGTGCTGCATCTTTCAGCCCAGTACTGATCCTGAAAAGTAATTTTAACCGTACTTACCAGTAACTTGAATTTCCTTCCATAGGCTAACATTGACTGGTTTCACTTGGAAATTCTTCTAAGTGTGGAGTTTTGGAACTTTATAATATTCCTCTAAAATCAGCCGAACTACGAATTCCGATTTACTCACCTGTTATCAGGAGAGACCTCAGTGCTGCATCTTTCAGCCCAGTACTGATCCTGAAAAGTAATTTTAACCGTACTTACCAGTAACTTGAATTTCCTTCCATAGGATATCATTGCCTGCTTTTTGCTGAAAAAGTTTCTAAGTGTCGATTTTTGAAACATACAAATATTCCTCTAAAATCAGCCAAAATACGAATTCCGATTTACTCACCTGTTATCAGGAGAGACCTCAGTGCTGCATCTTTCAGCCCAGTACTGATCCTGAAAAGTAATTTTAACCGTACTTACCAGTAACTTATATTTCCTTCCATAGGAATCCATTGTCTGGTTTTCAGCAGAAAAGTTTCAAAGTGTTGATTTTCACAAACTACAAATATTCCTTAAAAATCGCCTGTATGACTTAAACGCATTCTTTCAACTGTTTACAGGAGATGCACCAGTGTTGGATACAGGATCCACCACTGAGTAAGAAAAAGTAACGATAACACTACTTACCTGCTAAGTGAATTTCCTCCCATATGATAACATTGGTGATTCTATGTGAAAAAGTTTCTAAGTGTCAACTTTTAAAATACAATAATATTCCTTAAAAATCACTACTGTAACCAAAACGCTTTTACTCAACTGTTTACAGGAGATGTCCCAGGACTGAATCTAGGATCCAGTCCTGTGGTTAGAAAAGTAATCCATAAAGTAACTAATTGCATTTAACTAGAAATTCACATTGAGCTCAATGTTGCATTGTGTTTGAAATTGTGTTGCCCATTGCAACAACTGTAACTACTATACTTAAAAGTCTATTGCCTATTTGCAAAGTATTTAAACTAAAGTAATTCATTCTGAGAAAGTATATTTTGTAATGTAATGTATAATGTAATTACAATGTAATTTAAAAATAAAATATGTAAAAATAAATGGTTTAAAAAATGTAGTAAATCAGTATCAAAAAAATAAATATAACAATACATTTAAAAATTGTCATTTACAAAACCTTTGAAATTCACTGAAAAAACCCATAGGTTTCAGACATGTTATAGTTAGGAATTAGCATTTAAAAACCTTTGAAATTCACTGAAAAGACCATAGGTTTCAGACACGTTATAGTTAGAAATTAGCATTTAAAAAACCTTTGAAATTCACTTAAAAACCATAGGTTTTAGGGACAGTTATAGTTAGTTGGACATTTCACTCGCACAAAACCATAGAAATTCCCCGTTATAGTTAGTTCAGCTAACTATAACTCGCGCCCCGCAATGCACTGCTGATGACGTCACATATTACATCACTCATGACATGGTCAGTGACATCACTGATGACATCACTGATGACATCTCAAATGACATCACTGATGACATCACTGATGACATCATCCACGTGATAATCTGATGCACCTCCTCACACCCTGATATAACCTTTGATACACCCACTCTAAATTACAGACTGCCATTCGCAAAACCATAGACACTCCAACACCAATAACTACATACCCACTCACTGATTCTTAGGTCTACACACACATCCACTCACTCACCCGTACAGTCACTCATACTTACGGTCACTCAGTACAGGACTATCATATGCACTCATACTCCTATATAGACACTCAAACACCGCCACTCATCCATAGAGGTACTCACACACCTAGTCAGTCATGCAAATAATTAAACACACTGCCATTTACTCACCTATACAGTTATACACACACCAGCTCACTTACTCATACAAATACTAGCACTTTCTTACGCTCTTATACAATCACTGATACAAGCACACACTCATCCATACAGTCACTCTCACAATCACACACTCTTGCTTATAGCTATTTATATACTCCAACACACATATATACTGCCTTTCACATATGTAGTTACTCACACATGTACCACTGGGACATACATTCACTCACAAACACACTCTTACACACACTTACCCACCCATACAGTCTATCACAGATGCACTCTTGAAACCATCCACCCAGTGAATCACCCACTCACACATCTATGCACAGAGTCGCACACACCCCACCCACACAAACACTCAGGCACCCATACAGATACTCAGACAACTAATCAATAACTCATATAGACACTAATGTAGCTATTCACAAACCCATGCAGCCACTTACACAGCAATAGACAGACGGATACAGACATTCACCCAGTTTAGTCACTAACCCATGCATTCAGTAAGATACGTTTAATCACTCACTTATAGAGTTAGTCACGCACCTACTAAATCATCCATACAGACACTTATACACCCACTCATTCTTCAATACGCCTTTCCCTATATATATTAAACATATTTAAACTTTAAAGAAACACACAGTCACTGGATGATGTCATCAGTGATGTCATTTGAGATGTCATCAGTGATGTCATCAGTGATGTCACTGACCATGTCATGAGTGATGTAATATGTGACGTCATCAGCAGTGCATTATGGGCGCGAGTTATAGTTAGCTGAACTAACTATAACGGGGAATTTCTATGGTTTTGTACTAGTGAAATGTCCAACTAACTATAACTGTCCCTAAAACCTATGGTTTTTTAAGTGAATATATATATATATATATTGCCACAAAAGATTCTAGAATACAAAGAATCGGAGAGACACAGCGGGGAATGCAGGAAGGATCATTTATTCACAGGAGCAATGGCATTACGCGTTTCGGTCTGTGCCTTCATCAGATGCCTGCTCCAACGAAGTCCTCACGCCAGGAAACCCACAGGTGTGCTGCCGGTCATTCCGCCATTAATAGCTGTCCAGGTGGGCGGAGTTTAGAGTTCCAAACGGTACTGCAGACACATTGGCGAACTGCAAGTACCAGCATGCCTCTCTCGCGGCCTGCAGGTAAGTTTCTCTTCTCCGGTCCAAGTATCCTTACTAGGGCCCTGAGTATAATGAAGAACGTGGTCTGTGCTCTTGCTGAGAACTGCGCTGGTGAAGCAAGTAACCCTCCTGGGTCCCCAGATATATATATCCTGTAACCTTTGATTTTTTTGTAGTGACTATGTATATATTTATATATATATATGTATATGTGTGTGTATATATATATATATATATATATATACTAGCATAATTAAGAAACATTTACTTTAGATTATATTAAATTTAATAATATTTGACATTTTGTGCTATAATATATAGATATATTTCCAAATAAATTTAAAATTAAAAAATAATATAATGTAAAATAAATATTTTTAATTATGTTACTGTATATATACATATATACATGTGTATATATATATATATATATATATATATATATATATATATATATATATATATATATATATATATATTATCTACTGGCGGTCGCCAGTAGATAGTTATAGTTAAAACCTATTATCCATAGGAAATCCGCGACATTCTATTTGAAATAACGTTGGCGCCGGTTGACGAATCTTCGCGAAAGTTTCCAACTTGTTGGGGCGCTCCGGTCCGCTCCTATCCTGAAAGACTCGGGTGATACGTCAAGCGGGGGCCGAGAAAAAAGGGGGTCCCAAAACGCTTTTTCCCCATTCATTTTTCCATAGGAACCTTTAGTCGCAGCTACAGCCCGAACTGCTGAACGGAATTACACCAAATTTGGCAAAGAGGTAGCCCTTGGTTCAGTGTCGTGCCTTTTGCTTAAATGGTGTAAATCCGTTCAGTAGTTCCTGAGAGAATCAAAAGTAAAGTCACATATATATCTGGGCGGAGCCTAACCACACATGTCATCGTGAGATCTGATTGGCTGTCAGCACTTCATCCTGGAATTGCTGGCAGCCATCTTGGGACCAATATAAATGATAGTACCTCATTGAAATGCATTGTAGTGAATAGAAGATTTTGAGGGTCACCAAAAGGAGAACTATAAAGGGTGATAACAGGCTTTAGTTACATTAGAATTTATTTGTTGATGGTACCATACTAATTTTAGGAATTGTGGTGTATTCTAAGGTGATTTTACCATGTGAAAAACCTTCTGCTGGGATATCATGAATCATGTTTGAGAGAACACTATTTTCTCATGATTGTCCCATGGAGGTTTGGAAGGTGCTCCAGAAGCTAAAATGAGAGCATATTTTCTGTAAATTCACATTATCTTTCTCACTCATGTGAGAATGAAGTCTGACATTCTCAGTAAAACATGTACATCCAACAAGGGCAGAGACTGTCAGTTGATTCCTTTGTGTTCTACTGCAGCTTCCCAGAGTGTTCTAAAGAACAACTAGAGTGCTAACAGCCTTACTTATGACAAAAGTATGGCACACCTGAAGCCATCTTGATTGGAATAAACTGATAACACTTAAACAATTTAATTTAAAAAGGAACAAAATGATGGGGTTCATTTTGTCATAGAAATTATGGTTAGTGCTGTAGAAAGAAAAATTAGGACATGTTTCAAGTGTGATCTCAAATATCTTCCTGTTATATTTCAACAGGAGCAGCCTGCCAGTTGATGCCTTTGTGTTCTACTGCAGCTTCCCAGAGTGTTCTAAAGAACAACTAGAGTGCTAACAGCCTTACTTATGACAAAAGTATGGCACACCTGAAGCCATCTTGATTGGAATAAAGTGGTAACACTTAAAACATTTAATTTAAAAAGGAACAAAATGAGGGGGTTCATTTTGTCATAGAAATTATGGTTAGTGCTGTAGAAAGAAAAATTAGGACATATTTCAAGTGTGATCTCAAATATCTTCCTGTTATATTTCAACAGGAGCAGCCTGCCAGTTGATGCCTTTGTGTTCTACTGCAGCTTCCCAGAGTGTTCTAAAGAACAACTAGAGCGCTAACAGCCTTACTTATGACAAAAGTATGGCACACCTGAAGCCATCTTGATTGGAATAAACCGGTAACACTTAAAACATTTAATTTAAAAAGGAACAAAATGAGGGGTTCTTTTTGAAATAGAAATTATGGTTAGTGCTGCAGAAAGAAAAATTAGGGCATGTTTTAAGTGAGATCTCATATCCTCTTCTATTTCATTAGAAAATTCTGACATGCAGACTGAAACAATCACTTTCAATACCAGCAGCAGACTACCAGTTAACTCCCTGGTGAGCAGTAGCTTTACTCCAGTGATCTAATGAGCAACTAGCGTGCTA